>JAWQUT010000040.1:295354-372636 GCA_033807755.1 Ellobium chinense | reverse complement strand
GAGAGAGAGAGAGAATCTGAAAAGTTACACGCCAGGGTGATACCTGATTTCAAACTCTCAAAGACCCATTTTATGCCCACTGCAGTGGATTGTCTATCTCACTCAGAAGAATTTCAGACTCCCTTTCCTGTGGTCCATTCAACTCCCCTCTCTGTCTTTAATGTCTTTTAATTTTATACTATGGAACTCCAGCCATACTAAGCCAGCTGAGCGCTGTTGAACGATGCAGTTGTTGGCGTACTTTTGTTTGTGTATATGCGATGCCTTGCTTTTGTCCATCATCCTGATTACTTTTTTTTTGCAACTGTAGCAGCCTGTCGTAGGATAGAAAGCCAGAATCGCTGTGTTGTTTCAATAATCTGCCTTCAAATTGTTTGTTATGTTTGCCTTTGCTTACTTACATTTACTTTACCTGGGTATAAGATTTCCAAAGGTGTTTTAACATTTAGTATCTTACCATTTATTGTATTACATATACTCTGTGGCTCAAATTTGCTAGAGCGACAAATCTCATTTTGCTAAAACTAAAACTTCAGTATGTATTCTTATTCTTATTTTGGTATTCTTTTCGAAATGATGAATGTTTGGTAATCCCCTCCTTTGTCTTCATTGAACCTGACATTGTGGTCAGTGCATTTCCTTTGAGACATATTCTAAATGCTCTTTCTCGACTGACAGATCACCAGCAAACCCAAAGAGCCGCCTCCCCCTCAGGAGCCCCGAAAAGAACCTCGTCGAGAGGCCCATGTTATGAAGGACAAGCGCACGGATAGCGGCAGCAGCACCAGCAGCAGTGGAAGCAGCGCCAAGACCTCCACGAGCAGATCCTCCAGTGACGTCAGCCGTTCTCAGGACAAGGACGGCTCCAAGGACGGGAAGAAGGTCAGACGGAAGTTGCCTCCCATACCCGTAGGGGAAGATCCTGTTTTAACGCCCAAGTCGAAAAGCAAGCGGCCCAAACCGCCGGCTGTGAAACGGGGAGATGGAGTAGATCAAGATGACGGCGTTGCCGGGTCAGGGTCAAGGACGGGTCAATACCAAGATGTGAGGGTTATGGAAGGCGGGTACTTCGTTGGGCGGAGCAATCGAGTACCAAAACCCACGACGAAAGACAGCGATGAGTCAATGAACGAAGATGATATGGAGGTGGCGAGACTGACAACAGTACGAGACCCTGTCGTGTCCCCAAAGAGGAGAACACATTTGGCCGACACCGGCAAGTCCAAAAGTTTGGATTCGGCAGAGTCTTCCAGAGCTAGACCTGATGTAGCGGAAGTTGTTAGAATCAAACCTCCGATACAAAGGACAGCTTCTCTTGGCCATGGACCAAAGGACGAAACAGATGCAATCATTGATTCACTGATCAGTATTTATGGCATACCTTGCACAGAAGCGATGAAATGTCTCAAGAAGAGACTGCAGGAAGAGCTGAGGCGCGTGACCAAGGACAGGAAGAGGAAACTGGAAGAGCTTGAGGAGATAAGGGCTCTTCAGATGCAGATAGGCGCCCTGAAACTGGAATCCGACGCTTACGCTAGAAGTAGAGCCTTCACTGGGAAGTTATCCCCAGCACAACATCTGCAGGTAGATTCTCTGCAAGACAGTCGCAAAAGGGGAGGTGCGCCTTCGCCCTCAGCATCACTGACTCCGCGTTCCTCACCTCAGGTGACCCCTCGACGTCAGCGTCATAAGCGACAGTCTTCCGACCCGATGATCTCCAAGTTCTCGCCTATCAAGGAAGACAAGGACATTGAGGCAGATTTTCAGACACGGGTGCATGACTCCTCAGACAGCCGTTCTGTTAAGTATCACACAGACGACAGTTCCCAGTCTGGGGTCAGCGATACTGAAAGTACTCGCTCAGAACCGGTGAGAGATGCGCGTTACAGCAAAATCAAGCCGTCGGACTATTCTCGTATATTTTACACACAGAAAGGAGGACCCGGTGGCTCTGCTGAAAGGCTTCAATATTCGGACTATGACCAAAGTAGATACGATAGGACACAGGCACTGTCTGGTAGTAGATCAGAGCAGCAGTTGTCCTCCAGAGCAAGGTCTTCTGTGTTCTATTCTGATGACGAGGAGTCGAAAGCACGGGAAGAGAAGAAAGCGATGCTGCAGTATGAGATCATGAAGAGGAAGCAGCAACTGGAAGAGACAGCGCGTCTCAAGAACGAGCTGCTCAAACTAGCCAGGGCTAGGCAAAGCTTGGCTCACAGTTACGACGATATTCCTCAACAGTATGGAAGTCCTGTTGCACCTCACAGGCCGGTACCCCGAGGTATCATCAAACCCATAGATGACGAGGCTCAATATTTGTATGATCTTCCACCTGATGCAGCTCAAAGACCTCGAGAGCGTTCAAGAGAACGTTCCAGGGAGAGGTCAAGAGAGAGAAGGGACGACAGAGATCTGGACTTGAGCAGTTTCAGAGAGGATGCCATCGACAGCATGGTCATGTCAGAGCACAGAGGTCGCGACGGCCGCCGACGTCACCACAGCCATCATCAGCCCCCACCTCAGGACCCCAAGGTCCTCTCTAATTACAGCTCCACAGAATATTTGGCGCACAAGCAAGAATCGGCCACCCGGCGGTACATCGACGACCCCAACCAGTACGGCTCACAGGGCTGGATTGCTGGCGACTATCCAAGCGATGGGTTGGCTACCACTCAAGCCTATTCCCAACCCGCCCTCAACAAACGGGCAGATTCTTCGCAGTCTCTGGCGGCGGCAAGACGAGAGGCAGCCAAAAGGGATGCCGGGATAGTCTCTAGCGTCACCTTGCCCAACATTTATGCCAACAGGGGAGAACGAGACTTCCGGCCGCCTTACAGGTGAGGCTTATACCACGCAGTAACAATGAAACACCGGTACTATTGGGTTAAACTCGGGATGTCATGTTGTATCGTGTTTATATATGTACATAAAGTCACGTAAGAGAGGGTCTTGTGGGTATATCATGAGAATTGATGTAAACACCCTCAGTTTTCATTTAGGGGAATTCATAGTTGGTGCAATGCGACTGGCGTTTGCAATGCGACACCAGAATGAGCCCAACAAAAACCAGTCCACTACTTCTCTGCTTGATACATTCCTAGCAGATTTAATGCAAATTTTAAAAAAAAGGCAGCAGTGGCGTTGGTCGAATGACGCTTTTTGTGACATCACACAGCGCATGGAACCATGGTCGAATTATAATTGACTTGTTGACATGGGTTATATACTTTTAACCTTTGACCCGTGAAAGCTGTTGGCGGCAGTGGGTGGGCTTTAATGCTTTGTTTGGGTGAAGATAATTGCATTTAAGTGCTGTATTGAAACGGCGATGATCGAACGAAGCTCAGTAATACTGGTGTTTTTGTGTGTGTATTAGGGGAGAGGGGGAATTGTCCATGAAACCAGATAGCTTTTGTTTTCAGATTGAGAGTTCTTATGGACGGTTATGATAGAAATAGACCTGCGCATGCTGGAAATTCCCAGGGTTATGATGAAAATGCACTTCACGAACAAGATGTGAAATTCACATCTGATTCTAGTTGGTAACGTGCAATGTTATCATAACACCGATAAATGTCATGTGTGCGTGCTTACCTCTACAATAACGATCCGGAAAGATGCGAACTTTCAAAAAAAACCCAAACAAACGCTCTCTGTTGTTTTTTGGGCTGAGCTTAAGGCATCTTTCTGGCACATTTCCCACTATTTCTGCTGTCCTTAGCAGATACACGAGAAGAAAGATGGCGTGAGAACAGGACAGCGTGGACAGATCCCATAATTTCATTTTAAAAAAATCATACATTAAAAGAGAAAAAAGCTGACTTTGTTGTCATAACACTGAACTTCATCTTAACATTTACACAAGTACTCCAACTAAATGCCATCATCTTCATATCATCAAATAATGCACAAGCCCAGTGTCGTTAAAAATCATTGTTATGTGTATATGCAGATATCGAGTGGACATCATTGATCTCCACCATTTCCTTGTGTGAGTACTCTGAAATGACTCTCCAGCCTAAATTCATTCATGCCTGGAGTTATCCAACTTTGCTCATGACCTTCTCACCTCCCACAGAGACCCGACCTACATCAGCACGAGTATATCGGACACTGATGGTAGCCCAGCTAGTGATATAACCCCCGCCATGCCCCTGCTGGATGATGTGAAAGCCAAGTCTAGAACCATCATACGTAATATCGGCAGTGGGAGCAGACCTGTGTCGGCAGAGTTCAGCGCTGGGGAGGTGGAAGGTACTACGTGAATAATATCATCATCTTGACATGTCGTCATCTGTCATCATCATTGTCATTTTGTACACATTTTCTTTCACAGGTAAATGCTACGAGGTGCAAGCTAAAATATCGCCCATTTCACGAAGTGGCGTATGCGACATTTGCTAGTCTTTCTGGAAAGGTTTTTATATTTTAATGAGATTTAGAATTGATAATATACTCTCAGTTATTAATGTTTAATATCTCCGAGACTATTAGAGCTATCATACGCCACTTTGTGAGAACATAGTTCTCGTCTTGGGCTTTTGGAAAGTGAAAAACGATAAAAACGCGACGTGGGCGACGAAAAATCCTTAGACTGTGCTTATAAAAGTTCATAGACTTATTCTTGGCGTTACATTCTTTCATCATCTTTGAAGTACATGTAGTTCTAATTAGAGTCAGAACATTATTTCAGCGCTGGTAACAAGCAGTATATGTGTGTCAGCTTGTCAAGACCATCTGCGTTCGGTCTACATTTCCTCTGTCATCTCAAATCTCTTTCTCTTCAGCCTAATTGTTATCATTGGGAAGTGGGAGAAGTCACAATGAACAATGACCAGCAAATACATGTTCTGAGGATAGGAGACAATGGCCACATTTTTGAAAAGAGCAGCTTCGCAATCTAAAAAATCCACAGTGTCAAAAAACGTTAAACCTCGTACATTATCCTTCCGCCTGGCCATTTCTGGTGATGTGTGACTTCAGAAAGCAAACTGTCTGGACTAGTAGTTTTGGTTTTTTTTTTATCGTCGGGCAGCACGAGTAATGGCGGCGCATGCAGGGTGAAAATATGAACATTCATTTTCTCAACTATCGGGCAAACAAACAAATATACGCGGTTTAAATTTTATGAAAAATAATGTGGACTTATTAGACTGTGAAGTTAGCAACTACCTATCTCCCTTTCAACTGTTGAACTGAGGACGGAGTGCATTGGCGTGTTGTCAAAAGTTGTTGTGCCACTATATCGGGCGCGCCGGTCCTAACATGTACATCGCGCAGCTGTCTCGGAACCCCAAAATGAAATTCAGCATTGACAGTCTGACTTGCAGACAGGTCAGTGCGACTTCTTCCTCTTCCCAGAGATGAAAATTCAGCTGAGGGGCGGGGACGTTAATAGAGAAGACATAGGCTGAATAGCAGATGCTGCTTGACAGGCAGACATGTAAAGTCTTCCAGGGTAGCTTCTAGACATGACAGAGGCGATGTGATCTATATGCTGACTTCTAGTTGGACTATTTTGAAGGTGATAGAGAATGTTACCGCTGTAAAGTATTTGTTTCAGCTTTCACTGGCACAGTCTGGGGACTTTTGGATCTCATGTCAAAAGTCTGTGTAAATGTATGAGACGACAATTTAACAATGTGTAGAGTACTATATTTGTGCCTATCCAAGCGCATTTGACTGTGCTCATTGCAGCACTTTGTCTGCAAACTGCGCATCTTCCCTTTTCGTATTTTTCGAGCGATTTCTTGCCAAAGTGAAATACTACATGTCTCTTAAGCAAAATAATAGGACAAACAAGTTGGGATAGCAAAATAAAATTATTGTCTCTAAGTGAATCAGCCTGCCTGGGAATGGTTTTATTCTTTATTATGGTTGACAGTTTTGCATTCGTCAAGGGTTTTGCAAAATGTGTTTGAGCAAAGTAAAGTAGAAATGCATTTTTTTTTGTTTAACATGAATGTAAAGGCAGGCACATATAGAATCACAAATTTGTCTGCCAGTGACATCTGATGTAATTAGATCATACAAAACAGTTGGGTTTTCTTTATTTAGGGTGAAGGATGTGTTCTATTTGCCTCTGTTCATTGAACAGACACTTGTCAGAGACCATCTCATGTCAGTCTTTACAATACAACAAATAAAACTATACTAATGTGGACAAACAGACCATTAAAAGTGGGTGTTATTCAAAAGGTCAAAGATTTTGGAACAGCAGTGTATTTCTTCTTCAGAACAGCAGAAGTAATAATGTCAAATAGATGACAAAGGTAAAGAAATAGATGAAATCTCTGAAGCATTGAAGCAAAGGACAGTTTCAAACATTAATAGGGAGATTAAAATGATGTTTTGCTGGAGCTGCAGTTAAGTGGGTTTTGTCGAAATAGAAGGAATATTTGACCATCATTATCACCGAACATTCTTATCGATATCCATTACAAGTATCATCATCTTCATTCTTTTTCCTTTTGTTTAAATGAATGATTTACAAACTGATTAAGTTATTGATTGCTTGACTTCTGTGATTTCCCAGATTTGTTGAATGCTATGTACAGAGTAGAAAGTGACAACAGTGTGGACGCAGATGAACCTATCATGAAACATATGACAGAAGGAGGGGTCACCATTCTCAAACAAATAGACAGAAAGAGAAGGGTAAGCATGTAAAATATTAGAATTATTGTAAGCCTGCAACATGGCAATGGATTGTATGTGGCTCATGAACATGACAAATAATGTCACCAATTTATTTAAAAGCTCCAGACACGCTTTTCTGCCTATGCTTTAATAAGAGGATTTAAGTTTCAAAGGTTTGCACTATTTCTTAGCTACATCCTTGTTAATAATGAAAGAGTAGCTATTTTTTAAAAACTTTTTATGTGAGAATTTTCCTCTTTCCATCATTATCCTTGGCCAGTGCACCAAGGTAAATTTGTCTCAGCTGCGTTTCACTCTTATCATTTGAGTGGTCATACAGCTCAGCCTCGCAAGGTAAAGGATCTATCATGATTTCTTGAAATGTGGAATATTTGTCTCCCCTTTACTTTTTCCAGGGCCAGAGTAAGTTGCTTCCCCTGATCCTGGGGAAAAGGGTAGATTAAATTGCCTCCCTTAGCCTCTTTCAGATTTTTGGCACCCATTAGAGGGGCAAATCGCTCATTCTGTACAAGCCAATTAATCCGCTACTATATGAAATCCCCGTTTTTTGGGGCCCTGCCAACCAGTGTCAGGGTGTGGAAATATATAAAATTACCTGTGATCTAAATAAAGCATCCAATTTTAAAGTTTCAGGTACAATTTGAGCCTTCTAGATAAAAAAATAAAGTGTGTAGGCCTATGTATTTGCATGCGGTCAAAACCAGCCAAATGAAAGACTGTGGACCGAATCAGAATTCAAGGTGACTTTTTTTGAAAGCGATTTGTGAAAAATTTTGGGCATTGACCCCCCTTTTTCTTCCCGTTAAAAGATTGGGCAAAAGAAGTACTTTAACCTCCATGGAAGAAATTTCCCGAAATCTCAGTGGTATTTGTGGAATAACACAAATTTTTAATAGGGCCAAAAAAAGAAAAACCAATAGGTTCCAAAGACCTTTCACCTGCCAGATTGGTTTTGTATTGCCTAACCTTTATATTTCCATCAGCCTCCACCAGCTGAACCACATCGATATGACTTTCCAGTTAAGAGGATTCTTGTCACAAGGGATGCCAAAGACAAATCAATCACAGGTAAATATAATGCCCAGTTAACAAATATGTACTACAAAGAAAGTGCCCATGTATGAAATATTACAGGTAAGATAGATATTGGGGTAAAGTTTTATTATACATTGAGTTCTTCATTGGTAAGGGAGCCTCCCATGGTTCCCTGAGAGCATTGCAAAAGTAGTAATTGAGTGGAGTGTGAAATGAAGCAGAGCTAGGCCTATCTGTTGTTAACTTTTTTTTGTAGAGAGTAATCTGTTTTCTGTGATAAAGCAAATTTTTGCTGTAAATGCTTTGTGACTGAGTAGAGTTAGCTCCATTTGCAATGTGACTTGTGAACAGTAAGATACAGCAGATCAGACATTACTGATTGGAATGTTTATGTATCTCACAAAGCCATAACATATTTTTCCAGGTTATTACTGATAATAATAAGGAGGCTTCAGTTCTCTTTGTCTATTTAAGTTATTAACCAAAATGACACATAATATTGTCCTAGACATTTACATATATCATTTGAAGATCACCTCGGGTTTATCCATTCCCTTGTGTAATTCTTCACTTGAAAGTGAATTCTTCACTTGAAAGTGTGATTTTCATGTCTCTAGAACTTTTACATTTGGAATTATTTTTGTCAGTTACTGGATACATGTATCTACCTGAATGTGTATGAAAGTATTGACCAATACGATTAGATACAAAAGTGTGGGAATCATGTGTAGATGAAATCCCTCATTCTGCCAGTAGATAAAAGAATGTCCATAAAAGCTTACCTGTGACATTTTTTTTTATGATAGTGTAATGTTTGAGAATCATACAAACCTTTGTTGGTCATAGTTCCTGAACAGTAATAATGCTTGTGACTTTCAGTTTTAAAGCACACCAGTAAGGCTTTTCCTTTTTTTTTTTTTTCCAGGGAATGGCCTTGGTATGAAGATTGTTGGAGGCAAGGAGATTCCAGGCACAAGAGAACTTGGAGCTTTTGTCACAGCCATCTATCCTATCATAGCAGATCAGCTGCATGGGGAGTTGGATGTTGGTGAGTGTGTCTGTGAGAAGTACTGGATATCTCATTAATCAAGTTGACGGAGTTCCACAGGTTTATGGCAGGGTCCTGAGTATTGATAAGAACAATAAAGGAGTGTTTGTCATAAATTATTCTATTGACACTCTGTACTCAGGATGCTAAGAGGAAATTGAAGGAATGGTACTTGTATTGTATTATGAGTAACAGTTGGACCCTGGTGTGTTTCAGATGAGGATGACAGATTATGATGTTAGTTCAATGTTTTGTTGGCCAATACCTTTTGAAATGTTCATTTAACTTTTTCTCGATGTAAACTTTTTTGATGCTTTCTCCAGGTGATCAAGTTTTAGAGTGGAATGGAATCCATCTGACAGGTCTCTCTGCTGAAGAAGTTCAAGACATCATCTCTCAAACCAATGGGGAAATTGAGATGGTTGTGAGAGCGTAAGTAGTCAGTTCTTCCATATTCTTATTTCAGCAGCTCAGTTTTATCAGGGTAAATCTTAATGTTGTTTTGAGGATATGCTCCCATTCCTGCTTCCCCTGTCCCTCATCCTCCCTTTAAAGTTCTTACTCTTTTACAACTGTGATATTGATCATATTTTTCATTTTCCAGAATTAAGGAACAATCTTGAGAATAAGAATGGAGAAAAAATGGTAAAGTGCTGACTGTGAACTGAAGACTGACTGATTGTCATGATATTTTGTAGTCTTAATGAGCAATAAAAGTTTATTCACAGATTGCTTTGGTAGATTATTAGTATTGGAATCATATGGGTCATGGTAAGATATGTCTGTACAAGTCAGTTTAATCAATATCATTTCAAATTTATACTATGCTTTTCACTATGAAAATGACTGGTTATAGAACCTCTGACCTAATGACACATTAAACTTTTTTAGTCGTTACTAAAACATCATTTCACACACCATCAGTGCTTACACAAAAAGGTTTGCTACTGTTTCTTGTGTGTATTAAAGTGGATGGGCAGACAGAGTTACTTTATAACTTTTATTATTCTTTCTCTCTTCATTAGTCAAATGGTTCCGATATCACTTACGGATTTGGCTGCACAGCCAGACAGCTGTAGATCATCTTATGATAATCTGGCTCTTCCCAGTTATGAGGAATCAGGTGAGGAATGCATTGTTGCAAGTCTGGTTAAATATGAAAGTAAAAGAACAAGCAGGTGTTCAGCTTTACAAATTAACAAAGCAATACTACAGATATGCCATCCTCTCATCAATATCAGAAAAACATGTAGAACAAACAAACAAATAAACAAGCAAACAAAACACAAATTGAAATGTATTAA
This sequence comes from Ellobium chinense, assembly GCA_033807755.1. Classification (NCBI taxonomy): domain Eukaryota; kingdom Metazoa; phylum Mollusca; class Gastropoda; order Ellobiida; family Ellobiidae; genus Ellobium; species Ellobium chinense. Next base: position 362,589 of record JAWQUT010000040.1, on the reverse strand, counting down.
AAACCAATAAAAGTTAATAAAACCAAATGGAGTGGGGGAAAAAAAACACTATTATACAATATAGAGCACAGTAGCCAAGTGGAACGAGACCAGGCCTGAGGAAATAAGAGCAGGAACTGCTTAAGACAGACGCAAGCATGCAACTGGCTCCCTGTGAGATAGGGCCTCATACCAGTAGCAAGTAGATGGACAAAGAAAAAGGATTGGGAAAAGATACTATGCTGCAGTAGGATTTTCTTTCCACTCCATTTGGTTTTCATTCAATTTTATTAGTTTTTAATCCATATTTGTTTGTTTTTGTTTGCTTGTGTAGTTGTTTATTTTTCTGTGTTTTTATTGTTGCTGAGGAAGGCATGCATAAACATTTGCTTCTTCTTTCACTTTCTTGTTCTTAGCTTTATGGTTGTTCTTCTACTTTTTGTGGTTAAATAAGAACATTTTTCTAGATTTAGCTGTTACTGTTGCGTAGCCTACATAACTTAGCATTTTATATCTTGGAACATCCCTGGTGATGCTTAACTGTTCTATAGGTAGATCTCCATTAAGTTCAGGAGATTCTCCTATTGAATGTATGGTTAGCCAATTTGTCCCATTTTATTTGCAGTATATTTTTGCAAGTTCATTGGCATGTGAAACTATTCTCTGTATTTCTTCATCATGATGTTGTGGTAGAGGCAGGCTCTTGTACAGTCAGCTCCACTTAATTGGCAACTGTTTGGGAGCATGGGAAAATTGCAAGTAAAAGGAGTTGGGATTATCCTATAAATTTTAGATATCAGTACAGCCTTTTGTGAAGTGGTAACTTTTGCCATTAAGCATGGGTTGCAATTATCTGGATTACAGTTCCACAGAGTAGACTGTACTACCAAGCGGAGTTGCTGTGTAATAATACATATTGGAATGACTATTAGGAAGTAGTGTATGTTAACTGGGAAAGATGCTGTCAGAGTCAAAATTTCATTCAATTTGAATGTGAAAGTGTTGTCATCGTCAGTGTTCAGGCATTACTAGGTGTCTGTTCTATTCTTTCTAATATAATAAATTCTGTTCGCAATATAAACTACATGTACATGTCAGAATCACTATGTAGCAGGGGATCAGTCTTGCATAAATAAAACTAAGAATAAGTTGGCTTTTTTTTCCACCCATCCGCTGGGCTAATGTTGCAATGGTCTGCTTCAGTGAAGGAGCCCCCCCTACAGAGGCAGAGGGCGGGGCAAGTGTCAGCGACGAGCAGACAGGGTGTGGACCCACGTCAACTTGCTGCTCAGTTGGAGGGGATACGAGAGGCTGCCTCGCCTGCTGAGAATTCACCCAGCTCATCCCATCAAGATGTAGCCACACCCTCCGTGTCATCCCCGTGTAGTACCCCTAGATCTGACCCCACTAGCACTTCCTCGGACAGACAGCAACGCCCACCGTCCTCCTCCACAGCCCCTGGCAGTGGTGATAGACCTGATAGGGTGAGTGCTGTTCTCTGCAGAAATGTCTCAACATATGTGTTGTGCTTGTCACTGATTTTGTACAAATATTTTCTCTAATAGCTTCCTTCTGGCAATTTCAAATCTGTCTCAAAATTTAGACTCTAGCACTGAATACAGCGTTGTGTTGAAAATTTGCCATTATACCCAAACAAGAATATCATACGATTAACTTAACCTTTATTCCAGAAATCACTATCAGATATGTTGGAAAGAATATGCCATGATGAAAAAGTTATTTATTGCCTGTAAATAAATCTTTTGAAATGCTGGAGCCTGCTTGAAGAAAGACAAAATGGAAACAGTATCTTCAAAATCAGTGATGCTCAGACTAGTGCAGTGAGGATGCTGATGTCCCCAACTCCCTGGCCTTGCACAGGAGCAGTGCAGTTCAGTTAGCATAGTATCTGAGATCCATCTGAGACCGATTCACGTTATCTGGAAATGAGTTAGCCAGCAGCTACACTTTCAAGATGCATAGATGGGCTGCCTATTTTTTCACTATCCTGGTTTACCTCTGTTTATACCCCATTGTAATCAAAGCCCACTTGATATCTGTGTGTTTCCTTAAATGTGTCTAGCCCATATGGGATCCTTGGTATGCCTATGAAAAAGGTACACCCATGGACTGCTTACAGCAATCAATATGGGACCCATGTGGGATCCATATGATTGTGCAACCAAGATGATGAAGACATGAAGGCTCCTCATTGCTTTCAGGACTATCAAACCCTGATGTGGCCCTGGGTGGTCACATTTTATGTGATGTTACGTTTGCATGTTTGTTTCTATCTTCCATGGATGCTGATGAAGAATGATAGACAAAATATTGTCATTTATCATAATTTACACTCAATGTCTGTACCAATGGGAATCAAGATCATATTGTTATTATCAGATACAAAGCTCCCAAATCAAACTTTTCAGATTTTTGAAGGGATGAAGGAAAAACTGTATTGCTTTGCAATGATGATGCAGCGGTAGGCTTGCATCGGAATAATTGATTTAAAAAAGGATGTTCATTGATCAAACTCCTAAAATGGGTGTGATAGGTGTAATGTAATGATTTTGAAAGTGTTTGCTAATAATTTAACTCATGAAAAAGGATTCTAATGTTTTAACATGTGTCAGATTCCCATATATCACTGATAAAATGTTTCATTTATAAATGTATGAGGTATGCAGCTTTGTGGATGGAATTATGACTTTATCAAGGACGTTTATACGACTGAATCTAGTGCATGATCTCATGATATTAAATAGAGTCTTAGCAATCCTTCTTCAGTCCCATAGCAATCACTCTTTTCTACATCTTGTTTAGCATGCACTGAATAAAAACTATAACATTCTCTCCAACCTTCCTAAGCCATCTGATTAATATACTTTTAGAACAGTTTCTTTATTTCCTTCTGCAACATTAGAGATTGATGATTTCTGCACCTTCCTTTTACATTAACATTAAATGTAATATAAAGTACTTACATGTCTTTATGAAGATACGGTTGCCAAATTTAAGTTCCTAATTCACAGATCACATTTGTCACACCAACTGTTTTCAAGTGTAAATTACATTCTACAGTGGTGTGTTGTTTTATAGTGACACAGCAATGAAAAAAAAAATGAAACTGAGCAAGTTAAAAGCAGTTGTGCTAAGAGAGATGAGAAAGAAAAGAACCACTTGGCCATACAGTTTGAGTCCATGAAGCAGTTTTGGTTTGTATATCACACTCTCTAATCAGATGGGAAGGCATATTATTCTCTTCATCATCATTAATGGGGAGGAATGTGAGCCTGATCTGGTATTGTTTGGAAAGTGTGCTCATAGGGATTTCACGAGATTACTGTGAAAGATCAATTCTGAGAAGAGAGGCTGAAAAACGTAATGCTAGAAAATTGTTCGTCCCTACTTGGGATTGAACTCGGGCCCTCTCAGTTTGCAAGTTGAACATGCTACCTTTACACCACAGGGACAGTAACGTCATAGCAATTTAAACATTAAATGCCAACTTCCTGCTTCCCTAACTTCCAGTATAAGTGCAGTATTTACCCATTATTCGAAACCCTAACACATTTCCCAACCGCTCACACTCCCCCCTGCTTAACCATGTCATGTCCTCATGGCACATAGTTCTTAATTTCACATCTCCTTCAATATACTTTCCACAATGAGCCTGAGGCTATTCTTATATATGGTTATCTCAGCTCTTAGAATACCACCAACCACGCCGTCCTATGTCTCTGCCTATGGGTTACAGAACCCTTGACTCTAGTTATTGTGCCCCTAAGGCCCTAATGAGACTTCCTGCCAACAACGCCAAGTGTAACCAGGTGGGAAGGCATATATATTTCTATTCATTATCATTAAGGGGGAGGAATGTGAGCCCTATTTGATATTATCCGGAAAGTGTGCCACTAGGGATTTATCAAATTACTGTGAAAGATCAATTTAGAGAAGAAAGGCCAAAAGTCTTAACACTAGAAAATTTCCTGTCCCTACCGGTGTAAAGCCTAACTGTTCTCCTGTGACCCTAACACACTTCCCAACTGCTCACATTTCTATTCCATCCATGTAGACTATCCATATGTACTGTGTTTGTTAGAGAGACTTGTGATCAAATCCGTGAAGAACTGGAGGCTTAAATTGCTCAGCATCCAGACACACTAGACTCTGCTTTCTTTGATATGTTACAGGAGTGGAGTAGATAAAATTAACCTTTTCAGTCAGTGCAATATTTTTTCCTTGGTCTTCAAGTATGCACTGATGAGACTGAGAGGGGTTAACTCCAACTTAGGACCAGAGAGACATACAAAAAATTGCATTGGCAAAGTTGATTGTCAGTTCTGATTCATTTGAGGTTGGTTTTGACATCAAGCAGATCATACACAAAAATTATTGTGCAACAACTTGAGTGGAAATGGTCATAAAAGTAGGCAAGAAATTGGGTGAATATAAACAAAAATGCACTGATTCTCTCTGTCCTGAGCTTAACTCCAATTGGTCAGTCAGATCGGCACCAGATTGACTGTGCAGAAGCCTGCAGAGGGAGCGTGGTCTGATGCAACGTCAACAAGACCCAATGTATTCTGGAAGCAAGACTGAAAGGGTGGACTCACTTGTAAATCTCCTATCTGATTATCAATCGTGTTGAAATAAGCTAAATAAAATTAAATTGTCTTGGAATAACAAATTCTGGTATTCAACATTTCTTTAGGTTTGGTCATATGTCTCTTCATTTTCGTTAAAGATGTATGTTGAGGCTTAGAGCCCCTTTTCACCACTGAACAATATCGTTCCACAATCACTACACATCATCACAGCTTTCAGTTGAAGGATCACCACTATAATGTCCAACAAACATAGCAGGTGATGAAAAGAACTGGTGGAGTGGAAGGGATGTTGTACCAAAAGACTGTGAAAGAGAAGGAGATGGTGTAATCAGGATCAGAATTAATTTCTGAGACAGGAGAATGTTGATTTAGAAGACTTGAATGGACATGAGTCATTACATAAACTTCTTCCTCATAATAGAAACTGCATGGTAGTTACATATAAGAAAATTTGATAGTGATTTGCGGAATGCAAGTATAAGAAATGAATGTTATGTCCCCTTCATGTTATGAAAGTTATCAGTGTTAAACGTGACAAAACAATAAGCTGAATCATGCAGCTCTCATTAACGGGAAGAAAAGCCTCTAAGATTGCACTGAGGATAGTGGTCCTCTTCATGTACTGTGCACAGATAAAGAAGGAAAATGGAAGATGCAAGTCCTTTGGAAGAGAAATGGTATTTCCGTGTATATAACACTCATAACTTGCCATGACAAACCAAATTTTCTCAGCTTTTTAAATTTGCTCACATGTATTTGAAGAATACTAAACCTTGGTGTTTGTTTTTGTGTGTTCACAGAATATAGATAGGCATTCATCTGATCGACATTCTGAGAGACGAAGACGTAGGCATTCCCCCAACCCTGAGAGGCCTCAGCAGCAGCAAACTCATCAGTCTCAAAGACATCCACACCATCAGCGTCAATCATCCTCACCTACACAACAGCAGCAGCAACAGCAGCAGCATCAGTCACCACCACCATCCGATGTGTCCAGCCAACACCACCAGTCACAGCAGCAACAAAACAACCAGCCAAACATAGATGTGCTACCACCAGAACGGGCCCCGCCCACCAGAAAAAGGACAGAGAGAAGAAAGCAACAGGAACCCCCACCTGCACTACCTGCCAGTTCAGTACAAGACAAACCACACCCACCTGTCATGGTTGGCCAACCAGATAATAGCAGTTGCTCAAGCCCCGCCCTCAATGACAGATTGAGGGCTTCGCCACCCCTGGATACACGTCGCTCCATGAAGTCACGAGCTTCTAAGAAGGGGAAAGACAATTTTATCTTCCCTCAGAAGTCTTCTCAAGAGGTAAGCACCAGTCAAACTGCAGCTTCACTGCTTTCACACATTCATAACCATTCAGAAATGTAGAGAAGCATGGATAATGTGTACACCTTGGGGCCAGCTAAAAGTGTACATTTTAAAAGAAATACATATTAAGCATACACATAACCTTAGAGAAGAAAAATCGGGACCCAAAATACAGTACTCATTATCCATGCCCATCTAAATTAAGTGTGCTGCACTGTGTGGTTGTTATTGGTGCTTCTGTAGAATTTAGGAATGTAGAATAAGCCAAGAAAGTTGGCAGAAGAGCAGACAGCAACACATCATTTTGTGCAGTACAACTTCCATGAAAGTCCTTACAGTATCTTAGGTCTTAGGGGCAAGCAAGTAAAAGTGTTTATTCTCTGTAGATTCCAACTTTATCTCACTGACTGCATGGATTTTAGGAGGTGGGGGGGNGGGGGGGGGGGGGCATCCTCTGATAAATCTTGAAATTTTAATGGTATTTTCACAAAAATCCCTGACAGAAAAGTAAGAAAAATATTTAACACTGAAACTTTACATTGTCGCATAACTGAACGATGATCAATTTTCAGCAAACAGAATTTAGTTACATCAGTACTTTTTGTTGTTTTGACTATAGCAGTGGGCTTCCTGTATGATATTCTGTGGCTGGTGGTTACTAGACAAGAAAATTCATAGATATGTAGTCTGTTTCTCATCCTTGTTTACTTATTTTTGTTTCTGGTCAAAGGAAGTGACTGAGCTATCATTTGGAAAAATTCAAATTGCAATGGTTGAGATCTCATGCAGCAGTCTGCCAGTGCCACAGGGACAACACTATTCATTATAACTATTCAAGGAAACCAATTAGTGATTTAAATTCATGAGTGACATACTTTTTTTTTTGTTTTCAGTCTATCTGAGTACAGATATCATAGCAGAGGTACCTATGTCCTGTTACATACACTGATTTTGTTACTAACCCAAATCAGTTCCTACAAAATGTCCACTTTAAATGGTTCAGGATCTGATAATTATGGCAGATTTGCCAAAAAATAATTGATGATCCGACTGAAAGGCTGAAGTGCTAATTTTTGACAATGAAGTGTTTATAGCATGGATAAATGAAATAGGGAAGGCTCTCTGGCTTGGGACATGGTTTGTAAACTTACTAGTCTAATTTCTCCTATTCTCATATCTCCAGGTGGAAAGAGGCGAAGACTATGGACTTGGGGAAATACAGGTATTTGAATCCCATATGTTTCATTAGGACACTTAGGGATTATATATTGTTGTTTATGCCTTATCTTATGTTTGCACCCAGCATTATTGTAGACATTGCTGTTTACAGTAAATTTGTTTTCCTGTAGCAGTGCAAAAGAAAGCTCGAATCAACTTTGTCATAATTTCCAGACTGCAAAATATGCATTACTTGGAGTGATTATTCAATGAATGCTTCATTGATTTCTTTAAAAGGCTAATTATTGTTATCATATATAAATCTGGGAATTGTATGAGGTGTATCTGAGGGGGCATTTTTTTTTTTCTCATATATCATGGCTCTGCACCAGACACTGATGATGTACAGTATGATCTTTTAAACTCTTTACTTGCTAGCAGTCAGCTTTGCTTGCTTAATTTTTCTTGACCATGCCGTTACTGAATGTCTGCATATTCTGTACAGCTGCAGATCAGCCATGACGACTTTGACAACACCCTCAACATTCATGTGATACAAGCCAGGAACTTGCGTCCTCGGGATTTAAATGGATTGTCAGACCCTTTCGTCAAGTTATACCTCCTGCCTGGCAGAGGGTATGTAAAGGCTGCCATGCAATGACTAAGCAATGTTTAATATTTATTTGTTGATTTAATTATTAGGTGTTTATATGATTATTGGTAGAAAGGTTGTGATAGACTTTTGTAATTCATGCAACTCCAGTTTAATAGTGGAAGGATTGCTGGATTTAATTATTAAATAATATTCTCAAATAAAACACATCATTTAACTTTAATGAAATTTTTAGCAGCAGAGGGTTATTTTACAAAGAAACTTTCTTTGTCTATTAGAGGTACTTCATTATTATCAAATGACAGAGGTTACCCCTCAAAGTGCATTGATATTGTGTTTAGAGAATCTTTGGCTATAAAATATGATTTCATCTGCTTGCAAGCAGGGAAATTCATTTTGTTCTTTTTGTCTCCCATTTACCCAACCATGAACAGCTGTCACATGATACCAAAGCTAAGCTTTGACTTATTTCTGCACTACAGCCAATATTCAATGGTGAGCATTTTCACACCAAAGTGCATTGTTAGAAATGAACATTTCCCAGTGAGTCTCCCTGAACTCTTCCTCTAAAAGAAATTTAATGGCATCATCCGATGTGTAGGTTTTATTTCAGGAGCTGCACTGGCTGTTTCTCTGTAGGGTAGTCTGATAGCAAGTTTTTCTTTTTAAACAAATTTTAATTTGTATAGTGACATTATCTCCCATCTTGTGAGTAAATTAAAATGATTGTCTGATTGTGAGCTTGAGAGGGAAAGGCTTTGGTACCATTAAATTTAACATCCGGCATTGTTTTTTTTCATTTCTTTACAGACCTGAGAATAAGCGTCGCACCAAGCATATAGCCAGGACCCTGAATCCAGAGTGGCATCAGACGGTCATGTTTCAGGATGTTGCCAGGTTGGAGCTGCAGAACAAGGTCTTGGAGATCACTGTTTGGGACTACGATCGCTTCAAGGCCAACGACTTCTTAGGAGAGCTTATTATAGAATTGAGAGGTTTGTCTCATAAAGTCAGTATAACAGGCTCATGTCAACTTGGGTGTAAGTTTTGGTGAAGCAAGATGATGATTTGGTTGTTTTTACTGTATCCTAGAATGATTTCTCTACTCTGACATATAGCGGAGCAGTGGCTCTTATGTTGAGGTACATCTTAGAAGTAAGATGGTTGAATACAAAGCATGAGGCAAATATGAATTAATTCTTTGTGTTAGGTTGTTAGTTGTTTTTTTTTTCAGTGAGCTACATTCCCAGTTCTGATATATTGGTGCAGGCATCAAATAGACCTGTTGGGAGCATAAAATGCTTAAACACACACGCTCCAATGTACAAAGGCAGGTTGTTGCATAAATATTACTAAGTCAGGCAGTTTGGGGCAAACTCCTCTTAAATGTGGAGTTTTTCCTAGCATTATTTATTTATTCAGTGTTTTAGTCAAAATTATTGAGCTACATCTTGTTCAAGTATCACCAACTGCGTATCATGTCTCACTGAGAGACCGCAATGAAAATTTTATATTACATCCTGTTGAGAATCCTCTGTCACCTCTTGTGCTGAGAGCTGGTTTTACATTCCACTTCTTGTCATCAGCAGTATAATTAGATGCAAAGTTATGTACTTTTAGTGGAATTTTAATGATAACCGGTGATACTCAGCACCAACTGGGTTATGCAGTCCATCATGAACAATGAAATTGAAGCCTTTCATTTGCAGCCTTTGAACATCACACAACAACAAAGTGGGAAGTAGATATGTGTAGTTGTCAAGATTTATCCTACATGCCTGTGCTGTCATAACATAACTTTGTAGAAGCTCTGCTCGCTGAGATAACACAATCAAAGTTTCATGTTTTGCCAGGCATTCTCATTTAAGATGACAGTTTTAGATGAAATAGAAATCAGTGACTGTGTCACAAATCTAAAGCACGGCTTTTAGAAATTCTGTGCAAGTGCCATGAGCTCACTGTTTAATCATGCTCCATATTTTTTGGTTTTTGTTTGAGGCCTCATTTCTCCAGTGAATATGCTGAGACTTTGCCAAAACATGAGTCCCTTCAGTCACAACCTATGTCAAACGTGGTCTTCTGTCTAGTGCCATATCATAACAATCATACAGCTTTGAAGTACTGTTTTTTAGGTATGGTACTTTTTTTTACTAGAATTGTGATTTTCATTTTTTCCGTGTCATCCCCATTAACGACAAACTATTGCATCACATTACCTAGGCTCCAGCTTTTGCAAAATCTCAACTGCTTTTCAAATAATTTCCTCAGAGTTTGCCTTCCTTGACAACAAACCTCACTGGTATCCCTTGAAAGAACATGTGACCATGCAGAGTTTTGAGCTTCCAAAGTCCACAGTGGCGCCACCTAAGCCAGCAGACAATGGTCGTCCCAAGTCTAAGTCTCCACGTCATGGGAAAAAACATGGGGTATCATCATTGGTATGCATAAGAAGTCTCTTTTTAAAACAGAAGTTTCAAACTAATCTGTTATACAGATTAAGCTAGAGGGCTGTGTTGTGAAGAGTGAAGCTCAGCAAGCAAGGATACTTTTAACACTGTCTTGTGACAACAGACTTTGTGCACCATTTCCCGGCATATCCACATGATCAGGAAGAAGTCAAAAATTGATGTGTCACAGCACAGGTAGAGGGCACAGTGTCAAAAGGTTCAAAAAAAAAAATATGCATATGAAGGGGACTAGAATGCCCACAAAATTGCACATTTGCAATGTTCAGAAAGGTTCTTGCAAACAGAGACAGAGAGAGAGCTAAAATTCTATTGCAGTAAATTTGTAGTTGTGCATCTGCCAGTATATGTCAGTGAAAACTGGCAAAATACTAGTGGTGCATAAGGCCCTTTAAAGGGGAATGGATCATGCTTGCATCCTTTTATTTATACTGTCCTGAATTTTAGAGGGTCAGTAGTTATGAACGGAAACACTTGCCTCTGTTTTGCACTCCACAGCAGGCTAATTCTTTTCTATCAAGTTTCCTCTCCACAACAGAACACTGATTGAGATAAAGAACAGACCCAGGCAAACTACTGAAGATAAGATAAGATAAGATAAGATAGGATAGGATATGATGGGATAAGAAAAATTAAGATGAAAAGACAAAGTTGTCCTTTATTATAATTTAGCTCAAAAGAAAATTATTGTTACACAGTCTTTGCACAACATACTGGCACACAATACTGTTTAATTCTTTACAACAGTAATACAGTCGACTCCGCTTAATCGCCCATCCTCGGGATCACGGAAAAAGTGGTCAATTAAGCGGAGCGGCGATTAAGCGGAGGAAGTAATTTCGGCCATATTTTTGGTAAGGAGATTAAATTTCTTTGATGTCGTGGCTTAATATCGTGCATTGACACCTTGTCGTCGCCAGTCTCAGGACAGACTTGAGTTTGACGGTGTTGTAGCGCACAAAATGTTTGATCTCCGCAGTCTCTCTCATTGGCCACATCGTAGTAGCCCAGCAGACAATAAGGAGTAGGATGGCACGGTCGGGATAGACCGTTCATCCACATGACACGTTCTCTGATCTAACCGAAATCCACCAGACAGTCGCAATCAAGGTGTGGGGGGAGGAGACTATACTACGGCTTTCGGCGCATTAGCATTATCGAACAGACGAATGCAGTGATGCGTAGCGTGGGACGAAGCGGGACAAGGGGAGGGGGGAGGTGGGGAGGATAGGCTTATCACACCTATTTCGGGGTGGCAGCTGTCACTCAGTCAACCGGTCTGCCATCCGTTGCGTAGTTAAACCGTCTGTGTACATTATTTGTTTGTCAGCTGTAACCCTTCAACCGCTGATCTTTGAATTCACGGGCGCTGAAGAGTGGTCGATTATCCGGAGTGAGAGGCGATTATCCAGTGACTTTTATATAGAAAAAATTCGGTTCCCTGGGAAACGAGGCGACTAAGCGGAATAGGCGATTAAGCGGAGGGCGATTAAGCGGAGTCGACTGTATTTCATAGCTATAAACCTGGTACATTTCAGGAAAGAAATCAGGGCAAATGAAAGTGTTCTTTATTTTCACTTATTCATTTCAAGAGTGTCCTTTACAGGTAATAATGTGGTCTCACAATATCTAAATGTCTGTCATTTTACTCCTTTGCGGAGCTTTCAGCTTTAAGGGAAATTAAGCCCAGATAGGCATGATAGTACCATTAGGGAGTTCAATTGAATACTTACACTCTCCATGTACTTGTTTTATTCCAGCGTCCACATGACACTGGTGACAACAATGATGAAGGTGGTCAGAGGAGGCGCTCTCTGGGAACCCTCACAGGAAATGGTAGGTTCACATGCTCATGCTGCTGTGAAACGTGATGTCATAGGTAGGCAATATGATGGGTGCATTCTTGTCACCACAAAATGACCACACTATCTATAATCCATCTGCATCAGGCTGGATATGAAAAATCTTAAATAGGTACAAACTATGCACAGAAAAGGTTGTTTCAAGGATGATTCGTTTTGACCAGTTTGTTTAAACCAGTCCACTAGAAATAAACCCTGAGAACTCACCACCTCTATCCTCTTAATTCATCATCTTTTTTCACTAATCAAACAGAATGTTCTCAAGTACTGCCCAAAAATCCATAGGATAAATCCTCATAATAATGCATAGGCTTAATGGGGAACCAAAAGAGTTCAGTGTTAAGTGTAACACGTGTCACCATGAAACACAGGGCCTCACCAGTGGAAGAGGCTTTTTGTAGGAAGATGAAAAGTTATGCCACACCAGTGGAAGGCAATCTGCAAATTTGAACCTCTCATTTATTCCCTTAAAAAGAGAAGAATCAAACTACAGCATCTGTCAAGGAAGTCAAGACTTCTTAAATACTCTCCAACATAATGTGGCACCTGTATATCATGACCACCTTCTGTGACAACCGAGATACAGGGTGTATACACTATTCACATTTCCTAGATATTTGTCTTCCATATGGCGACCTCCTGTTTAGAGTGACCACAACCATGTGTTCTCAAGTCCCAAATAATAAAAAACACAAGAGAAAACATTGTATAAGACAATGACCAGCTGGCCAGAGTGATACCTTGTAAGGGCTATTCAATGGGTTTACAGTCCAAAATGTTCTTTCTGATTTGAATATATGTGTATGATTTTTAAGGTTTTAATGTTGTACAGCTAGTCCTAAGCTTCTGATGAATAGAGTAAATGAAAACTAAAGGGAAAATGTTTTCCTTTTATCTTGACCAAAGAACAAAAACGTAACCACCTGTGATGAAAAAAGCTGTCTAAAGCCAATACATTTATAAGAAGAGAACAGTGGTCGCTATACACAGATTCCTCTACAGTTACACTGTGCATGTTGAACACCTTGCCATGTACATCCAACATTAGTATGCAGCCCATATTTTGGTGGGGAATGCTGATATATGGAATGGTCCAGGTTTCAAAATATGGGAGGGGGCTTTGAAAGAGATTCCATGGCTTGTCTAGTGTCAGAAAGACTCACAAGGCAAATCAATTAAAGTTGAGGATAACTTATTTCACCCACAGGGTGGAACAGTGGATATAGTCTATGTGATAATATCAGCATGCAAAAGTATGATACACAAAAGATATTTTCTCACACTCACCTTTATCTAAAGTAAGTAAAATAATTTCAGTATTCACACTCCGTGATGCATAAAATATTGCATATAAGCACAAACACACTCTTGCTCCACTATGGCTTACATGAAGCACCAGAATATAATACACTGTATTACTGTTATGATATCAAGTTTTCACTGTTAGAAATGACAATATGATGTATGTGTACTTTGTAGATACATGCCACTAGTTAGTCCCTTATACTTTTTAAACTCTTTGTGCCCCATACTTTCCTTTATACGCTCAGATAAGAGTTAATTCATTAGCACTGCAAATTACATGTATAGACAATGGGACAGAATGACCTGTTCAGCAAAGTATTTCTGAATCATAAGGGGTTTTATTTCATTTCTGTAATTTAGTCAGTTTTTACCTCATTAACTGTTTGGAGTGCTAAGAATTAAGTATGGGTCACACGTGATAAAGTTTTGGTTGAATTCACCCCACCTAGATTAGTGATATGTTTCATTTACAATTTGCTGTAGGTTAACCCACATACTGTTGCGTAGCTTTACGTTTTAAACAATGTTTGAGAGTGGAGTTTGTCACAAACAGACTTGCAGTGCCAATTTATTTTGTTTTGTCCCATGTCAATGTCATAATGTTGTGATTCTTGTTTTCCCTGTGCCAATTGCTGGTGTGTTCCCTGGAATGTCCTCAGTGGACACGCCCAACGTGGTGGTTCGACACTTCCTCTCAACTTTTCTCTCTTGTTTTCGCTTTATTCACCCTGGGCAGGTAGTCATGCATTATGACTTTTAACAACAATCAATTCTCGTTGCCTGTTCTTAGTGGCTTTCTACTGTGTGGTTTTATTTAATGCGAATCATAATCTGCCATCACTGTGCATGGGGAGGCAAAATTGATCAGCTGTCTATGAATGAGTGTCTTTGGCCTGGTAAATCATGAATATTGGCTGTACCATCAGTATAAATTCATGTCATATTTCCTGCTTTTTGATTTCTCCTCGTGTATCAGGGGTCTGAGACCCAGGCTACAAGAAAGGCCCCTTACATCAAAGACCTTAGCAGTTCAATTCAGTTCAATTCTTCATTAGCTCTTGTACATTCACACATGGAAACAAACAATACAGCAAATGGAAAACATTTAATGCATAATTTACGAAATTAAATTAGTTGATTAGAGGTGGACGAGTTGACAATTATGTACTTTATACTGTAGAGTTTACCATATTGGACAATTTCATGATAAATATATAACTAATTACAAAGCTATTTTGCAAAGTTTTTGAAAATTTTGGCACAAATGTTATCATCTATTGCATGCAAATTTTGCAGTTCTTAATGCAACTTTTGAGGGCTTGGTATGTAATTTTCCACAGATAAAGAAAACTGTTATCAATGACATTGCTTAATCTCAACTTTTGCTGGGTTCCCAAAGAAGTTGCTGAAACAAAGTCGACTGTACAGGGAAATAAGAATTCATAAGGCATTACAAAATTTCTTTTAGTCTTATACATAGCTCCCATAGGACATCCATTCCAAAGACTGGCAAGTTGAAAGGTACTGTTCCTAGCTTGGCAGATGAACATTTCCTCTACAGTGGTTTAATTCAAAATCTAATTAGTTCATCGAAATATTTGTGCATCATTTAGATGATCTGTAACTTGATTGCATGGATGGCTTCATTTTATGACATACAGTTACAACTTTTCAGTTAGCCAAGCTGTTTTGAATAATCCATGTTATGTTGAATTAAATTTATACAAATTTGTGAACTTTGTAGGGGAATGAATATGATGTACTTGGGGAATGGGTTTGAGAAACATCATACATGTGTTTTTGAGTTTTCTTCAAATTATTTTCACGCATTTGGTTGGGCTCTTTTATGATATTAATCTATTATGGCCAACTGTTGCTATGTAATGGTGAATATATACAATAATTATATAGTGGGCTGTGCATGATATTCTTTAGGGTACTTTTATTCAGATGGAGATTAATTTACACATTTTGTGTGCTCAATTCTCATTTTTACGATTATTTACGGACAAAGATGTTGAAGATAAGAAGTAAGTTTTTGTCAGGTTTTTTAAATATTACTCTGGGAACATTATGCATCAGGTGTTTTACTTTTGTATTATGCATGAGCCTGCAAGGTATTTGATATGCTACTGCGGAATATATTAATCATAGTCTGGCATGTCCCGAAAGCTGTTATGGTATTGACCATTTAATTAGTCTGCTAATATTTGATATGAAACAGTGTTTAAACCCTAGTTTTTTTTAATAATGCCTGTTTTACACCAGAAACAGAGAATACTGTGTGAAGGCCAGTGAATGCAGAAGGCTTACATCCTCCATTCTTTCTTCTCTCATCATGACCTCCAACACCGTTTAGTCTCATCAGTAACCTACATTTCAACAGTTTTCAAATTTCACATTCTGTTCTTACCATTAACTCACTTTCGATTTTGACAGTGAATTATCCTTAGCCTATTTATGTCTGTTTCACTACTTATGGTACTTAATGCATTAGAATGATTAAACAGCTCTTGCTATTAGTAAAGATGTTCTTGTGAACTGGCATGATTATACTGTACTTACATTGAATGATTGCAAAGGCTTTTTAATATATGATGGCATGCATAAAGAGACCAAATTTGCAACCTATCTGTGGAAAGAATTACTGATTGTGCTTACCAGTGAACAGAAAGAGGCATCCTAGAAGATTGTCCATCAAAAAGAAACAGGAAACAAGTCTGTTGAATGCCACATACCATTACGAATGTTGATAATATCTTAGATCTTCACATGAAAAATGCAAATGGCAATTGAAATCTGTTGAAACCTTCAAAATTTCATAGGTAGCACACAATGTTTATGGGCAAATTCTTTTTTTTTTGTTGTTTTTTGTTTCATGTTTATCAATTCAGTCATATACATATTAATGGTGCTTAATTTGACTAATATAAGATTTATGTTTTGCCTCAAGGTTGGTAAGCGTAATGACTTATGCAGTACCTATACTGCACTCTAAAATTGTGATCAGATTTAAAAATAAACATAAACCTCCACCTCTTCTATTGTTACACTATTAAAGTAAATGTAATGATCAGATTATGTGCAAGGGCAATGTATTTTGGCTGAAGGGAATATGCTGCTAATTAGAAGAAACTATGGTTTATTTGAGCACTCAGTAGGTTGGACAAAACTGAGGCCAAAGTTGTTGTAAATTTTAAGCGCATGAAGCTGATAAAATCAAGGTCGCTGAGTTTTTACTTGAGCTAAAATAACAAGGATAGGCACCCTTCTTTCACTTATTGTGCATAAGGAGTTTGATGCACATATTGTGGTCTTCCTCAGCAATCCAGCAACATGACTACTGAAGGTGTTAAACTGAAGTTAAAACTGCAGATACTGTTTGGTGCGTGGAAATGATACATTGTTAATGACCAGAGCATGGAAAATGTTGCAGTTAAAAGAAACTGTGATTCTCCAATAATTTTTAAAGCAGAAGTATAGTGTATTTTGCATTGTGGAAGATATTGCAATAAAGTAGAAGTTGTGAATTTTAAATCTGTGATTAAGCTGAGTCAAAGATACTTTAAATTATTTTCAACACATGCATTGTGATAGTAAAGAGATTTCCCTCCCCATGAATCAAAGAACACTAAAGATAACCCTACAGATCCCACCACATTGCCCTTTGTCCTCAGGACACTTGTCACTTGGCATTTATCAATAATGTATTTTCTCCTGTTCCCTCTCCTTGCAGGTGCTAATGAGGCGTCGGCTGCCCGTGAAATATCCTCTGCCACGAATTCCCCCATCCCTGCCCGGCGACCTCGAGGCTCAAAGTCTCCTATCAAAACCCGGTCAAATGGGCTTCTTTACAGATGATGATGAGCGAGATGAGGAGGAAGAAGAATTAGGTTATCACTAAGCTATCTCATGTTGGCTCTATGTGTGAGTCTTAACAGTTTCTACGCGCTGGTAATAAGAGTCATTATTCTGGTGATTAGAGCACTTATGTGATCAACAAGAGTACTCATGGCTAGCTGTGAAGAGCTCTTAGCCCTGTATTTATACCAGCTGCATGAGTTTTTAAATGGAGTGCAAACTGGAAGAGTTTTAACACTGTGTTATGTGCTGGCTTAAAGGTTCATATGGCCGGCTGTTGCCAAAGGGCTTAAAATTGTGCTTATGCTTGCTCATGAACTTTGATACCAACAGGAATTTTGTGGTAGTTTTAAGAGTCCTTGAGCTTGCTGCAGAGAGTGTTAACAGCATCCTCATGATAGAAATTGCAGAACTTGTATTCATGTCCTCTTCTCATTACCCATTATATCAGAGTTCCGGCACTGATTTTATCACACAGGTTCTGCTGAGAGCGGTATGCAAATACCATGTTCATTATTTGCTATATTGCTACTGCAAAAGACCATTATTAGTACATGAACAGGTGAACATGCTGTTCATGTGTCCTATTAATCAATGGACCTCAATATTGCGCATTTCATTACCCAAGACCCTGGGAACAAATAAAATGGTTTTCATATCCCTGAATTTGCTTCCTGTGATAAATTGAAAGACCTGCTCACTGATATTGACAAAGCTAAACTTCCTCACTTGTGTTAGACAATTCATGTAAGTGCGATGTGGCTTGATCACTGTCACTGTTAGTGGTCATGGTTTGCTAAATTTAATTATCAGGGATAAGAAATATATATGGGATATGAAAATATTTCTATTTGTGTGCTCAGTCTTGTGTAATTAGATGCAGCAATATGAAGTCCATTATGTTTAATCTTGCTAAGTGGTCTGTACATGTATGTAGACTGGTGGAAAGGCAGGGCTGTACAGTCAACCTCCTCTCTCCTTCTCCACGTATGCTGAGAACTCTGGTCGGTTCCCTTATGTTAAAAACAGTTGCAATTTTTATCACAAACAACTGAGCTGACTCTTCAGTCAATAAGTACTTTGACCTATAAAACCACAAAGAGGACATCCCCCTCTCTTGGGCTATCAGTTGGAAGTATATGTACATGTGTAACTGTGTGGCAAGGCATATTCTATTCTCCGGTACTCATTTTATTAAGGAGGAGGAATGTGAGCTCACTTTGATAATTTTTCAGATGTTACACATTATCTAAGGAAGTGTGTCACCAGGGATTTTACCAAATTACTGCAAAGGATCAATCTTGACAAGATAGACCGAAAAACCTACACTGACAAATTTCATGCCCCTACCCAGAATCGAAACCAGCTTGCAAGTCTGAGCATGCTACCACTACACCTCAAGGACACTAACTTCACGGCAATTTACTTCTCATATATCTACTGCCTGAATGTTGTTCCCTAGCCTCCACGTGCAAGACTGGTGCTCACGCGCGACCCTGACACACTTTCCAACTGCTCACACATGTATATATTAGTAGGCAAATTTTCACCTGATCAGCAAGGGATGCCATACCAGAACTTCAAGCCAAGTGGTTCACTGAGTTAATCTACCTGCACATACACATAGTTAGTCCAAAAGACAAAAGGCTGGCAATGACAGCAAATATTATGTTCACTGTTAGCCATATTGCTACTGCAAAACATCATTAGTACATGAACAGTTGAACATGCTGTCCTTCAATTTCATTGGCCTGAAAATAGCCACAGTTCTAACAAATCATGTGAATTAGATCATTTGCTTTCCAAAATAGACCAGAAGATTTACTTTGAGGAAATCCGTGAAATTGGGTCTTATCAAGTAACATGCAGCAAAGCAGTGATATGAATTTACTTATTTAGTGCCTTGAATGTAGAACTATACAAACACAGAGTGGTGTATCTTGCATTTCGTGAAGTCACTACACAAATTTAATAGAATGGCACTGATGCCAACTGTTTTGTCAAGTATCCCAAAAACTCATTTTTGTTATACTATGTACTTCTTTGTATAAAGATATCACACCATTAACACCAGGAAAAAGGATAGATCCTGGGTGTCAGACCAACTTTGCCAACTTTGTTTGGGGTCAATTTATATAGGTTCATCCAGCCCAAACTGGATGTTTGCTGTGAGTTTCATAAAATTCCTGCAGCTGGAACAGCCACTGTCAACATGTATTTGTGTGGTCTCCGGGTCAGTGAGAGGAGCACAAAAGTCCTTCCATACAGGAAATTCACATTGTTATCATGAAGAAGTACCATCTGGGGAACGGAAAGATCAGTCTATTTGACATTTTTTTCTTGCGAGGAGATGATGTATGGTACATCTGCCTATACTCAGTAGATTGATCTCTTTCCCTTGTGCAATATTAAAATATAGGAAACTTATATCAATCAAACATCAGTGTCACATATAACTGCTATTTACAGATAGGAGTGTTATTGGGTTGTTTTTTTTATTATAGCACTCATTTCATGCTTATGAGTCTGGCAGTAGACTTTTACCCCAGGGGTGGCATATTTTCTGATAAACTAGCCTGCTTCAAGGTGAACTTGAGGTGTAGATTATACCGAAATGACAATATAGAAACATGCAATAAATCCATGCTAAAGCATAATTGGGTGTGTTTCAGTCATTCTCATTACAGTGTATAATAGCATGCGTGAAGAAAGTTTGTAAATAGGTAATGTAAATATCAAACAAATACACTGTATCTACATGGGACAGTATACTACCATGACAATATACTGTGAGTATGTGTACATATGTGATGACTGTAGCTGATATTCTAGATTCTTTCTGTTTTTTTGTGTGTAAAGTAGATAAGCATTGTATTTACAGTGTCCATTCTGTACCCTATCAGATAAATGCCTGGTAAGAGATTTGAGTTAGCCATTGTGACACATTGATATTTTAATAAATGGTCAAAGTGTCTGAAGCAAGAAAATGACAGTAGTTCTTACAGTGAAACCATGCAGTAGCAAAAGCCATTTGCTTTATCTATTCAGGTGTTAAATACAGCAGAACCCAAATAACACATCCACCCACAGGTCCAAGCTACTGAGAATGTGTTATCAGAAGGGTGTTTATACTTTATAGGGAATAGTAGCATATGCATCATCCTTACCATGAACTTGAGCACTGCGGTAGTGTTTCTGGAAGCTACCACAGTGGGCAAATTAATGCAAGGCGTAAGCATATGACCACAGAACACTTAACACTTGTGGATAGGGATGTGCTAAGCAAGGGCTTATGTTAAGCCATGGCTGTATGGAGTTGCACTGTAGTGCATTGTATTTCTTTACAGTTTACACTCATGAGTATTTACAAGAAAGGATACTCTTGCTGGCTCAATTTTGTGAAAAATTGTTATACAAATGTTATGCTATAAAAGTCTTAGTAAATCTGATGATTTACTGGAAGAGGAAAGCTGGCTTGAGGGTTGTCATGAGCGTAACTCATACCATATACATGTATTTACTGAAGACTGTTGCAGTGCTCCATCCACATCACATTGTTGGTCATACAAGTCATTGTGAGGTCTCCGGTCTCTCTTCCATGCATCTGGATAGTACATGTACAAGTTAGTGAACAATTACTGTGAAAATGATGGATGCCTCAGTGGTTTGTAATAAATGTACAATAATACTTTACAGATTTTCATGTTCATATTTTGTCATTTTGATGCTGTATATGTATGACTGTGCATCATTTTGTTATGAAATTAATTTTATAATGTTCTTGTTGATGATCCATAGATTATGCATATGCATAGTAATACAGTCTAGTCCATTTATCTCAACATTGGCTATGTTGACATCTCACATTAAACTCGACTCAGTTTTTAAGTTCCAGTCTGTTTGTTCATTTAGTACTCTTGCATAATTTCTCTTTTGTCGATGTGTGATTCCTTCCTCTACTCGTCATCTTGCGGGCATGACCAGTGAGTAACACTTGACCATCTTGCTGCTTACTTCCACTGTCCACTTCCCACTGATCTTTTTCTTTCCTCCTTGCATTCACAGTGCTACCTGCAGCTTAGTGGAAGCTGATGCAAAGGAGGAGGGTGGGGGGGTTTGGGAAAAGAGATGATGGACTTGAAAGACATACCACAGGGGTGATGAGGGTTAACGGCGTGCACATTCTATGCTTGTTCACTGTGTAGGCCAGTTGGTATTTTTAGTCCTAAACTATTTCTAACTCTTTCTGTATTAGTGGCCTCCCTGGTCAGACACTATTACTCTTTATCTCGACTTTCTGTTTACTTGATACTGTTTCAGTGGGCCCATTGATGTTGAGATATCCGGATTCTATTGTATTTAATAGTTTTCAGCCTAAATAGAGTAGAATTGAGCAACTAAATATACAGTACCTTTTATCAAACTGTATATTATTTTTTCGCAAAATACTGTAACTGTTGCAGTAAATAGCTTTCCTTATAATTTGTCAGCTGATGTGTACATAATAGATTACATCAGCTTATTTATCTTTGTACTGAAAACTGCAGTGCTTCAGTTTTTCTTTGTATAATAAAAAAGTTTTTAAAAATACCTACTTCTCATTTTCAAAAGATCAGTATACTCTTCTTTGAATACGATGCAACATGACTCTTTATCTTCTTGAAAATGGTTGCTTCACTGCTATCCCCCACTGTCAGTGGTAGTCATATATCAAGTTTCCCCCAAAGAGTTCACTTAATTCAAGTTCTAATAACTTCAACAGTTAGAAACTGGGAGAAGATTTTAAGCACATTCATAAACAGAAACCATGAAGTTGCAAGTGTCTGTTCAACATCTAAATGCTATACTTTTGTCACAGCAAAAACAAAAAAAAGCATGTCCAAGAATGATGTGTTGAAACCAGTGTGTTAGATGCCTACCTAAAATATCATAAATGTGTTTATTTATCTTTTAGCTGTGACATGACCATGGCACTTATGTTTGAAATTACTGTTTTACCAGAAAATGTCCATCTAATAATGTGTATAACAATTTAGTTGCATGCAAGTTCAGTTATTGAAGAGATTTAACTTCAGATTTAAGTAAATTTTTCTAATTTGTGGGCCACCCAATAAATGCACATTAGTATCAGTTGTGTTCTATTCCGATGGTTCATTGAGTATCCACAGTTTTGTAATCTGTGTACATTATTTTGGGGCCTGTAACCTGCATGTTTTGCATAAAGTTACACACACTGTTTCTGGATCAGCAGGTAAACTGTGTACAGTATGTGTACTGCACTGTGAGAGTATTGCTATATTTTTGGTGGATGCAATACAAGTTTCTTTCTATGAGTTCATGTTAACTTCCTCTTAAAGTGGCTAGAGCAGAGTTGTTATGTACTGCAGACTACTTTTGTGTCTTAAGACAGAATAGGGCATTTCCGTTGCACTCATTTGTCCTGGGTTGCTCCTGAGTATGGCACAATGTGACATTTTTATGTGAAGTTTATGAGTCAAAGTTTACTCCTCACCTATCCTGCATGAGAATGTCTCTACAATGGGTTTTTATGGTGCCAGTGTTTTGTCCAATGCATTTGTACATGAACTGCAGCATCTAACTTTTCTTTGTATTCAGCCTTGAATCTTTCAGACAGTGGCTAATAGTAATAAGGGAGCAGTTGAAACCTGCCTGAATGATTGTCTGATCCTGAACTAAAACGTCTGTGCCAACACACACAAGATACAGTTTATCAGTGTAGCAAAAGATTAGATACATCGTCACATGGATACATTACACTGACAAACACCTCCCTGCTTTCATCTCATTCAGCACAGCAAGAGACACCGCTCCAGAAATTCCCAGGCAGTGGTTTTTATGCTCAATATTCTACCCTGCCCATACAAATAAAAATTGGTACACACTATTCTATCTTCATTTTGAAAGACCTTGAAATGAAATACAGTAAATACTGTACCTGATAACACAAATTTCAGGGGACCACAGAAATGTGTTGGTGTTATCAAGAATTTGTGTAAAGACAAGTACACTGAAAATAAGGGCGAGGGCCCATTTTTACACATAAGTACTTATTCGATAAGGGGTTACGTTACAGAAGACTCAGTGGGTGGGGGGGAGGGGGGTGAGCGCGGGCATGTCTGGCGAAAGTGGTTGGGGGAGGCAAAGCCATTACATAGTGAAGGGCGGAGCGTCGTAGGTGGAAAACGGCGCTGGCAATACGAAAAAGAAGAGTTCAAGCTAAAACAATGGTGGGGCCCAAAAGTTGTTCGCGTTATTGAGACCCTTTAGAATTCTTGTTCGTGTATACGGAATTTGGAATTCATAGATTATAGAGCACAAAAAAAAATGGGGACCTTTTTTTTTTGTTCGTGTAAACAGAAATTTCGAGTTTAACAGGTTTGTTTTTTAGTGAAGTCTACTGTATCCCCCTATCAGTGCTCATTCATGCTTCTTGCTGTTTATGAAGGAGACTGACTTATGATATCATCTGTTTTGTGATGTTCAAAAAGCATGACTGTTAACTTCAGTATGTCAAGTTTGATTGAACATTTTGTCCCTTGCGGTTTCAGATTTCTGTACTCAAATGCATGTTTATTGAACAGAACTGACAATTTTTTAGTGATAGAAGCTACAATTTGTTGTCATGTTGCTATGAGATTTGATTTGTTATTGAATTCAAATCTAAATTTGTGTCTAGTCTTGTAGAAGCTTATGATTTCCCCATGAATATTTATCTTGCAGCTAGTCAGAATGAAGGTCCAATCGCCTTGACTATATCAAGTTTCTGGAATCTCATGAAAGCATACTAAACGTACTGTACTTCATTAGTTGGAAAGACTTTTGAACTAGCTTTATATTGGCCTGAGAATAGATGCAAGTTGTTTACTGGATCTACTCTCAGTTACTGCAAACAACAAATATTTGATATGGAAAGGATGGATCAACTTTTGAACTTGACATCTCAGTTCCTTGTCTAGCGACATAAACCTCATTTCAATTGGCTGTAGGACATTTCTTGTTGTTTGTGCTTTTTCTTGGCTCTGTGCAACGGGAACAGTAAATATTCCATGTCATGAATCTTTTCTTCTGATTGTAATATACAGTAACATTTAAAGATCATTTTCGCAAATTTCAATAGCGACCTGAAGCTCCAAAGTGTAGTTTAAAAAATAACCTCTTGACAAATGAAAATGTGACCATTGCATTATGATGTATTGGCGCTCAGGTTGCTTTTGCAATTTAACGAGAATGAGGTGATACAGTAATTTGTACATTTTTATGGTAAAATTATGGAGACCAACAACTTGAACTTTAATCTACAGTTTTCATTCCTTTCAAGGGTGACTGTTCATTCCATATTGTGATTATCACTTGGTTGTGAAGCCTTTGTGATTTTGTATCTTGCGTGATGATGGACTTATTTTATAAATTAATGGAAGTTTCATGGGTTTGTATACCAAAATGGAGCAGTGGCATGAAAGAGATTCAACTCTCCTGCAAGATAACAGCGGGGTTAGAGAGACAGCTCAGCAAAATAATGCATCCATGCAGAAATAAAAATATTCTGAGCGTTTTGTTCCCCGAAGGTGTTCAGTATCATACCATGACATCCTTGCTCAAACAACATCATTCCACATGGAGTCACCATACCTCACAAATTTCCCAGACATGTTAACTGTTACTGTTCATATCCAAGTTTTATTTAACTATTGCATTTCCAAGCTTTACCTGTCATGCCCATTTCCAACTTTATTAATTTTATCGGATCTAAGATTTGAGGCAGTTTTATGACAGAGAGAATGAAGATGAAATGTGGGGGTTCAGATAAAAACTGTACTTAAGAAAACCAGGTCCTTGATGTAGCTGGTAATGATTCTCTTCAGTCAGTAAATTCCTGAACCTGATGCAAATATAAAAAAAGTGAACCCCCTCCCCCCAGCATCAATGCAACAAGTCACAATTTTTTATTTCCATCACAGACATCTGGCTATTTTATGAGAAGTTCTGAATTATATGCCTGTATCTCTTTAGCTATTCATTTGCCATGGATTTTTTTGCATTTGATGTAAGCAAGCAGTGTTTCAGGCTGATCACAAAACCCAAAGCATTGAAGCGTGCAGATTAAACTTGAAAGCGTTTTTGTTGTTTTTCTTAAATAGTAATTTCTTGTCACAGAATTCATTAACTGGTGGATTGTAGATTTGTACAGGTATTAAGTATGAATAATTAGGTATTGCATGTATATATGTATGATTTTTTATTTTTTTTTTTGTTATAATGAACTATTTAATAGCAAGTTTGTAAATATAACTTTTGCTGTGTATAACTATGTTCAATCTCTTTGCCTTTTACAGTTAGTCCATGGATACTCTACATGAAGACTGAAAATTACAACTCTCGTTTTAGAATATGCCATCTGTTTTGTTGCGTCTCTTTTTAAATTTTAAATGTCTGTTGAATTTTTAAAAAAAACAGAGCAACTGTATCTCAAATAGTGATGGTGCAGTTATGGTTCACACTGCTGAGAATGCGGGGGGTGTGATGGGGACGACAACATTTTGGAAAGCAAAAAGCATGTAGCATTACCAATTTTGGCGAGAGATTACTAAGTCTGTCATAGGCCTTTTTCAAAATATAGTGCTGATATTACGAAAAATATTTTCATATTTTAGGTGATCTAACATTTCTTTCAAGATAATAATTATTAGGTACTTAAAACCAACTAGATCACTTTTCTTTCTTTTAAAATTTATCTGATGTTCCAAACACTACTATCAACTGTCAATCCTAGTCTTCTAATTTTCCACCTTTTCCACGAGCAATTTTTGCTTCCTAATATTTTTTCCAGACCTGGAAAAGCTACAGGCAATTTTTTATGATGCCAGCCAGACGTCCCAGGGCTGTGGCAACTCTGCAAAGAACTGAAATCCAGACACATCAATATTTTACTGAATTATTTATTTGATTTAAAAAAAAAAAAAAGATGAAAATGAACTGTGAGTGACAAGAATGTCGTGACCAAAAACAAACGGCCAATTGACTACAGAAATAAAATGTGTACATTCTGATGATAAAATATCTAATAATAACTTAACTTTGGTTGCGTCGCGTTACAGATGACAACAGCAGTTGTCATAAAACAAGTGCAAGCATGTAGGCAGTGATAAAAGGAAGCGGGCTACATTCAGACCTGTAAATCCGGGCTGTGAATGGCAATGATGTTTTATGATCCACAGGCAAAGACACAATGAACTACTGTAGCATACTAAATATAACAAGACACCAGTTTCAGTTATATTGTTATATTTTTGCTATCACCATTAAAATCTTTTGTCCAAATAAAATCCTGAAACCAGGTGTATTCATCACAGTAAGCCTGACTTCATTTTTATAAGTCTTGGATGGCAGCTGAGGTTGCAGACATTGTGCCGCTGCATTCTGGGTATTCAACAGCAATTAATCGAACGATCACGAGTAATTTCAAGGGAGGAAACATAGTGGTAAATCAATTACATCAATATTCCAGTGCTTTTGGCAGACTTGAACACAATTCTTATAAAGATGTTGTTTGAACAGTCCTTCCAATTTATGCTGTCCATACCTTATATTTTTTTTTTTCAGGAGGTGTTCTTGATGCACACATCATTAGGAAATCCACCCGTGCACAACAAGCTATACCAAAGTCTAGAAAACTGAGACCAGGAAGCTGGTGTCTAAAGCAAAACTAGATTTTAGCTCAAGCCAACAAACGTAGCAATGAAAGGCAGCCAGTAGCAAACTATCAAAACTGTTGGCACTTGAGAGACAAAGACGAAATGCCCTAATACTGGTCTTCTGGTCATATGATGGGATACTCATGCAAATGTTCTTGAGATGGAAGAAGTTCGTGAGTAACTGAAAATGATAGCCTGGGATTTGCAGGTCTGTTAAATGAACACAAAGATAATATGACACTTAAGAATTAAACTATACAACAAATCTCTTGCAAATGGCGGGAGGATGGAATCCAATGAGATTACTTCTCTGAAAGTTTACATCATTTAAATGGTGTGGAATAAAAACAAAAGGTCCATAAAAACACTGTTCATAAGAAGACTGAATGATACATAAAATATTAAACCAAAGAAAACAATAAAACCTACAAGTGCAAGAACCTCTTAAAAATCTACTCTCACTAAGAATGTATGACCATATATGAGGTTATGAATAGGAATTCTTTGTAAAATAATTTTTTTGGACTGAGTACATGGATGACATGATTTCCCATACATCTAAGCCAGGTGGGACTGAGAAAAAAAACACATGAGTAGCTACAGCTACTATCCTCACGAATGAATGTGGACTGAACAGATGGAATGAAGAGATATGATTTTGGACTGCAGTAAAAAATACACAGCAATGAAAAAAAGCTGGTGCCATTACATAGGAGAAATTAATGGTTCAATCCAATCACTAATGATACAGTCATGGCTTGTTAATTAAACCTCATTCTTCTTTTTGTCTCAGAGTAATCTTTCACTCATGTGCCTCACCTGAACTTGTCATACATTCACATGACAAAGACATACCAGACAGTAAAAATCTCAACATCAAGTCTAATTAAATTCACTTCCATTGCAAAAGTGGAGAACTACTTGGATTCTTGCAGCTGCCATTTTGAAGAGCTTTCATGCTCACTTCTTCTTGCCTTTGCCCTTTTTCTATAAAGAGAGAAACAAAAAGAAAATTTATCTCAGTAAATAACAAAATTGAATATTTATGTCTTTCAGCCAAACAAAACAAGGCTTAAGTCACTCTACATCCAATTCAAGTTATAACAGGTACGATAAAATCCTAATGTGCGTATTTTCATTAGATGAAAACTTTGACCTAGCATTAATCTGGCCTAGGTCACAGTTGCTGAGATGACAGGGGCTAACCCCTCATGTTAAGAAAAAAGAGGAAAAAAAAGGAAAAATGCAACTGAAAAACAATTTTCCACTACAGAATCATTTAATCCACATTACAAACCCAAATTTATTCACAATTAAAAATGCCAACAAAATTTAAGTTTTGTGTTTGGAAATAAATTTACTATAATTTCCACTGTAAATAAAAATTTAATACCAGATGGTCCAATCACCTTCAGAGCCTGACATCCCAGTTCCTTGTTTAGTGTCATAAGCCTAATTCTGACAGGCTGCAACATATATTTTACCGCTAAACTTACTGCAGTAACCAGAACAGAACTTCACAGGATACCAAAGCACCCTGGTTAAAAGTAATTGAGGGATTAGAGTTCTTTCCTCTCTTTTGTGCTCTCTGGGGTATAAAATCATATCTAGTATTTTCTATGAATATTACAGTCAAAATGTTCTTTCAAACTTATATTCTTTACTATAAGTGACCAACATGTTTCAGCTAATGACAATTTATATTATATTTCACTAACATAATTGTTCATCTGATTCCCCATCAAAACTATCTATAAAAATTTTAATGAGTGCTTTTTTTACAAATGATATGCAACTGTACATCCCATATTTTTCCCCTCCTCCTGTCCCTCAAACACTTCAAACAAAATTCAGGGGTGAATCAGATGCATGAATTCATATTCTGTGAGTATAATTCAAGAGACATCAGTAAGTTATGGTTTCTTCCCACATTTCCATAGAAAAGAAAGATCCATGAAGTTAAAATTTCTGCTGTCAAAAGAACAGCAGATTGCGTAATTTGTTGTGTAAAGAATGCTAGATCCCAACATTTCTGAAAATGGGGACACTTAACAGGATCAATGCTACAATTTTGGCAAAAGAATTTCCAATCTTGGCGAGTAGCAGTGGAGACCACTTACTAAATTCCCCACTGGATAAAAACTGTCAAAAGACTAATTATTAAGATCTATCATTAAAAGATCTGAGTGCAAACTTACACTGCCTGTGGAACCCTTGGGCCTGCCACGACCACGTCCTGATTTGGCACCTTTTGCAGATTGACGCTTGGCCTTCTCCTGGGTGGAAATAATACAAGATAAATATTGTAGCTAAGTGCAAGACTGACTGCTGTCATAATGGCAAAACACTGATTTTTACCACAAGACATTTTTACAGCATGTTTTTAAACCCCTGATGTCACCAAATTACCACAAGTTCTTTTGCCTATACACTGGTTTCTTCAAATTAAGATTTTATGCGCTTTAGCCCAATTTTGGCTATACCCACACCTAAAGGAAACCAGATGCAAAAATGCATCACTTACGATTTGGACATGCTGCTTCAGGGATGTTCATAAGTAATGAAGGGTCAATATATAGCTGTGTTCTAGATGTACATAGGATTTTCATTCAATAAAACAATGTAAGAATAAAGAGATTTAACACCACTCAATCTCAATTTAATAGACACACTGCAGTCTGAGAAAATGAAGGATCTGAGCGCCCAGATATTCCAGTGATCAAAGAAATCAAACAGGTACATGTAGCTGCATCTTTGGATACAAATTTGTGTGGGTGCATGGAAAAACCCTTCACATCTTTCCAGATCTGAAAATTCAGTTATTGCTAGAATATTAATCCCCATTCATTTATGAACATTTTGCACTTTATTTGAGGTCAATATCTTTATCAATTCCAAAGTTATAGACAAATTTGTAAACTTACTGTTGCCATATACAGATTTTGAGAAAATTGATATTATGTCTATTTAACCACGCCTTTGAGAGAAGGGTGTTACATTAAAACTCTAAAATTCATCATTTAAATGTTTTCATCAATAAAATTTACATGAAAAATAAATAAATGAATTATCTGATCCACAGAAATCTCAATTTGGCCCAGGAAGTTAAAATTCAACATTTCAAGGCCCTAGCTCTAATTTACCCATTGCGAGATCCGACGGGTTTTTCCATGCAGCCACACACTGAACAAACAATAGGATTTTTTTTAAATCTGGGAAAGAATTCTCCTAAACACAAACAGTTTCACATAGACACTTGAATACGTTTCTTAAGGCTAAATTGTTCCATGTTAAGCAATGCTTTATCTATGATAGGGGTAGTGGCAAAGGATGGTATCATTTCATTCCATGTGTGTGGCACTGTGATTGGGTAGGATGCAAGAATGTGTGAGAGGAGCACAGAGATAAAGACAGCAATGAGGCAGGTCAGGGATAGAGGTCTTTTGTGAACAGAGTAAATTATTACAAGTGAGAGGTGGTCCTTGTGGGATTCAGAAATCCAGCCTTTTATGGATGAATGTTTGACACATTTCCTAATAGGATAGGCACAAAAAACTATACAAGAAAAG
The DNA here is from genome assembly GCA_033807755.1 of Ellobium chinense. NCBI lineage: Eukaryota > Metazoa > Mollusca > Gastropoda > Ellobiida > Ellobiidae > Ellobium > Ellobium chinense. The sequence goes on along the minus strand of JAWQUT010000040.1, from coordinate 332,132 downwards.
ATTTGCTAAATGTGTTTTTGTAATAAACAAGTCTGAGTGCATAATACACAGTGAATTTTTAAACAGCAAAGGTAGAGCTGAAGCATGCATGCAATGTTTTTCATATAAGCAGATGGAAATCTGCAAATATGAACTTACTACCACTTCCATGATATGACATTGACAATATGCAGCAGTTAACAAGGTTCACTGATCATATTTGTAGTCAGGCTATTGACAGTGGCATCCTTAGTCATCCTTCCTTATTATGACAGTGTAATGGACTGGGTGGGTAGGTGGGGCAGCACTTGAAATCAAGAACTGAACCTATGGCAGCATTAGTATTAATTACTACTCAAATTTTCATCTAGAAATAAACAATTTTTGGTCAAAAATAAACTAATGGACAAAGGCCATGGAACTGCGTATTTTTATAGGCAGAGCACATCAGCACACCAACTCAATCACCATGTCAATATTTATGGCAAAAACATGAAAGATGCAAGTATACAACCAATGAAAACAAAGACACAAGAAGCAGTAAATGTGCTAATGGTAAGCTACTGGCATCAGAGTGAAAAAATACTGGATGAATAATATGCCAGGGTGTGTCAGAGCAACAGACAATGCTCTGGTAAATTTCTGAGAGGCATTAAAAAGTCCATGATACAATCTGGGCTCATACAAAGGGTAAACATAGCTATATTCAAGAAATTACAAAGAAGTGTGATGACAATCCAAGGACTGATCTGGATTTTGTGAAGATAAGGTGAAATCTCCAATTATGGCAATGATACTTTCTAAAAAAATAATAATACAATTAACTTGATATTTGGCACTGTGAAAGCCACTGCTATTTTACTGAGCATATACTACAGAATAGCTATAACTGCTACTTTATATTCTTCACCTTACCCTATGCCTGGCTTTCTTCATTTTAAAAAAAAAAAATTATTATTCACTCACTAAATGCCCACTTCGTCATCAAATACAAAAGCGTCAGCACAACGCCATCTTGGCCATAAATCAAAGCAGAGTGCCAAGTCTGAAAGAAAATGAACTGACACCTTCTAAGGTACTACCGGCAGGGAAACATTCCCCAATATTTATGTCCAAATCTACATTTGCCATTACTGGCAGTTTTTTCATTCGCAAAAAAATGTAATTATTCATATCTTTCTTAGCACACTATTGTATTAGCACTATTGCTTATAAACAAGATAGGTTTTGATAAAAGTAACTATTAATATAACACAGGGAATTTACTTTCCATTAACCCAAAAGTCATTTATAAATTGGAAGTGCAAGAGACATTCGATTACTTTAAACAAAATTCATCATCAACTGTGCATACCAAGCACAGGAAGGTTCCATGAATGAGTGGGCAAATAACAAAACAATTTCAAGACACTCAAGCAGGACTGAAGCTTTCCAAATTTTTTCCAACAATTTGCATGATTTTCTATTCCATATCTGGCTCTTGGAATTTCTCTGCCAAATTTCAAGGTTACCATTTTCCCCTGAAACCAGGAACACCCCTGGTACATACAAAGTGTGTGGCTCTTCCTTAACTAACTGGCTAGTTCAAAACCGCTGAACAGAAGAAACTTCCAAAAGTTTCATGTCAGTAAAGCTACATCAGTCAACATCTGTCTGTGACTTTATTCCAGAGACTACAATTTTCAAGGACAGCAGTTTTAGAACAGGAGAGCAGCCAGAGCTCTAATAAATTTTGCCCCTTCTTACATCTGCTTCTCCCTTGCAGCATATTCATCTTCAATAAAAAAAATAGGTGAATTCTCGGTAACTCTGATGCCTTCATCAACTGCAGGCATGTGCAACTTTGCTCAGACCACAGGCCAGGCAATTTTTTTTTCACAAGAGAAAAGATTACATGTTTCATTACATTTAAACTACATCTGAATGAAGAAAAAACATGATGTACAGATCCCGGCATCTTGAAACAATTTGTAGATTCTGAAGGATATCAAAATATTAAGGGCGCTAAAACTATAATATATTGTATGGTCCAGAGACAGAATTTGAAACGAAACTAATCAAGAAACCTCGCTCGCCAAACTCAGTTATACTGCAACCAAGATATCGTTTCCCCAGAACAAAGAGTGTGTATGTTAGAGAGTCTCCTCTAGGACTGAACCATGGAGCATGTCCTAACAGCTGGTTGGGCATGCTCCACGCACATCTCTGAAACTTCCTTGACATTGTAAGATGAAAGAGTACTGTAACTTAATTAAATTCAAGCAGAAAGTCTTCACATTCTTATATATCTGAGTAATGCTCTGCCATAAATTATACAAACTTCTGAAATGAGATGTCCAAACTTTCGTCCCTTTCATTTTCCCCTACATTCAAATTGGCATAGTAAATGATATGAAGTCTAACGTGATAAAAATTTGAATCTCTTGAGTCTACGGTTGCGCAGGCTTAGTATAATATGAGGGTGGGAGATATTTTTTCATTTTAAAATATGTAAGTAAACAGATAATTTGGGGCTTAATCTATCATGCGCCTCTGTGATTTGCCCCTATTTTTTTTTTCTTTTAAATTGCATCCTGGATTTTTTAGAAGTCAATACAACAACTTGAGTCATACTTGAGTGAATTACAAAAAAGTGAATGAAAAAATCAGAACAATTTTTAACTCGTTAAAAAAGTTGCCCGCAGATGGATTATTTATTCTCTGGCCAAGGCTATAACAGGTGTATGTTGCATTTCTGGAACCAAATACTGGGTGCTAAACATGAGATAAGAAAACTTACTGAACAATACTGCAGATGCATTGTATAATGGCTATGTCCTTTGTTCTATTAAATTTGCATTAAACTGATCTCCAAGAGAAAAATCGCCCTATTAAAATGCTTTCCCCACTATCTATAACACATCCTTTCCATCCAAATTCATAATACCGAGAGGAACATCACCCAAGATATGAAAAAATATTAGAAGACAATATTAGCCTCCCAGAAGATTTAACACCAGAGACTTCAACACAGGCAGGTGGCAAACCTCAAAAGAAAAAAAATGAAAGGATAAGCATCATACTACTAGACGACTGAAAATAAAACTGCAATTCCCCAAAGAAAGCAAACTTTGTCTCAGAGGCGAAGAAGTTGGAAATACTGTCCAGTCTCATGTCAGGACCAGCCCTTGATTTTTTTCATGTCTTTACTGAAGATGTCAAGGAAAAAAGGAAATGCTAAGACAAGATAATAACTTTATAGACAATACTCAAATGAGCTTATATCAAGGTTTGGTAACCAGTGTCTAGTTACGGTCATGATGAATCTCAGTGTTAACACATGGGTCATTTACTCGGACAGTTTCCCTCGAGAAGGACATGGCTAATTAAAGTAAAATAGGCTCATCCAAGACTTTTCTTATTCTCTTTGCACATCATCAGCCGAGTCAAGATACAAGCAGAGCACATCTATTCTCGCTTGCTGCCAGGACGGGTAGTGGGCTCTCTCATCTAATACACACTCTTTGCTCAGAAGATGAGTCCAAGAGAGGCTTACAAATAATCAAGGTAATGAGTTACACTTAATTCTGTATTGCGTGTGGTATAATCGCCAGGACTCAGTTATGTTTTTTTTTTCTCCCTGCAAGTAATAGGTGGCCTGAATTAATTCATTATTTGAGCGACTGTAGCAAGCTATGATGAACTATCGAGCAGGCACACATGGTGAATGTTGCACATGCTTGCTCTGCAGGGTCAAGCTCCTAATTTCAAGGTGTTTTACTGATTCTGACCAACCATACACCCAAAAGATTTCCTTGTATACTTTTTAAGGAAACAAAATGGAGTTTTGAACATCTCTGTTGTCAATAATGATGATGCAAAACAATGTGAATAACCCCAATGCACTATGAGGATGTAGAAGTTGACGCCATGAAGACAAAATTTAGGGGCTCAACCCTTGAGGGCAGCAATCACAACGTCGCTTTCTGAAACACCGAAATAATACCTCATCTGAAAGAGGCGGCCTTCCTCTGCCACGGCCACTGCCCACTTTCTCAGACTGTTCCAAACACAGATAAAATGAAGGTAGCAATGGAACAGTATGAACAAAATTATATGTTTTTCCTCCTTTCACTTCTGTGTTTACCTTTGCAGGCCTGCTTTAGAATTTCAAAAAGAAAAAGGGAAAAAAATGCTTACATCTCCACTGTGGAGTTAAGAAGTTTTAGAAAACAAATAAAAATTAGTAATGGAACTGTAGATTGAAAAACAAAAATGGCTATGCCAGTCTACATATTTGCATGATAAATCTTTTATCTTGTCAAACAACGGCATTTTCCTTAGATCCATGAAGTCTTCATTTTGAATACAGTGCAGCAACTTGGGCCCCAACTTGTCTGCAGAATTTGCCAAATTTCGAGGAATATGTGACACACTAGTACAAAGAAATCAATTTCAGTCTGAAGAGATAGCTGGCGGGAACCTTGATTTACATGTGTTCGAGATATTCAAGCTCAACTGTGTCATTACTGTTATGCAAAGCATTATAGTGAAGCTCAACTCCCTCCCAGCCACCATCAGGTATATATTGTGCAATCAGGCAAATCTTAAAAACTTCAATCAAAACAAAGATCATGAAAACTGATGAAAAATAAAAAAGGATCTAAATTGCAGTGAATTTAATTTGAAAAAAAAAAAAATCAACAACAAAGGGGACCACACAAGAAGAAGGCCCTGATATTTCTGAACAAGTTGCACACCCACATCATGTATCCCAGTGACACACATTTCAAAATAATATCAACATGTCCAGGTTTCTGAACAAATCTGCACAGCAAGCTAAAAATTGGCTCCACCAAGGTTAGCACAAAGAAACCAATTGATATGGTCTACATGTTCAAAGCTCTCTTTCAGCATACTGTGATGGTCTTTTTGAGGTTTATAACACAGCTGAACATTTCCCCAACCACATTATACCATATTATTGGAAAAAACTGTCTGTCAACAAGTTTCAATCCAATTGCAACTGTGTGAAACAAATCATGCTGATGAGGATATAAAAATGCCAACTTTGCCTGACCTCCATAGTGGCACTCTGCTTTTGAATTTGGATGGCTATAACCTTAACTGAAAGCTAAACAATACATTGATGGAGTGTCTGGAGCTGCTCGCACTCCTATGTCCTTCTTCACCCCAAGACACAGCAGCCTGATGTCCATTCTTGCGCCATGCCTATAATAAATTCACTGCCTCTCCATCACACAAAGCCATTGTGTAATAGGTAACAGACGCTCACAGTTTTGCATAATACTACACTTTTCAACACAGCACACCTGTCTAGACTGCATAATCATGTCTATACTCAACACTTTAGAAGGCAGCGATTTTAAATAATAAGACCTTTCCAGGCAATGGAGGACATGAAAAGAAAGAATAAAGTTCACAGCACTTTAACTATCCATATTTAAAGTTCACGCGGAGCACAAATTAAAACAGTTACAAACAAAATATCTTATAATAATTACTATCACTATGAAACACAAATTCAAAAGACTCTAGGAGACAATACAGAAGAATCTATAAGGCAAGTTCAAGCTCAGATTATTCTATGCAAGTAAAGAAAGGAAATAAGAAAACAGTCAAATAATAAACATTTTTTTTCTGCTCTTTCTCCTTCCACTGTTACTAAAATAAACCTTTTTTGTTGAAATGTATGACATTTTGCTTCATTGATCTGTGAGGCTTGGACTACATCCTCACTATTTCAACATCTTTCCTTGTTTTACAGCATTTCAGAACTTTTTCACTGATCCTGCCTTCAGATCCTAGATAGTTTAGTCTCTCCTAAACATCAGTGATTCACCTTCAATAGAATGCTTTTGAGAAGACTTGTTTACTATGTGGTTCAAAAATCCTGAATAAAGGCTTCATTTGTCAATCAGCAATAATCTTAGTAATGAATGTTAAACTTAAAGGCATGCCCAAGAAGAGGAAAGGGATGATCGGTCATTTCACTAGTTTGAATTCAATTGCACATCAATTGCACACTCCTTATCAGGGAGCTATTTTTCTGAACTTCAGAAGTGTCAAATTTTACATACTGCATAGAAACCTTGCATATTTACTGTCTCTCAAGTCATTACAGTAAATTAAAATGATATGAAAACATCTAGTCTTTGAAATGTGAAAGAAAACTCATCTGAGTCTACACAATGTCCACGGCTATTTGTCAGCAAGGACTTGCCTTCCAACAGTTATGAGCAGACAGTGCAGCATTAACTTTACAAGGAAGCTGGAATTGGCTCAACAGAACTAAATGTGCAAAACGAAAAAAATGTGCGACAAAAGCAAACTCAGCAAAGCAAAAGAAACAAAAAGATTTAAACTTATTTGCAGGTAATGCATTAGCAAAAGATAATATAAAGGAACACAATGCACATCCAGCTACTAGTAAATGTTTCACTGTCTCATCATCTTACATCCCGCCACTGAATTTTTATTACAATTCTTTCACTGTTCACCAGTTATTCAACTCTGTGTTATTATTGTAATAGAGTGCTTTTCGTATTTCTCCTTTGATCAAACAATCACAAGATTACAAAACAGAAATCATTTGAAACATTCTAGAAATATAACTTTACTACGTTTGTCTCAGAGTTTCAATACAATAAAACTCTGCTTGTCACAATATAATTTTGATGCTGAAGTCATAACCAAACTGTTATTTTAAACCCAGAGATCTTTTGAAATTGCTTATTGCAAAATCTACTAAATCACTTATTTTCTTTGTGACATGCTGACATAAAAGTATAATCCCCAAATACACTTTTACATCACTACGTCAAAAGAACCACTGCAACATTTGATAAAATGGAACATTTGACTAATCTGACAGACATATTAGTTTGGGACCTGCAATATGTATTGGAACGGTATCAACTTTCCCACTTTCCTGAACAAGTGTTTTTGAGCAAAGGTATTTTCATATAAACTACTTATTTTCTCCTAAAACATCAGAACAAAGGTAAAATTACCTTGGCAGGTTTCTTGGCTGGTGACTCGGCTTCTGGAGCAGCTGCTTCATCATTAGTAGGCTGAAAATATGGAGAGAAAATACTGCACTGCCAAACCATAACATTTTGTGAAGATATTATTAATAATGCTGTTTATAAGTCTCATATCCAAGCTAATGCCTACTCACGCGACCTAACCCTACTACCAGTGTATCAGAATCAGTGTTTTCTCCAGATAATAAATTCATACAGGGAATTTGTACATTCTGATGGGGATTTTCGATTTTTCTCAATTTGTTCTCAGTTTTTGTGCAGAAAATAAGGGGAGAATTAAAGTCAGTGTATTTTTTAGAGGGATTTTGAAATTTATAGGGCGAGTCACAATCTGGAAAAAACACTGAAACTGGAACATGTTTCCAGTACACCTTTCATGTGAGGACTTCTCAATAACAATAACAATATGTTGTTCTTAGAAACATTATAACCATCATGGAAGGAATTCTAAATCTCGATCATATCCGTAACTAGAACTCATTCCTGCTGATACAGTCCAAACCCAAACCCGGTTCTAACCTTAACCTTCCATCAAGATAAAAGTATCAGTCAAAGCAAATCTCAAACCTTTATGTCCGCTGAGACAGGAGCATAAGATGCGAGTCTCATTCGAAATTCTTCCCGTTATCATAACACAATGGATTTTTAGATCTGTAATTCAGCTTCTATTATTTCATGTGACAAATCCCTCGTTTTGTTTTCACACAAATTTGGTAACATCTTATAGGTGAGCAAGGATACATCTGGTTGGTCTGTTACATGAATTTGCTTTAAACTGTGATATAATATGTGTACGGCTATCCTTTCCCCCACCTTATCCTTAGCCTCCTCTGCATCCCCAGCAGCAGCCTCAGGAGCAGCAGCAGTTGCGGCGGCAGCCTTCCTTTTTGGCATTTTTTCTGCGTGTGGGCCAAAAACCAAATTAAGCTGTAGATAGAAATTTTCATTAATTAGTGTCAACAACTCTAAATGATTTAAGTGTCTACACCATGTAGCATCTTTGTTTCTATCCTTCAAAAACACAGAGCATCAGCTTATGAAAAGAAAAGGGAACTTGCAGGTAAGCCTACATTTCTTTTTAATAAAGCACAGCATGTGATCGTGGAGAACTGCACTGTATTCATGAGATTGTGTGTGTTAAAATCCTTCTCAACCTTGATGTTCTTCAACCTAGTAGTAATCACACTACTCAAACACTGCATTTCACAGCAATCACATTCATTCACAATCATATCACACTGCAGGGATGTCAGAAAATGATGACAAAATTTTTTGATACCATAATTACCAAAATGTCTTTTCAAAAATGAATTTGTTTCATCACTTCATTTGCGCCTTTATTAAAATTAGCTATTTTTTTATATTTAAATCTTGGTTTTTCCCTAAATTTTCAGCCTTCTACTACTGTTCTACCTATTTCTGACATCAAAGCATAGGCTACATCAAAAATTCAAGAAATTCATTTTTAATTTTGCAGAGTCGGAGGGGAATTTGATAAGGCTTTTTCTTAGGTTTCAGTGTTATCCATGGTCATGGTGATCTGAAAATATTCTTGTGACTAGTGCTATCATGTAACATTCATTGTGTGGACTAAGGCATTGACTTATTTCTCCCTCTGCTCCTCATCTGGTATGAGCAGACTACGATACTACCATGAGAGTAACACCAGACTAGACTAATATTACATCTGGAGGTCTTTCTAGATACTAACTAGACTAGACTAGACTAGATCTATAACTCACTATGGCCATGCCCACTGACTCTGCCAAACTTTGCAGTTTTTCTTTTGATTTATAATGGTTGGCCTTATATTTTTTCTTTTAGATATATTATCCAGCCTGAGATATACTTCACAGGCTATTCACTCGAGCCCAGTACCCTTCATAAATAGTCATGTATCAAGCTTCCTTCCTTCCCGCCTCCACCGTGAAGCCTCCATTGTAAAGCCTGCCCGGAAAGGTGCTGTTCAACTCGCCGGTCAAAGGCAGCGAATTTCTTATCTCGACAAATATTTCAAACTGCACAATTTGCACTAGGGATGCCTGCAAACAAAATACGTGCTACTAAAAAAATAAATGCACTGTTCGAGATCTAGTAATACGCCCAGGCCACCACAGTTTGATATGTCTGTCGAGCTTGTATCGGTCGAACCCGACGTCGAAGCTGGGAAGCGAGCGCCGAGCGGTGATGGCGAAGCCCCGAAGGACGAGGATGATGATCTGGGTGTTCACTGCTCGAAAGAAATTGCTTTGTGCACCGTTGTCCGTCAACCATGGAAGCGGAGATTGGTATCAATAAATGCATAAATTCAGTAGCAATTTATTGCATATTTTTGCAATTAGTTTCTACTTACCAAACGCAGGTGAAGACAATCTAATTTCTCCCTTCACTGGCAAGAAAAAGAGCGCGCGACTGATAGAATTATGGTGGACGCCGATCAAACAAAAAGTGGCGCAAGTCTCTTGAAATCTCGTCGACGAAGACGGGAGTCCCTCGCTTTCTCCTGTCTTCTTGTTACCTCTCAATTCTTTCTTTCTCTCTTTACACAGAATATGTGAATGCACACATGCTGAGGCTGTAAATGTTCAACCGACAAATAAAACCAAAGCTTGTAACATTTTATTTTCTGTAATTTACCACCTCGTTGTTTCCCTCGCCCTCCGCAAGCGTTCTTCCTCTTGCGTCTTCTTTCATTTTTTATGGTAGCCTACCGGTACGCCTTTTTTTTTTTAATGGATATTTCTCAAACTATGTCAACCATATTTCTGAAGAAAAAAAAAAGAGATACTTTACAGAGACTATCTTCTGATTTTCACTCTTCCTGTCACAATAATTACTATAGCAGTCATACTTTTTCATTTCATCTAACTCCTCTGAAGTTCAACCTAAAACTTTCTGTTGCGCACAGTCATCATACATCTATCATTCTCGTCGTCACCATTGCGTTGTAAATAATCCTACAGACACTGTATGTATCGAAATTCACATAGGATATCGGCCTGACTCTATGCGAATTTATGCACCACTTTTTCGATCAAAAACTAGTTTCCGAAGTTTAAAAATCGTCATTGTCGTCGTCGTCGTCGTCATCATCCTAGTTGTCAGACAAAATAACAATACCGCACGCATCTTAGTATTTAAAATGAGTCTTCGTTAAATAAACACGAATGTCATTTTCTAAATGAAATACCACATCTGAGAGAACGTTGTTGCAGTAGACAGAGGTTCCTTAATATTTTTGTATTGTTTTGTACAACTTGTATTCACTTACAGTGCTCAATTTTAAAATGCGCATAGTGGGTTCTTCAACTTGCGGTGGGCAGAATAAGGAAAACAATGGATAAACTAATTTTTATAATACTACAAATAATAATAAAAAGACTCCTACCCTTTATCATCAACACAGCAGCTGCAGCACACTGTCTTACCCCTTCTTCTCTTCCTTCTTTTTCCACGTCCTCAACACTTTCTTTTCTCATCACCATTTAACAGGCGCAGGAGTCATTACGCAGGAAAGTTTGTTTACTAGAAGGTACTTAATAGTCCCCTGGAGGAGCAGGTCCTATTCGGGGACTTCTGAACAACCACAAAATGATTTTCTATGCCTGAAAAAATAACAGGGAATCTTTTTTTTCAAATGCTTTTCGTTAAACAGGAAAGCAATGACGGTACAATTAGGCATTTTAGGCCTGATCTGTTGCGTGGTAATAATCATCATTGTAATAGTTCTGGTAATGGAGTAAAGACAAAGATGCAAGTTATGTCAGAAAATTGCGTGTAGATGTGGTATCTAGAGATGATAAGGAGAGTGACGTTGAATAGGATGAGAAAAGATATGGGAATATCTAGTTAGAACATTTTTTTTTNGGGGGGGGGGGGGAGAATTGAGAGGGTCTGATTATTAAAATCTGTGAGCTTCTACATTGTGAAATTACACAGCACAGTCTAGGTCGCATTTTTTAAAAACAATGTACATCATCAAAAACATTCAAGGTTATTCTTGTCATCCACATTTTGATTTTCCATTACCTACGGTTTAAACAGCTGTACGGCAGCAAATATTCCATTTAGAAAGAACAAAATAATCGTATTAAAGCAAAAACTCTCTCATCGTCATAATTATTGTTATCGTGCATCATACATCATAATTCGTCTATCGTCTTCGTCGTCATCGTGTAGAGGTTTAATTTAATCAGACTAATAATGAATCACAAGCTTTGGCCTAGGTATCATTGTAACATATAACATAACATATTATTGTAACATTCCTGCAAGAAAATATGCATTAGGTATGGTCTTGGCGTAAAGCATTACAGTTCTTAATTAAAGTTATTTAGCATGTGCAGGCTAAGCCTACTTGTTAGAAAGCTGCTCATTTCAAAACCAATAGGAGAAGGTACAAGTCGTACAGGGTTATCATATGAAGTATTAAAGGGAGATAATCGTCATCACTATCATTATCGTTATCGTCGTCACCATCGTTATTATTATCTTTATCATGATCACGTCACCGTCATAATTTTCGTTGCGTTTTCATCATCATTATCATCAAATCATCATATATGTATTATCACTGCATTCAAAGTCCTTGTCGCCAAAGCGGGGATTAATGTAATTTGACCTGATTTGTTCTGAGCACGTACTTCCTGATTACTGAATTTCTTAAATTCTCTCCACTCAATAAAGCTCCATGCCCCTCAGTAGCGGAGTTTTCTACTGAGCTGAGAAGGAGGGCACCACTGACCCTCCCTTCTTCATATACATGAAATTGCTATTTCCGACCTGTCAGAGAGAAACGGAGGGAGAGGGAGAGAGAGACATATATATATATATATATATATAGAGAGAGAGAGAGAGAGAGAGAGAGAGAGAGAGAGAGAGAGAGAGAGAGAATAGTGCTTTCGACATGAAGTCACACAAAGTTTGAAACATTTAGCGTGGTCGACCAGGTCAGTGAAACTTCCCTGAAGGCAAAGAGAATTCATAAGTTTTTGACGCCTTCTAAAGTGGCAAGTTGGAACTTTCGTTTTGTTTTGTCTGCCCTGTTTGGTATTTTAAGCAAAGGGAGCACTTGCCGTGAGATGGTGTGAAGTGACTACGCCCGTTTGGAGGATGGGGTAAGTGGTGGCACAGGGCTCAGCCCGCCATATGATTGCCCCAGCAAACAATGACAAATAATTTTTGCCATCATCTCAGCATAGACTTCACTCACACGACTTGCAGAGGTGGTTGGCCCTTGACCATCTCTTTCCCATCCTCTTTTCCCTCCCGGGAGAGACACAGGAAAAAGCCTTGGATGAATAGCTTAGGAACAGTAAGACATAGACTCTATTATGTGATATGATCTGCATATATCTTCGTCCTTGTCCATGCAACGGCTTGAGGAAAGGGGAGGAGGGCTGAAGATGGATGGTTGCATACATGTAAGCCTAAATACAATAATATTTAGAACCAGACTGGAATGAGAAGTGAGGCGCTTTTGTTATTATCGTAGACTAGTAGTTAGACAGAGAATGCAAACGGGACGGCGAGACTTTTCTACGGGCCAGTTATCTCTCGTCGGCGGTCGGCGATCCCTCGCAGGCTAGGCCTAATAAGGCCCAGTTCTTAATGAGGCAGAAAAAAAAAAAACTGTGGCCGTATGCATACTCCTTACATTCGTTAACGCACTGCAGTAACCACGGGAACTCCCAAAACATAAGCAGTGTTCACTGTAGATAACGCAATACGTTAATTAAGGCAAGGATTATGCATACGGCCACTGGTTCTGTTCTCTTCAGTTTGTTAATACTTGCAACCAACAGATTTTACAAAAAAAAGGACGTCACTCTCATTGAGGCTATTAGTTTTGAGGTTACTATGCGATCTAACCCCTTCTTTCGTCTCTTGTTCAGCACAGCAAAGGTAGCTATTCTTTATATTCTTCAGGCAGTGGGTCCCTGAATGCCTGACCTGCTCACATCGGGCCTGCCAGTTTTCTGGACCTATTAACAATATGCCCCATCAAACCACCACAATTTTAAAAAATAGAGGACCAAAGTCAGAAGAAGAGATGCTGTCTTTGAAAGAAATTTATGAACAAACCGTCAACCGCGAAAATACTGAACTTACGGTCAGGAACGAAATACAGATTAGCAAAGCCAGGACGTTCCCTTAGGACAGAGAAGAACAAATCTGGACCCATAGGTACCTGAGAGGTCCTTGGTCTCTTTGCGGCGCATGGACCATAGGCCGCGGGCTTTGTACTTTCTCGTTTGCTCTTTGGTTAATCCGTTCTTCTTATGATTACATTTGCAAAAAGTTCCCCAATCCCTTGGTCATGTTTGTATTAAAACACAACAAAACAAAACTTGCGTAAAGTAATATAATCTGTCCTGATATTATAATAAAATCGCGTCGAATGACAGAACTTGCAGTTGCGCGGAAGGACAGCGTTATTCGTGCAATTAAAACAAAGCAAATTATCGTGGTTTCTTTACAATGAGATCACTCGTGCGCTAAAAAACCACTCTTAACCCCAGTAATGAGCCTTTCCTTGTCATTAATCCTAAATTTTAACTCCACTAAATGGAACCTAGGTGCCGGGATAACTAACGTCCTTTACAGCGCGATATAGTCTTCCTCCAGATGAAGTCAACTTTTGTTTTCTTTGGTTGGGCCTTAGGCTTAATTTTTTATAAGTAACTAACATGTTCACAGCTGCACCATCCAATCGCTACCGTAGGAAGGCGACCCCCCACCTCCCGCCGCCTACAAATGACAGATACTGCTTAGACTAAGATGGATTTGCGTTCCTTTAATATTTCAAATAGAACAGGCACTAGATGTTTTCGTATCACTTGTCTTTACCTTAACGTTCGGAGGGTAAGTTAACTAACGATCTCTTAAGTTTCTAATGGACAAGCATTGAGTTTTATTCATGGAAGTGTGTGTGTGTGTGTNGGGGGGGGGGGGGGGGTGTTTAAAAAAAATCGCACTCCGATGTGAAGCGTGGATTGATTTAAAATTAGTGAAATGTCCATCATGCCTCTTTGCCTCTCTCTTCTTTCACACCAATGGCGGGACTTTATTATTGACTCCCCCCCCCNNNCCCCCCCCATTTTTTTTTTTTTTTGAATAGCAAAGGATGATGGAAGTGGTAGCAAACTTACATATCTTTACGTCATTGATTTATTCTAGTTTAACAACTTCTGATAATGTGCACCNTATATATATTACAGGTCTATGCTTCAACCGTATACATAGTTTATAGGCCACTGTCTTTTTAGTACAGTTGGTCCTGTTTTCTTTCACTTAATTTACATACATTTTATACCCTGACGAAGGGCATTGCCCGAAAGCTAAGTTTTATGTTATTGCACTTCCATATTTTTATGTACTTGTATTAAAAAATGATTAAAATAGTTTACTTTGGGCCTTCCCTCTTTTACTCCCACTCCACTTGGTTTTGCTCTATAGGCCACTGTATCAAACTGAACTTGTTCTTCAAATTTCGTGGGCCTATTGTAGCCTAGGTGGCACCGCGGGCCTTAGCAGTTCACACCTCACATACTCCTACCGCTTCATCTTCTCAACCACATATTGGGACTAAAGATCGGGTTAGCAGGTCACACACACATACAACACATATTATACACACACACACACACACGCACGCGCACACCCGCCCACTAATACCCAGTCGCGCCCCACCTTACTGAAGAACTTTGATTTCCAATGAAGGTGTTGGGCGCTAGACTAGTTCCACTTCTACTAGTCCGCTAAGTTTTATTTGCCGTGCGTGCTTGCGTCCTGGATAAAATAATAAAGGCAACTTTCAAACTTGTATAGGCCTAGGCCAGAATTTTCTAACCCGCTAGTGACTGTGGCCTCGGTGAACGAAAGCAAATTTAAAATTTGTTGGCCAGATTTTTAAGCTACAAGAGGTCTGTAGCATCAAAAAGCTGACATCAGATTTCAAACCCTTCAGTTCGAAGTCTGAAACATAAGGTTTGTGACCTTTGCAAAGGGAAACACATCAGAGCAGGGGAACAGGGTATGTTTAGTTTAGGCCATAAACATCTTAGCGCGTACAAACGGCATGAAACAATGGAAACTGATGTAAGTCAAATGCTAATCTATTTGGAATGAAAACACTGTATACATAGTACCTTTCCAGGCATTACATTACCCTACAGTTTTGAAATATGTATTTGTTGACTCTCAAATGAAATGTCGCTAATGAACGGACCAGTAATCCATCCAGGTCGTATGATTAAACCCAAATTCAAAATCAAACAAACTTGATCATAATGGTAACTGAAAGCAAGCTTCCACTCTTCTCACGTGGGAGCGTCACTCGGGACCCAGTGGAGAAAGGAGGACAAGCCGTTCATTTTCAATGAATCATATTTAAAAATTCTTTTTTGGTTTGAGTAGGATGGAAGTCGGCTGACTGGGTGGAGGGAAGGATGGAGGGCGGTATTTACCGTGCGATCCAAAATTCGTGGACTGACACATTTTGAAATGAATCCTCATTATAATAAAATTGCAGCACTGCCTCCCATCACGTGTTGTAACCTAGAATATTATTAAACAGTCTGTGTCAGCCACACTTCGGACTTGTGAGGTTTCTTGCTAAGTTTACCCACATATGGCCGAGCCTTCGACATCTGCGAAAGTGAAAATGCGCCCGCCGCCAATTCTGCACTTCTAGGTTGTCTCCCTTCAGCGCGCGCCCCACCCGATCTTCTGCCCAGTGCTGCAGCTGAGGCTGTATGGCACCGTGTTGCCGGTGGCGGTGTTTTAGTACCAGGTGTGAGCCGTATGATGGCCTACAAAACCATATTTGTTTTTCATCCGATTCTTTGTTCCAATCTCTTCCCCGGGCGAGGGATTCTTGGTGTGGCTGAAGCTTTCCTGGCTAGGAACTGGGTTGATGAGAATGGTAGCTATCAATATTTCGTAGTAATATTGCTGTGGCAAAATTGTAGGGCATAGTCTGGCAGCTGCGGTATGGGGATAAAAGAAAATACTTCCCCCAGGCAAACAGACCAAAAAAAAAAAAAGGTTTGATGGAAGAGTGGGACGACATTTTACTGATGAAAGTGAAAGAGATTTTTTTGTGCTTTGGTTGGTTGGTTTGATGGTGATGAAAGGACACAATACAGTAGTGTAGATTAGACTCAAAAGGCGCATAACGGTGTGTTCTTGTCGACGGTGGATCAACGACTAGTACGGTTGTGATTGTATGATAGTGGTATGAGGTCTTTGGTGATTGAATGGTCAGAAGGTTACTTTTTTTTTGTTTTTGTTTAATTACGAATAACAAGCGTGTGAAATAGTTTATAGAACGATTTTTGTTTTGAACGAGGGTAGTGGGAGTTTTCAATCTAAGAATGATCGCTCCCGAGTACCGTAGCTGGGAAGATGGTGGAAGCTAATATATATATCGATGTCAGTACCTAATCGATTGTTGGATTGTAAGGGCAGACATTGGATGGGCCTCTGACCTGTGTCTGTCCAACAGACAATAAAAAATCGTCCAGTGTCCTCGTCACACACGAGTGTATACCTCCAGAAACGAGCTGGTCGTCAAATCACCACCCATCAACAAATACATGTACATGCAATGCGTGACATCATCGTATCCAATGATCAAACCAATCATCAGTTTTGAAAAGTTAATGACGCTAGTGAATTCAAGACACAGTCTTGGTTTGACTACGTCACTGTGTTTGTTGATGGCAGTGCTTGAGTTCCAACCTTTAGCTGATGAAAGTGGTGGTAATTATGATTGTATGTAGTCTTTGGATGGTGAAAGAAGTGGACTAGTGACGGGATGAATATCTGTGGTTGCTATCATTGCAGCTGTTGATGGTGGGAACACGATTGCATTCTGTGGAACAAACGACATTGGTGACATGCCGCAGTCTGCAGTAAACGATAAAATGATTGTAGTCTCTTCTATTACTTTTAATGAAATAGATGACATATTTGTGCCAATGGGTGTGGGTGAAATCATTGTAGTTTTGGCTTTTGGAAATGATGGCTTGGTCGTCATATGTGGCTAACGATTACATGATTGTTGTCTGTGCCCAATGGCAGCACTGACATGGCTGCAGTCTGTGCTTAGTGTTAATGACACCTTTGTAGTCTGCGTCTTTTGAAAGCTATGACAAGATTGTAGTCTGTACTTAATGAAAGGATGACACGATCGTAGTGTGTGCCTAATTAAGGATAAATGGTGACATAATGTAACCTGTGATGAAAGATAGACTAGTGGTAACTTGATAGTAAGCTTTGTCTGACAATGGTGACATGATTTTAGTCTTTGCTTAAGAAATGACCGTAGTCTGTGCCCAATGATGACATCATTGTAGCCTGTATCTAATGACCATGACATTATTGTGGTCTGCATATGATTAACTTAAATAGATGACATGATTTGTGGTCTTTGCCTAGTGGTAATCGTAATATGACTGTAGTCTGTGCCTGTAGTAATGTTGACGTGATTGTAATCTGTGCCTAACGACAAAGGTGACATAACTGTAGTTTGTCCCTGTCACTGTAAATTTCAACTATGATGATAATGACAACATCATAAACCACACTTATATTCTTTCAATAGAAAAAAAACATACTGTTTTCAAACTCTAGTACCAAGTAATACTTTAATAACTCTAATACAATACAAACAAGTGTTAGGAATTTGTCAAACAAGTGAACAATTGTGGTATCAACCCTCCATTTTCCCACTATTTCTTGCTATTGCCTGCACTCTGGCCATCAGAATAGAGGGAACAACACGCTACACTAAAACCAGTTTGCAATTACACCATCCTCTTATCTACTAGAAAAGATATTCCCACACGACTTTTCAATCTGGTGTGTGCCAATGACACATGAAGAAAAGATGTTCTATGACTAGGCAGGTGACGGCTAATGCTGCAAATTTGAAATATCCATTACATCAGAGCTAAAATATTACAAACATTTGTCTAACAGTCCCACACACCGGTCCTAGCATGTCAGTTTCTGATATGTTTTTCATTTTTTTTTTCCTGTGACAAAAGTATAGCACCTTGATTATAGGTTACGTCTGTCTGTTAATGTGCTTAAAATTTTCCCCCAGTTCTTGTCCAATCTTGATAATACAGGATTTTGAACCAAATAAGTTTCTTTTCTGACCACCTGATATATTAAATCTCCACACCGTAAATAAGACAGCCCTATCTCATGCCTATTTCCATAATTAGAACATTTGCTTACATTATATTTTCACCCGAAGATAGTTTATAATAAACCCAGTGTTGTTCAAACGAACAGGCATACGGTTAACAAATCAAAGAAAAAAATCTTCATCAGGCTGCCAAGGACAGGGGGCTTGCCAGTCTCATATCATGGATGCAGTACTCATCTCTAACAACTGGCTCATTCATCATTGTGTTCACATAATGGCTATTCTCATTTTCTTGCCAATTTCCAAAATAAGATATCCTTGTGTTTAAGAACAAAATACATAAGATGGCACTAAATCCACATGGATTTACCATCTATGCAAAAAGGTTGATGCATTTCAGTATTTTGACATATTATATCTATATTGGATGTGATCTCGGGAATGATATGACTGGTAAAGTCAATTCTTACCGCTTGAGTTAGACCATCGCTTTGCACAGTGATAATAAGACAATAATCAACTGCAAAATGGGATAATTGAAATCTTAGTTACGCTTTACAAGATGGTGGGACAAACTACTGTGCAGCATATTGTTGCCCCATAAATGATCAAAAAGGCTAATTCCAAAACCAAAAAATAAAAAAAAAAAACCAGAACCCAAAAGAACTATACGTAGCATAAAGAGCCCTACAATGATCGATTCATAAAAGCACTGGTTTTCACATTTCCATTCACTCAGTTTCTCAAGAAAGCAAGTGTCTCAAGAAAGCATCTCTTGCTAGTTAAAATTGTCCTGGCCTCCACAGTTTGCAGGTTATTTTTCTTTTTTAAAAGTATGTAAATCATGCAATTGAAACTGTTTGAGGTGAATTTTTTGTTCAGACAGAATGTTTTCTAAATAAAATGTCAAAATCTGGAGACAGCAAACAGGAAGACAATTTCAAATTTACTGCTGAAAACTCAACATGAATTTGGGACTGATATCTACCTTTTCTCCATATACCAGAAAAGTACAAAACTTATAATGTAGTCACAAAACATATGAATCTAAAGAAGAATGGTCTTTGACATGTGGAAAAAAAAAAAAAAGAAAATCATATCAATCACGACCACCAGCATAGCAAACAGAAGTGCTCTTAGCATGGAAAACACCACTGTTTCAAGATGTGTACTTGACCTTTAGTCAATGTGTCTACTGAAAAATATTTACTGTTTTGATGTAAAACATCAAGGATTCATAGCACATGACTTGCAGTTATCTCTTCTAAACACAGCAATGGTTCACATCACTGCTTTGGTGCAATAACCATGTAAGTTACAAAATGAAAATTGAAGCAGATACTGGGTTATTGTGCCAAGGTAACAACATTATTTTGGTCTATACTCAAGAGTTACTATGAACAATATTGGTGAATTTTGTCAATGTCAGACAGTTTTAACTCATTGACAGTCATTTCAAGAGCCAGATATCTAATAAGTTCAGTAAGCTGATAGAGAGAATCACTGTAAGTATAATACAAAGACATGGATTAGTCTGACGCAATTCCTAGTGAAGTTAGAGCAGAAGAAAGCCAGTCAACCAGGATGCAGGTCTTTGTGACCAGAGAACCTCAAGGTTCATTTGATCCCATCCATTCTCATCACAATGGATTCAGGGGAAGCTCATAGTGTGGCCACAGCGTGATGCATGAGGGGGCATTTGCTCCTTTACCTGAAAGCCAGCAAATAGAGTCCATACCTTTTCTGATAGTATATCAAGCCAACCTCAACAGTTTCTCCAAACCCTACAAATAACACCTAAACTGACAAGTGACAACATTAAGACAGAGGACAGAATCTGTGTACAATCATAAGACTAAGACAATGACTGGGTATAAAGTAGATATATGGTAATCTTAAGTGGTAGATAGGCAAACACAAAAAAGTAAGTGGGAAAATAAAACCAGTAAACTGATAAGTTGTCAAACCAGTGGCTGAAGAATAAGATTTCAACAAGATCCTGCTTTTCATAATTGCAAGCACTCATGACAGCGATCAGGATCTTGTGCTTTTGTGCTTCACATAAAGCAGTAATGTCCATTAAAGTCCATTACTGTATTGGTAACAACAAGTTTAACAAGTTTACTTGGATAAGCTCGGACCACAAATACAAAATGCCTTTCAGGTGCAACATTCATCAATGCCTTGACAAATGGTCATATCATTTGTTGCTGCATTCCTGAAGCAATGAATGACCCACCGCTATACCAAAAGGAGAAAAGGGAGGAAAAAACAAAGCCATAGAGTACCTGTTATCTTGATTATATGTGTGAATAGTTACTGATACATGCATACTGTATTACACAGAAATAATACACAAGACAAAGCAGAGAGTGTCAGAAAGCTGATCATTAGCTGACCAGAGGGTTCTGGCATAAGTGGAAGATAGTGAAGCTACATTAACTTCACAGGACTGATGGCGCAGCCTTCTGACAAGCCAAGCACAGAAATTCTGAGAGCTCCACATGTCATACAAGTTCCCTTAAACGGTCAATGTGAGAAATAAACATGATCTGCTTATGAGAGGGAACTCTCTTTGAGGAAAGCCTTGCTAAGACAGCCACTGTAAACAGAGAGCCCATGCCATTTACCTCAATGTCACTCTGGCGAGGCTTACAAACTATACAGTATCAGCTGTAGAAACAGAAAGCATGAAACCCACGGAGTAACACAATTTTACATTTTTATTATTATGACCTCAGCAAGCCAGATCACCCAATAATATCTTCCACTCATTAAGAAGCAAACAGTGCTACAATTACACAGGAGCTGATTACAAGCAACCAGAAAGTATTTTTTCTTTGCCCATATCTGGGTAACGAGTTGACAGACAGGTGGATTGAAGAAAACAAAAACAAAAATGAAATTACCAGCATTACCACAAAAGAACTCAAAACCCAAACCACCATGAAACTAAGTTCATCCATATTCAACCATGCCGCTCCACATTTTCAACATTCTCCAAACCTTAAATGCTTGGGAGACGCATCTTCATTAAAAATGAATCTTTCTTAACGGCACATGCAAAAAAATGAAATCATTTTGCATTTCTCATGGTATGACACATGAAAATGGTTTGGTATCCAAAACAGTGAACACTGCCAATCAGCAGATACATCCCATGTCACTTGAGAGAAGTTGGCGACGGTCAATAAAAACACTTGTACTACATCTGCATTCGTCCGAATGCTTGTAACCCAAACAGTAAATAGCAATGATACAAAATATAATATGTGACAAGGTACCCTAATGAAGAGGGCATGTGAAGATCTGTGGCTGACAAACCATGAAACAAAGTGTGAAATCTGGTGAAACAGCTAACCACTGGCTTTTTACCTTGAAAAAGGCAAAATAATGGTCATTCACAAAAGGCCAGCGACCATCCCAAACACCATCATGAAGACCCACCTTACAAAGTATCTCAGGTGTGTCAAACAAAAATAAAATATGTATTCCGATTAAGAGACAAAACAGAGACATGTGTATAAATTCAGGATACAAGGAAATGAAGAAGCCCCATACAGTCTCTGAGTCTAGAATATATATGCTGCAGCACTGTCATTTCCACAAGCATGTTAATAGAGAAAGCCATCAAGAACGAAATCATGGATATACTGGCAGAACTCATAACAAAAACAGTGACAATCATATCTTCCATCAGAATGACATCTAGCATCCTCTGTCCAAAGAATGCAAAATGCAGTGTGTCACATTGCCATTATAAGAAAGCTGAAATCTCACACAAGAAGAAATGAAAGAAGTGTGACAAAAATAATGACATTCAATAAGTGGAAAAGAGAATAGTCAGACCAAAATTAAGAAAAAAAAAAGCATGCAAAGACAAACAACTGATGGATCCAGTAAAAAATGAAATACAGCTCTAATAAATACAGAGTCTTCATGGCAATAAGGAACCAAGTGAGTCTTCCAGGTTTTCAGCTGATAAAGTCTTGTCAGAAATACCACAAGACTACGGATCCTATCAAAACACACAGAGTTCCTCTTTCAAGCCTGTGCAAGATATCTGTTATTTACATACTGAACAATTGGCAGTCCCTCCATGATTACCTCAATATACTTATGGTGATCATCGTCTCTCTCAATGCTAAAAAATGTTTACAAGTGTAGGCAAAGGCAGTAAGGATAACTGCAAAAAAAAAAAACAAACCACATAAAAGTGCAGTCAGAAGCATTTAGCAATGAAAAGAAAATTGATGCTGAGTACAGGCAAAAATGGAAATCATCTTGTAATGGGCATTAACATAATCAGGTTTGTACAATCATGTCTGGGGTTATCAATCTCAGCTAATGCCCCTGAAAATAAATTCAGTGCGTGAAACATACCACATTTCTGAGTCCAAGAAAATGAACATTCAGCAACAGAGTTTCAAAGGAAATAAAAAAGCCATTATATTTATTGGTCCGTCTGAAAGCTTTAACTGACCAGCACCTACTGACATACGACACATTTTAGGTGGCTGCTACATTCCTATTAACTACTCCCTGTTCCCCATTGACCAATGACTGTCAGTGCAGAAATAATAGTTGAATTTTTTTGTACAATGATGCCATCTGATCTGATAAATTGTTATAGCTCAAAATAATTAAGAATCTCATTTGTTGCATGCTTGTAATATACTTTAAATATACCCAGGTTTAAAATTCTGCAGAGAGTAAAGAGATAAAACTGGTAAAAAATCAAAGCCAATTGGGAACTGATCCTCAACCAAGAGCTACAATGTCTATGAACCAAATCATTCTCATTGAACAGGACTGCATCACTGATAATAACAGTTCATGTCTTATTACAAAATAAAACTATTATGTTCACCATGAGGTCAACATTTCAGGTGATGGCACTTACTACTTTTTTCTTCTTTGGGTCCTGTCAATGAATTGTGTTATACTGCAATTTCTATAATGATTTCGGAATTCTTTTTCGATGGAGGCTAGAATACTTCCACTGCCCAATTTTTTAGTGTGAGAGAAAGATGGATCATCTGTCAACAAGTTTTCACAAATTCATTTATAAGAGGGACACCTTTCCATCTCAACTGGTCCCAAATTTTTTTATTAGGCTAGTTGTGACCGTATGCTAATACATACATCTATGTTATGTTTATAAGGCTAAATATTGTGCCTGAAACTCTTAAATTGCATGCCTTTATCAATAATGGGTCTTTTTATCTGTTTGTATGCCCTGAATTTGGCTGATGGAGCTCAGGAAAAGGAAGATTTTATATTTCAGCGAATTAATGAATAGATGCCAGAAATCTTCAAATGGGAAATGATAATAGCATGCATGTGTTGTTCATGTTGATGTACAGCATGAGGTCATAATATATCTCTCATTAAATCATACATATGCTAAACAACTTTAAATGTTAACAGTTATGATATATATATAACTCAGTGCCCACTTTGCAGCCTGAATATTTATATGAAGTCATTAGATTTATTAATGTTTAAAAATATGGCATGAAAACATATGACTGATAAAAATTATATGTATACAGTGAAAGGTATAAAAGTGAACACGGTTGCAAATCTCAGGCTGGACAATACTGTTAACTAAGCACCACAGTGAAAGCCTACCACTTTGACAAAATGGCACATTGGATCTGATTTCAGACCCGCCTTGCAATGAGATGAGCAATTAGGAAATGAGAGACAGAAAGAAATTATTAGTATGTGGGTTATTCTTCCTTTTCTATCCAGTCAGTTCAAGAAATTATTATTCGCCACAACTGGAAGGAGATATGGTAGCTTTAAATTTTAACAGATGGGATCTAAACATCACTCCATCTTCCCCTACAGCGCATCGGCTGGAATCTTGAAAACAAGCCATGAAATGAGTTGTTGTTATGATTGTTGTATGTCTGATGACTGTAGTGTGAAATATGATAAGTAATAAAACTAATATGTGATCTCTTTGCCACTCTGTCTCTCATATCCTATATTGCCACAACATTTTTCTAGACATTAAGCAAATATTTTTTTTTTTAAAAGATCATATTATACAGTATAAGTTATTATTAAAATATAACCGGAGAAACAAACTTGCCTCTAAACTCATGTACATCTCATATTCCATCACCTTGTCAGCAAGAGAAATAAGCATACTGAGGTGTTTAATATATTTTTTATAATCAATTAAAATGCAAGTATTTAAATTTTTTTTTCCCTCATGATCCATGCAACTGGTTAACAAGTTTTTGACAAGTTGCACTGCATTTATACAAGACAAATTCTGCATGCAAAACATGATTCGCATCTCAAGTCCTCAAGCTCCCTAGAATATTCTTAAATCAAACTTCTCCATCACAAGGTATCAACACAGAATAACACCGTCTAGCCCAACCCATTATGTTCACAGAAGTGTTTAGTTTTAAAGAAGAGACCGAATGCTCCAGTGCCACAATTCTACAAGACAAACTATAAACTTGCACACTCAAATTTTTTTTGTCAACTAATTAGTTGCACATGTCCTATACAAAGGCGACAACAGGTGAAATTCACCTAATCTGGCATAAATAGATTTTTCTGCAAAACAGTAGAGATCTGGTAAACAGATGAAGATAAAGAGATTTCATCTTGGGTTCAAGTCTATTAATCACTTTCTCCTCTGATAAAACAGCAACTTGTATTACTTTTAAACGTAAACATTTTTAAAATGAATTTAACCATCCATATGCTTACAATATGAAGATTTCAATTTTCTCAAAATACCAAAGCCTTGATTCAGAGAAACAGCCTTTTTACTTGACCAGCTCTACGGAATATATTGTTTAAAAAAAAAGATTTGGAATGCAGATACAATGGAAGGATCCAAAAGATCACATAAAACAATAGTTAAAAATGTAAAAAATTCAATCCTTATAGCGCATTATAGCAAACCACACAGAATAAAGATGTTCGTTGAAACAGTGGCAATCTGTTATACTAAAAAAATATCATGTAATTCCCTGTAGTCAAATATTTTGATTACTAATTTCATGAGACTCTAAAACTCTTTCACAAGATTCTGCACTGCAAATGACAAAAATTCTTACAACAAAACTTTACTCAAATAAGCAGACATGCAGTGTTACTGTCAGTACTAAAAATGTAAATAGATCAACTAGATTTATGACAAGGGGAGATAGTTGCCCACAACATATGACCTGGGAAAAACACTGTGAATGTGTGCACACAGGCACAGCTTGTGCAACAAGCACACAAAAGAATTTAACTGTACCTACAAGATAAAGTACCAAATAAGTCCTCCATATAGAGTTCCAAAGAAATTTTCATCACAGTCATAGGCAGAAGGCTTATCTCAGAGAGGGGCAATTTTCAAACTGGCATATTTATGTTCTTGCTACAACCAAATGTCACAGACTAAGGAAGTCCCAAAGTCATTGTTAAAAAAAAAAGAGTGCCAATACATGCCAAAGCTCAACCCATGAGATTTCAAATGTGTTAGCCTAGGCTCTATATTTTGAATGTAGTAAACTTGCTTAACTGAACTCATACGGGCAAAATTTAAAACATTTTTTCCCTCTCCTGAAGCACTCATTGAAATGAGATAGAGGTGATCTGCCTATAATGTGTCAGTCTGTTTTATGGGCACTGCAGAGACATTATCTGCACTAAACCTTGTCCTAAGACTGGATACTATTTCAGACCTACTTCCTCTAAAACACTCTGTGTGCATAAATTGTTGTCACCAGGTAAAAAAAAAAATTGCACAGCATACAACATTTTCCCACACAGATCATTAAAACTTACAGTGAATTTTAGGCAGGTAAGTGGCCTGATTTATGAAAAAGAATAAAGATTAATCTCTGTTGTAACATAGTGGTCATGTTCTTTATCCCAAGCACTGTCATTCGCAATATACAGGTCCCCCGAGTCACAAAATGCCATTGCAAAAGGTCTGTTCACAGAGCCTGGGGGAAATGCAAGCTCTGTCAGAAAGGCCCCTGATTTGGAGAAGAGCTTGACTTTGCTTGTCTGTTTGTTGCAACAGACAATCCTGTCTCCTGTGGAGGCAATGTTCCAAACATCAGTGGGGCTGGACTCTAGGTTCACTGTGAACTCCCTCTTGCCCTGCTGTGAGACACTAATGAGACACACGGTTACATCTGGCACACGTTCCAGGTATAGGATGGATCCTGTACTGGACAGAGTTGAGACCAGTTCTGCACCAGGGCATTGTCTGACCAGAGGAGCTATGCGGGCCACCCCATCCTGTATGCTCACCAGGTCTATTCTGCTGTCAGCAAAGGCAGCACAAGAAATGATATTGTCTCTGACGTAGGACAGTCCATAGTATTGTGATTCTGAGCCGATATCCTGCAAAAACTCCAGCCTTCTCTTTGAGACTTTCACCAGGCTGAGTAGCCGACTCTCTCTGCTCACAATAACAGTGTCCCTATTCAGGCGACTTAAGTAGTAAGGCCTTGATATTCCTAGCCTAGTAACAAACTGGTGGTGGGGACCACTGGTAGCACCTGTTTGAGTTGGAGCAATGTCATACAACTTGAGACAACTATTTATGATGTCTACAATCACCACGCAGCCTACACTTTCCAGGACAACTACTGAGCTCACTCCTGCCTGGTGCATGTCACCCTGGGTATGAGGTTTAAACATACCAATATGGGCCACTTTAGAATTTCGGCTAAGGACTTTGCGTTTGCCGACCCCTAGCAAACCATCACTTTGACCATTGTGCGGACCCGCTTTTCCTCCTGTTGCAAGCTGCTGGTCTGAAGTGACTTCTTGTTTTATCTTGTTTTGTGGACCACCATTTTTTGGCTGGGGTCTTGGACTCGACTGATTCTGTTGCTGTTGTTCAAGCTTCACCTGCTGGACCTTGTTTTGCTGCTGCTTTTGTTTTTTCTGCTGCTGCTGCTTGTTGTGCATTAGACGCTGCTGCTGCTGCTGTCGCTGGGAGTTGTGAAAAGTCATCTGCTTGGCCATTTTTGACTGGGGTCCCTGTGCTTGCTGCTGCTGTTGCTGCTGCAGAAATGCATTGATGAGTAGCTGAAACTGGTGCTGGAATCGGTCCTGCTGCTGGTGCTCATGCTGTTTCTGGGCTAAAAGTTGCTTCAGTCTTTCAGTCTCCTGCATCAGTTGCTGGAGCTGGAAGTTTTGGCTAGCCTGCAGCTGCATCTGCTGAATCTTCTGAGAGAGCTCATTTAATTGATGCTCCATGCTGCTCTGACCCCCTCCTGCCAGTCGACCTGCCATCATTCCACCTTGCGCATTCTGAAGAAATCTAGCATTTCCAGACTTCTGCGGTAAACTGAAAGAAAACCCTGTCTGTATGGCTTGAGCTCCTAATGGAAGCTGAGGCTGTTTGTTGGACTTGGCCTGGTTCTGTTGAATCTGAAACAATTTTGACTGTCTCACCTGACTGCTAATATTACCCATGGCTGAGTTACTGCCTGTGGTGGGTGAAGTTTTCAGGCCTATGGAGGCCAGTGAAGGATTCTGAACAAGCCCTCCATTTCTGAAGTCTAGCGGTGATGTTTGGGACTGTGGGCTGGAAAAGTTGAAATTCATGTTACCAAAGCCCGTCCGATTAGCTGCAGACACAGGGTTAGCATTCTGCACAGCCCCAAAGTTCACTATGGATGGACGCTGCTTTTGACCTGCTTGATTGAAATCTGAAAATCTGAATGGAGCTTGTGGAGATCCAGCTTGCATAGGAAACACATTTGGCCTGGGTCCCAAAAGTCCTGGTTGATTCAGGAATGGGACATTTGAAGCCCCTGCAGCACGAGCCCCTCCTTTGAACTTAAAAAGCTCTTGCTGTTTTTGAGCTATGCTCTGGGCACCCTGAGCATTCCTTTTCTTGGGTGTGGCTGAATTCTTGGGTGCTGCTGAACTGTTCTGGCCTGAGTCTGGCCTGCCACCAGCAGCAGCGGGCTTGGCTCCACCCTGTGGTCCTACCTTAAGTACAGCCTTTGCCATATTGCTGTTGTTTCTATTTGCTGCTGCCACGCCATGTTTCTTATTCTGCAAAGCTTTCTTTGTCTTGTTCTCCTTCCCCTTGTGTGGTTTTGGTTTGTTAGTGGCCCTGACATGGTGGAAGACCTTTCCCTCACTTTCACTTTCTGAGTCCTCTGAAGTTACCGAACCACTTCCTTCTAAACTTCCATCAGAGACAGCTGGTGATGCTCTGTTTACAGTTTTCACTGCAGCAGCTTTGTCATCTTTCAGTAAATCTTTTATCAACTTAGCAACAGCATCTTTTTTGGCATTGAATTTGTCACTTCCCTGCAGTTTTTTAATAAAGGAAACTTTACCAATCTCACCTACAATGCGATTGATGTCCGATTTGGGAATATCCATCTGAAAGCTGTTACAGAACTCAGCACAGGAATTCAAATTCTGGTTCAGTTTAGAAAGACGGTCAGCCATTGCTTGACAAAAGTCCTCATGTGTTTTGAAACGCCCCCATCTCTGCTCCTGAACCTTATCGTTTGTCTTTCCAACAACAGATTCAACTTCAGCAACAACAGATCGAAACGAGCTCAACTGTGTCCCACTCTGAAGGAGTTCATCATTTAGCCTGGTCTGGCATGCTGCAATAGCCGATGTAAGTCTTGAAGTTGTGTCCTTTATAGCCTGAGCCTTGCGCTGTTGTGCCTAGAATAGAAGAATATAATGTTATTTAGTACAGTATTCTTCAATGCATTATATACCATCATCTCAGTGCAATAACCCTGTATTTGTTTCATTGTGCATTGTTAGTCACAGGGCTTTTGCACTTAAGTGTAGTTTTGAAATTAAAGTATTTTCATATGGAGGAAAATCCTGAAAGTACAAAAAATGAAGAGATATCACAGAGATGGCAGCAGCCAATGGCAACATTTTCAGAAACTGAGATTAACTTATGGATCTTTGTTTAGTTTGCAAACTCCTTCTTTTTTTTTTTGTTTAATGTGCTTGCTTATTAATAAGCTTTTCATAAGATCTGACATTTTGTTTTCTGAAAACATTGGACCTTCTCCCCTCCCTGATATCATAAATGCCGGAATTCCACTAGCTCATGACAAAATTGGAGGAATTTTGCCTTCCCTTGTAGATTATAAGGCATTATTGTGGTGTGCTCTGCCCTTTTCTCTCTCTGTACATTTTGTATGCAAAACTGCCCATCCCAGTGCTAATAAAATAAAGCATTTTTTTCTGTTATGAGTGATGATCTTCGGAAATCAATACATGACCATCAGATAATGCATTAGTATATTAAAATGGAAATTAATTCAGCTGCAATCAAGCAAAGCAAGTTTGACTCTCCAAACAGTGGTCCCAAGCCCAACTTGGGAAGCCCAATAAGGCAAGTTTTTTTATATTTCGCTACAGACAAACCTTAGCCTGCAATAGGTGACTGTTTGTCTGAGGTAACAACTTTTGTTTGGAATGAATGACAATCTCTGAATACAGGTTTGACTATACTGACAAAAGAGTACATTGGGAACATCCATGATATATATGTATCCTAGTGGAAAATTACACTAATTTGAGAAGCAACAGAGCACATGATCAATTTTCTCAATATTCAGCACCAATGAAATACTGAATGATGTTTTTCCCAAATGATACTTAAATATGTCAAAATTCCTGACAACTTATTGCTCAGCCAGAATGCAAAAAGAGTGATTCAATGTAGAAAATCTGTAACCATAATGTTCAATAGCTGAGCCAGATTGTGAAATGATAATTAGGAAATCTCTAGCCAGAATGTTTACAAACATCCAGAATACTGGGAATTTTGAAACCTGAAACCCTCATTTTATGAGGACCAACAATAAAGATTACAAGGAAACTGATAAAGACCTTTTCAAACTCATCCAGCTTTCCTTGAATAGCTTTTGCAGTTTTGGACAAGCCTGTCACCTCCCCTTGCAGCTTCTTGCTCCATGAATCTGCTGTGCCTTTCACATCATGCTTTTGTCGCTTCACATTTGTCCTACTGTCCTGAACATGCAGGCGCTGAAAATAACAACAGATTTCACTTGCATAATCTGCCATAAGTCACGACTAACAGTCTATTCTATGGACAGTGGTATTGTAAGTAAAAAGTCAGTAATTCAAATTGTCAAGCTACAATATTATGTCGGCTAAATGGGGTATTTTCTTATGCTGAATTTTTATATTTGACACGAACATGAGATACCAAATACTACTGTAGCTTTGTTTTCATGATAACTTACTGACTTCCCATGACAGATTAAACTTAAAATAGTTCCGTATCTAAAGCTTATAACTGAAGACCTGCGAGGAAACAGGAATATAAATTATGACAACTGTGCGGTGAAGAAATTTCACCTGCATATAAAAAGATATTTTGAATATGTTTACACATAATTATTTGGATTGAGACTTCAGTGAGAAACATCACATACCGTAGGCACTGTAACTAACCTTGACATGAAATGAAATGGGTCTGCTTTTCCAAGTGTTGTTAAAGCCATTTGAAATTAAATTTTGCAAGATGTGACTTTGAGCATTAAAGATCATTCATCCATTACATCCTCCAATCTGTTTAACTCATGACATAATGCTGCATCATTCAGATGGTGAACATTCTTTATAGCAATACACAGTTTGAAACTGAACAGAGGGTTGTATTTGGATATGGCATTCTGTCCCTCCTGCTGATCAAAATGTACAAATTCAACAGTATGTTAACTTCTTGACTTCGTTAATGAAATTTACTGGAATTCTAGAGTTTGACCTGTCCACAACCATCAGCACAGATCTTTGGGAGAGTTCTAAGCCTTTAAATCATGCATAAACCTGAATCTAAACTTACAGCATACTTACACTTCCTGAAATTACTGTCACACATATCTGACTGTTTAACATCCACCATGGGCAAAATTTCCAGGACACTCCTGCTCAGGCCTTCAGTCAGGATTAAGGGCAGGATCAATAAAAGAGAGCATACATGAGAGGGTTCCTTGAAAATGATAATATCAAGGTACTCCCAAGTTTGCTTTTCATTCCTTAACCCAGATCTAACTCTGCCCTATCCCTAAACCAAGCTCTATAGAGGAATGTCTGTGGATAATAAACATGATGGAAGTCAAATAATTAGATATAAATGGTGCCCATCTTGGGCAGCCTAAGAATGCTCTAAGTTAAGATTTAGACATCAAATTACCTTGGATGGTGTTCCTGGGGTAGCCTTGATTGTATTCGGATCAGCGGTGCCAGCTAGATTCATATAGTACCATGTTTCAGCCTCCTCAAACTGAAGCTGCTTTAGCCATACTGATTCTTGTAAGAGAGGGGACTCCTCATGCTAGGATAAATGAAAAATAATACATTGACAGATGTAGACTGCCCAGTGCATCATATTGCCACAAGTAAGCAATTTCAATCATATTCTCCTGCCATGAGATGCGAGTTATGTCTCCATTCAAAGAAAAAAAACCTATAACAAAGGCTTCTTTTTTTTTTGGCTCTAAAACTAGGTATAATTATTAACTCATTTAGTCCTAGAGGCAGATTTAGTTGCTCTGACTATTACCTCTGGGTGATGCAGATTACACTTTCAATTGTCACTCCCTACCCAACTGAGAGAAGCTCAGGCCAGTCTAGCTCAGCTTTTATCAAAGCAGGCAGGTGGCACCAGGATTTGTGAAGCAATAACATACCATAATTGCTCTTGCTATGCTGGAAGCGTAGTGTTATGAGAATTAAATATCCTACATGAATATTGCAACTTTAAATTATTTTCATTAAGTAACTGATACATTATTCTTAAATACAAAACTCTACTCCAACAGACAAGTTGAAAACAATATACAGCGTGATCGGATGCTATAAAGCAATTGATTTAGATAAAATCAATTTGAACTTCTGTCCAGAACACCTACAGCTTCATCATTCTCATTCAAGGTCAACTTCAAAAAGGCAGCCTCAGCCTCCTCAAATCGAGTCTGTTGCAACCAAACGGTCTCCAGCAGTAGAGGCTCTTGCACATCCTTAATATGTACGTCTACCTCCTCCAGTGCCACATCTTCAAGTCTGTCCTCTGATGCCATCACCCTACAAATAAAAAAAAAATACCAACATATTTTCATTAATAATATTAATATCAGATAATTATACAATATAACAAATCTGCAAAAGGGGATGGCTGTAAATAGCAGTCACTTAAGAATAATTAGACTTAATGTCTTTCCACAAGAAAATGAAATGGGGTAGCTGTGATGCTGGAAAAATATACTGACAATAATTATAATAAAATATCTATAAATGAGTTTAAAGTGACAATTTATTGTGGGATTCTTACTTCGTATGATGAGAAATTCTCACTGAGTATGGAAAAGCAGCACTACTTGAAAGTGGGAGCATTTAATATTGTGGCATAGGATGGCCAAGTGTAAAAATCTTGGCTCTAATCTGAGCCCATTCAACATAAACATTGACAGGGAAGTTTGACTAGACTGGAGGAGGGAAGGTTCTCAGAACTGATTCCAAGCAGCCTCAAGCTATGCAGCATGTCATCTTTGGAAGAGCATTCTAGTAACCCCTAAGAAGACATTCATAAATGATTTAAAGATATAGCCAAGGCCTTCGCTTCATGCATTAATAGATCCTAGGCACCAGATATCCTATGGCTCCTGTGACAAGGAAAAGGCTTATGTCTACTACATTACTCATTACAGCCATATTGTTAACCGTGATAAAGTTATAGCTCCTCCTGTTCACATTTGCAAGAATCTTGCTGCATGCTGTGAACATTTGCAATTTCATGCACACTCTAATCTTGACCCTGTCATGTGCACAGTGTGTTTCTTTCCATAACAGTCCTCTTAGTCTTGCTAGATGCTGCACATACTACCCATGCTGGAACCCACCAAGTTTTTTCTT
The DNA here is from genome assembly GCA_033807755.1 of Ellobium chinense. Taxonomy (NCBI): domain Eukaryota; kingdom Metazoa; phylum Mollusca; class Gastropoda; order Ellobiida; family Ellobiidae; genus Ellobium; species Ellobium chinense. The sequence goes on along the minus strand of JAWQUT010000040.1, from coordinate 299,027 downwards.
TTGTGATTATCACCTGGTACAAACCCAGAAATTGTTCACAGGGTACATTATTACAGCTCAAGCAATTGACTGCTAGAGACTTCAGCCAATGCTGTGGATACTAAACGGAGAAAGTTTCTGAAAGTGAATGTGGCTCATTCTATGAAATCTAAATGTAACTTTAAAGTATTTAAAGTCCACTGTAATGGGGTCCATATTCCTAAATCAGTAAATGCTCATTGGGACAGAGTTCCTAACCCTAATCCCCATTGAAACAGGAGTATCAGTCAAGAAATGAGGCGTGTTCACTGCTTTGGAAATTCTCCCCTGTAACAAATGTAGGGTCTGCCCTATGCTGAAAAGTTGTAGTGCTGTAGGGACTAGGAGTAGTAAGGAAAATCTGTAACCAGTCTAGACTCTATAGTCTAGATCTGTTTCAGAGATACCCTCATGGACCAACACAGTTCAAAAAAGAGATCTAGATTAGATCTAAGGCTCAAGCCTGTGCATTACACAGATTAGGAAGAAGTTTGCTGACGGATTATGAACGACGGCAGATGCAATTCTTAGACTAGGTCTTGCCTTGGCTTAAGGTAGATCTAGACTAGTCTCTAGACTAGCTGCTTTCTATAATTTGTGGAAGGGGAGGACGCACAGAACTAAAACTATAGATGGGGTTTTGCTTGTTGCTTCAGCCTTGCCTTCCTGAACATCCACAACACCGCTGCTACAGTTTGCACTCTAGTCTTTGAAAGGCTAGGGGCGTCTCAAAGACGGATGTTTATCATTGCAGAGTGAGTCCGGACACATTTGCCTCTCTGAGTTCACTGCACAGTTTCTCCAAATTCCGAGATACATTGAAACAACAATGTTGTTAATCTATCATCCATAAACTGCCGCTGTTCTGAGCTACAAAACATTGAGTTGAATTTTAAAAAATATAAAACTACCCGATCTTCTTCAGCAAATTATTCAGGGTGTAAATGAAGTCTTGATGGCAAAATATGAGCATGGCAAATTTCCACAATATTATACAAGATATATTGTACAATGGATAAACCTTTAGTTTCATTTCCGTTTTGTTCCAGGAAAGAATAATAATGATTTTCAAGCAAAAAGAGCTATTACAGTAAACACTACATTAATAATAACGACAATCAGACATATTTAAGGGTATTTTCTTAAAGAGGGGGAATTTTGAAATGACAATTTGAACTGAGATTAAACGTTATATATTGTATTTGTATTACTATTAGTGTATAAAATATAAATGAACTTCTTGATGAGCAAATGTAGTTACTCAAGTTACTGAACTACTGAACATTAAAACTCCACTGAAAAGGTGCCTCAGATGACCGCATGATTGGAAAGAGGACCAGCTTTTGGATCCACAACTCGTGAGTAGAATTACGAATTTTGCACATGATTTGTAAAAACGACAGCGTCATCAAATTTCAAAGTATGATGTTTAGTCTGCCATATTCTGAAATTTGTTCGGTTTCACAGTAATTTATTAAATCAAGAGTTATCTTCTCATTTGCTGAAACGAGGCTGCGGAAGTTGACGTTGTCTCATAAATCCACAGCAAAGAGACCAACACAATCATAGAACATGAAACCATAACATAGCAGAAGGATCAATATATAAACAGTAACATGTAGTGTAGATTTGAAATTTGCAATGCACTCCACATGAGATGTTCAGTTTGTTGTGGAAATCGTTTGCGAGGCATTTGACTGCTAAGAATAACTTAGCCATTGTGCAGTCTGCAGTGATTATTTTAGACGTTGAGTCTGGTCAACAATAACATTCTACATCGAGCGAAGTCTGCCATTCAACCAGCCTCTCAGACAGTTCGGCTCACCAATTTGATCTTTGCATCCTCCACATTAACTGCAGTTGGTAACAATCTCCACAATGGCAGGTTTCTACAATCTTGATCACAAGGAAGTAATTCGTGTCATAGTGAAAGTAAGTAGACCTAGACCTTGTGAAGTTAAATAAGGGTAGTCTACATACATAGATGTTGTAGTCTATAATCGTAGTATAGGTCTAGACGTCTAGTAATGATCTAGGCAAATAAAATGTGCATTGATCCTGTAAGTCTGGATTCTAGACCTAAATCTGTTGTATTTATCATGACTGACTGACTCTGTGGTGTAGGTTGCGATGAATTATAAGTCTGTGTGGGGAACCACCTTCTTCCTCCATTTGTTGATAATAATAATAATATTGATATGTTTTTCTCTGCAAGTTGGATTTCATTTATATATTAACACCAGTTTTCCATCATAAGGTTAGCAGTCTCACAGGACAACACTGCTCATGTGTTAGCACAGTTCATGATTTAATCTAAAAATTTTAACTAACAATCAGTCATGAGATCAGTGCTATCTTGAGAGATTGTCGTTGCGCATGAATATTATGAGTAATTAGCTCTTCTATAGTATCATTAAAATATGATATATCAGTTGGTCAACTTTCCAGTTGAAAGCAAACTTTTATGGTGGAGTAGACAAGAATAATTTCATGGAAATCTTGATGATGGTTGTGAAAGTGATGGTGGTATTAGTTTTTGACAATCATAGGTCACACATATGACCAAGAAATAAGTGTTTCCTCACCTTGCCTTTCCTTTTATTTTTATATCCTCAAATATGCGTAACATACATTCCTCAGCAAGATTATAAATATATTGGCAGGTCTTGATACTTTAAATCATACCCAAATGAAATAAGAGGGCAGCAGCTTTTCAATTCAGTCTAAGCCCAACAGACTGCTTTGCACAGTATACTTGATCAGTCTGAACATATTATAATTTCTGATGTTAAAAAAATTGTACAGAAGTACTGGTGAAAACACAGATTTTGATGAAGTTTTAGATTGTGAGCTGTAACTACTGTAAGGTAAATTATGAAGGTCAGTCTTTCAAGCTTTTTGAATGGTCTTCATATGTATTTTTATTAAAAATGGACCTGACTAAGTTTTTGGCAACCATCTGGTTTTTGTAATCTAGCTTTCTTTCATCTTTTTAAGTGGCACAAGAGGGTAGAGTCACACAAATCATGAATATTGGATTCACAAGCCAGTGTGTAATGTGTCTGTAGTATTTTGTCTGAACTTTCCTGGAAAGCAAGGTGAAGAAACAATTATTTCTTGGTCATATGTATGACCTAAGATTGCCACAAACTAGTACCACCATTACAACCATCATCAAGATTTCCATGAAATAGTTTTTAGGTTATTAATTATTATAAGTATTTTTGGCATACAGCTTAAGGGGGGGGNGGGGGGGGGCGCCACCTGAGGGCCTTTTTCTAAATGCTTGGTGCCACATGATTTTAACCTTGGTTTTTAGACTCTGCAGGTTCAAATTAGTGGAAAACAGTCAAATTTTTTTTACATTTTATTATGGTTGCTATGGAAACGGCCGCCCTCTTGAATTTTCTACCTAAAAAACCGTCAACTTCAAAAGGTAACTCCTCCTCCAGATAAAATCCAATCCAACTGAAATTCCACACATGCATTCTTATACACCTTGTCTACAAAGTAACAGAGAGTTATTTTTTATAAAATGATAAAAAAATATTTTATGAATTTTCAAAATTGGTATGTATCAGAATATCGATTTTCCCCCATTTTTTGGCCTTCGCCAACATATTTCCTGAAAAATAAAAAAAAAAGTCCAAATGTC
>JAWQUT010000040.1:244053-294760 GCA_033807755.1 Ellobium chinense | reverse complement strand
CCCCCCCCCTTAAGGGGAGGTATGGCCCTTTCCCAGAGGTTATAATACAGAAAACATGGTATATATCTCACTGCCATAAGTGCTCTGGAATAAGCAAAATTGCGCACCACAGTGCTGAATAATGCATTTTCCGCCATTAACGGAGATGATCATGGAACAACTGTTGTTTGCAATAGCACCAGGTATCTAACATCATTATTCGCCCATATGTCTCGGACATTTGTCTGCATTTTCATACTGATATACGCTTTATGGGGTTCTCTGACCAGATATAGAATTATGAGGAATTAAGAATATGCTTTGATGTAAAATGAAATAACTTTGTGTGAATGCAAAAGGAAAATCCAGAAAATCCCCATCTAAGAGGAGACATGAGTGAAATCTGGTTTCACACACCTATGGCTATTGCTAATAGCACTTGCTTTAAGATCATCATTCTTAATGGAAAACAAAGCACCATTCACTGATATGTAATTTTCAACAGAAACTCCCATGCACTTAAGGTGGTAAGTTGCATATCATGTTTTCTGCTTTACAACCTTTGGGAAAAGCTGTGTCTCTCGTTTAAAACTCTGTTATGTTTCACGAAATGTTGTATAGATCAGATATTTATGTGACCAAATGGGAAAATCCGTTGGATCTTGCAATGGGTAATTTTGAGCTAAGGCCTTGAAAAGTCGAATTTCGACTGCCTGGGCCATATTGAGATTTCTATGGAATCTGATTGTTCATTCATTTATCTTTCATGTCAAGTAAATTTTATTAATGAAAATGAGGGATAAATGTTGTTTTTTTAGTGTTTTAATGAAGGACCCTTCGCTCAAAGGTGTGGTTAAAGAAACTTTAATTAATCTTGATTTTCATAAAATCTACATGGCAATGGTAAATAACTTTGGAAGCAATAAAAATATTGACCTCAAATAAAGTGCAAACAGTTCAGAAATGAATGGGGATTAATATTCTGTCAATAAGTCAGTTTTCATATCAGGAGAGATGTGAAGGGTTTTTCCATGCACTCACACATTTGAGCTTGATGAGCTCAGATATGGAGAAACTTTGAAAGTGAAAAGGGAGTTCTGGGTATTATTAGTACAGTATTCCAATTCAAGGAAGTTTGCAGTCCAGATCTTGCAGTAATGTCTCATAGAATGATGGACAAGAGCAGGAAAGCTTAAAATCCCACTAAATAATTAATCAGCCTAAAAGAGACCTAGTCATTCCACCAGTCAGGTATCTGTCACCAGGTAATTCTTATCATGTTTTTTTTTTGTAGATCAACATGAGATATGCTGTGATATAAACATAGTTAAACCACTCTAAGTGATGAGCTAATAAAATTGATGAAAGAAGCATTTAATGGAGTAGGGGAGAGTTGTGCAATCATTCTGTGCATTTGTTAAAGCTACAGTTTGTAATTCCTGAACATGTGAAAAAAGGAGTTTCTAGAGCACATAAAATGTAAAAAAAATTAAATGGAAAAAAACTTCCTAGAGATATAGAGTTCTTCAGATCTTCCGCGTGAACCTCGGATTGCTCTAAGTCCGATAACCGCCTACGTCATCAGTCGGAGGGCACCTGGCGAGGCTGGGAGGTCAAAGTGCATAGTCGTGCATAACAGTAATAACACTGGCTGAGGCTAGTGATCAGCTCTATTTGGAGCATGGAGAAAATGACGTTCCTGGCGCTAAAATTGTTTTAATTACCAAAATCTACTTCATCAAACTGTTCTTCTGTAGGGTATCCCCACGGAATCAATGTAATCCATAGATCTATGTCACGATGCCGGCTTCTTCGCTCGGGGAAGAGGGAAAGATCTGTATAATCTTAGCATTAAAAGCTGGAATCCATGATCAGACTTACCTTGTTATTAAAAATTTTGTAATTATCGTTTCATTAAATAAAGGTTTTGTATCAAATGCCCCTTGGTGCATGAAAAAAGTATATGTTATACTTATCAAGGACTTCAGAATTCGTGCATGTGATTTCATACTTAGTAAAGAGGTATACCTATTGATATAATATATATTTTTTTTTTAATAACTTAATATCTTGACTTCCCTTCCTCTTCTCCCACATGCAGCTGATTAATATGTAATACTGAAACTAACAGACATTATAAAACATATTCCCTTGAGAGTAAATAGAGGTTGATTTATCTCCCTATGTGAACATGTAGAGAAACCTCGATATTAAATGTTGATTCATTTAATAAGTGTAACTTACCTTGGTATTAAATTGAATTTCACGTGCACAGACTCATTATGATTCTATCATTTAATTAATGAGGCATGTATTAACAAGTATATCAAGTATACCTCAATAATAAGTACACCAAGGGCATGTTTTATATGGGATTTTATTGTAATATGTATGGGCATGACTGTGCAGGTGTGTGAACATGGAACACGTGTGTGTGTATAGTGTGCGTGTCTGTGTGTGTGTATTGGGATGTTTGTGGATTTGTGGATAGATGAATGTGTACGCGTTTATGAGTGGCAATATACATATATTATGTTGATAATTCTCTATATCTACAGTCTAGATTAGGCAAGAACACTCGACATAACTATTGAAGTTTTCCCCAACTCATTTCCTCATTCACTGATATTGTGCTGCATTGCACAGAATAACTGCTAGCTGCTGCAACCATCAGTCATAGACTTGATTTTTTTTTTTTTGTTCAGCAGGAATTCAGTAAAATTCTGCTGATTTTAGCACCATTACCAAAAAGTTCTTGACTGTGTAGCACCATTATCAAAAAGTTCTTGACTCCATGGTCTTAAATTAGTGGTATTTCGGAAATTTCTAAAGTTTCGGAAAAAGGAGATAAAAATACTCTCTCCAGATCTTGACAATGTTATTTCCTATGTTCAAGTGGCAAGTACTCTAAGCGCAGTGCTTGTTCCGAGGCATTGGTTGAACAAACTTCTAGGTTATGCCTAGCAGCGTAATTAGTAATACTAGTAGTAGTAACAGATAACATCGAAGGCAGCACGAATCTCACCTTTCACCCATGAATGAAGGTAACAGTCAGCCGCCAGTTCGGACGGCGCGGCTAAAAATAGATCGCTTGGGGGACTCTGTTTCAGCGAGCATCATTCTGAAGCACCCTATATACGTATATATAATTATTGTGTCATGAATTATCAAGAAATATACAGTAATGTGTCAGTTTTGTTGTTTATTATATACTCTAACCCATCATTCAGCTTCAGCCAACCACAGGAGAGCAGTGGAGAACATTTAACAAATGTTAGCATTCATACTCCCTCCTGTCAAACAAGCAGACCTTATCTGCAAACTCTAACAATCTCGACTTAAAATTATGTAGCTAGTTCTTTGGAAATCAAACTTATAAGATTACATTGTAATTTCTTTCACTTTATGGATGTCATATATTGTAGCACAAAAAAGGAAAAAAAAGCCAACATGAAGTCCACTTCTGACACTCATGGTCTACTCATTCATTTTTGTATGAGCAAAACAAAGGCTTCTCTTCTGCACTGACTGTCTGATATTTGTTGAAACAGAAATGTGCTGAAAAGACAGACATCACTTCTACATAATACAGAATCTCTTGATTTGTTTAAGAGAGAAAGCAAACACTTTTGTATTCTGTCATAAAATCATTTCATTGTAGTCTAGACGCAAGAACAGGTAGTGATTTGGCAGTTTCTAGCCATGACTTAATACGACTGTTCGGAGATGTCTTATGAAATTTTATCTCATGATGAACATTATGTGTCACAAGATTCTTACCGATGCTGATATCTGACGATAGGTGAAACTAAATACATAAATTGTAAAGTGTATCACATTACTTCCTGAGGCATCTTTTGTCGCTGATTTCATGATGGTTTCCGCATTCATTATCTTTATGTGGACTTTAGTTTATCATGTTATTGATGTCCCTGAACTCGTTTCAGCTGTAGAAAGGGTGAAAAACAAGATAAACTGGCCATGTGCTTGAAATTTTCCTGATGGCAAAAAGTTGTCAAAGAAAGTTTTATGTTGTATACCTAAATAATGTGACATAATATGCAGCTTTTAGAATTCTTGAAAGATAGGAGATAAGCTTCATTTTACATGTTTGAGACTGCTAAATAAAGAGATTTTTGATTTCAGAAAACCAGCTTTAACTATAAAGCAATCAGCTAGAGTCTGTACTGTTTGAGTCAGGCACCCTGATGCTGAAGTTAACTGGAGTTCTCCAAAGTTCCTTGTCATAATGTGACATGTACTAGCCATATTACAGCAACTTCACATGTTTTGCATGATATTATCTCGCAGGCCACAGATTCTTTGTACTGAGATAACTTATCAACAAGTAGTGATAGGTGTCAGCACTTTATCTGCCTTATATTTGCTAGTTTTTCTATTGTGTGCTATTCTGAATTGCAAATAAAACCTATGAATGCAGATGGAATCTTGCTTCTAAGTGTCAGTGGAACCAGCATTAGCACATCTTTTTCCCTTGGGACATGCAGTGTGATGCAGTGTAAAGTTTACTGATTGCTAACCATAAGCTCAACTTTAGCTATTAATTGACAGATTTTATGGTCAGTGGTAAGTAGTTTTATTCAAAGTGCAAGTGAACCGGGTTTGTTAAAAGTCATCATGAAATTGTGATACCTGCCGTGTGTCACTAATCCGTGGTTTATGCAGTGTCAGGAGTTTGATATCAGATGGCTGTTGAAGTACATCTCAGGTCAAGAGGGAAAGCTCTTTGTCTCAATATAATTTTATTAGACTGAGTACTATGTGGCCAGAATCAGCTGTTTGCTGTTTATCTGTAGTGTCTGGGTCAGGTCAATGTCAAGATACTTCCTTAGGCAAACATGTCAAGGGCTTGTAGACTTTTAAGTGCTAAATATAGATCTTGAGTAGTTTCTGTGCAAGCCACAAGGATTTGAAATTATGACTAGTGTTAATAAACATACTGTTTTAAGCTATCTGTGGTTGTCCATGAGTTTCTGCTTTTGACTTCATTGTAAATGTGTCCAAGCTCATTCTGCTTTGTCACTGTCAGTACTTTACTCCAATATAACCATTTGAACTATTTGTGCAGAGTGGACCAGTTTCTGCCTGGGAGATGATTGAATGTAGCTTGTGATAATGGTGGGGGTTGTGGGGTGGGGGTGGCAGCAACAGAAGATAAGGGGAAGAAGGGAAGGAAGAGGTTTAGAATATGAAGAAATCTTGCCAGCCTATGATGCTTAGTGAGCTAAAAGTTAAATCACATCCCAGCTACAATGAAGTCAGATGCAAAATTTCATCCACACAAATTATCAAACTTGGCCTGTTACAGTCAACTGTTATGATCCCATCTAATCCTTCAAGGAGCCAAAAAGAAAATGATCTCACCCACAGTCCTTGTGAGTTTGTCTGAATTGATCAGTCATGTGCACATTTTTGTCTCAGTTTGAATTTTAGCTTTCATATTGTGCTGTATCTACACATGTCATTTGTTGGACCTTCTGATTTGAAAGTTCACACATAACTAACAACTTGTTTAGGTGTAAACTTCAATTTGCTTTTAGTAAATTTTCACTAACATGGAATGAAACTACAAAACTCATATGATGTGGTTTAAACCATTGAGAAATTCTTGATTTTGATCCACAGCCTGAGGTTGCAGAAAGAAAATTTCAGCATATGTCTTATGAGGGATTTCCCATATATATAATTAATTATTAGATTGTGATATTGTGGAGACAAAATAATGATCTTAACCTCATTGCTGTGTATGAGTATGACACACAGGTACATCTTACAAGCAATATCTCAAGACTCTACCACCAAGTATTTGGTTTAGGGTTAAGGACAGCAGTTGATGCAAGAATTTCGGAATGTTGCCAATGCTGCTGAAGAAATATAATGTAAGAAGGGATTAAGAGAAAATTCAAAAATATTCATCTTTATTGGGGATTGATATGAAAGATTATAATGAGGATCATTTTATCTTTGACAGAAATGTGATGGCAAAATGCAGCCTGAGTACAAGAAATTTTCCATAGATCCACAAATCACTTCTTTTGAGATGCTGCAAGGTATCTTGGCCAGGGCATTTGACATCCACAGGTATAGTTGTGCTGTTAGCTTAGTTAAGTTTTCCTTACCCAGTGCCTCTACAAATTCATTGTTAAAATTACAGAATGCTGTCTGTTGTCACCAAACTTAATTACATAATTTGTTCTAAAACATTTACAAGTTGCTGATTTCATCATGAGATACTAGTCTTCTGTACCAATTAAACAGGACATAATTTGAGTGAGATACTTAAATTTGGAGGAAATTACTCAGAATTTACAGAATCGATTGCTCATCAGCAGTAGGGAAAAAGACAAAATTAACTTAACATATCCCATTTCCTGTTACATAAGAAGTTAACAAAGACTGTGGATTCATTATAATGGTATAGGGGACAGTATTCTAATAGTTCTTTTTAAGATTGTAGATCCCTTTGGCATCTGAAGAAAAAATGATGGTCTTGCTGATACAATTTAATTATAAGATCAAAAGTGTATGTGTAATCCTTAGAAAGCTGTCTTCTGCTGCAGTCACAAATCATATTCAAGCTTTGCACTCAGCATGCAGTTCTAAATATGTCTCTAAACAAAATAGTTCTGAGACACATACAAACATGCTGGCTGTGCCTGCATCCCTGTGATTAAATTGCAGCCACCACTACTTTTTCCATGACAGTATATTAGAGATCTTTCACTTCAGTCATGACACAACCCTTTTTGAGAGCATAGAGCAGCCACCACCTAATGGTATCAAACAGAAGGGCTAAAGCTAAATGTTACGATAAAGAGTAACAACATACTGACTTGGTTTATTTTTATTATAGTTAAGATCCTCTAGAGATATTCTCCAATAGTGTACTCATTTCTTTATTTAATTCTTTTGGAGACTTTTAACGTTCATCATTTTACTCCTTGGCAGTGATTTCACCATCAGTTACCTTGCTCGTGACTCAGAGGGTCAGGCTGTCTATCTGTCCATGTTGTCGGACTGGGACATGGATGCAGCTTTCCAGTGTGCGGCTGACCCTTGCCTCAAACTTAAAGTTGATCTACGACCATTTGAAGAAGGTCAGCATAGAGTCAAAGTTGCCCACATGTGTAACTTTCTTTAGAGAGGAAAATTTATTGTTATATATAAATTCTTTTATCTACCATTATCAGTTGCATTCAGACATGAAAGCATTTATGTACCATAGGAGTAGTTCATCCCATCCTTTGAATTTTATTTTATTATACATCACCCCAAGAAAAGATAGCAAAGACTTTGAACATGTCTAAGATCTAATTAGCAGGCTAGAGGAAGGAATTTCATCTTTTTTTCAAAGTTTTTAGTACTAAGGAGATAAAATGAAATCCAGACAGGTGAAGTCCCCTTACAGATCCATGGACCATCCTATGGAGATGTGCTGACTTACACAGGTTTCAATTCTTATAAGGTGCATTTGTATTTTCTCTCACAATTTCAGAACTTGAAGACTGGGATGTGATAGCTCCTGCTGAAATACCACAGCATCGGATATCCAGTTTGCTGGATAAGAACTCATTGCTGGGTTCCATAACTGGTACCATCACACACAACTTGGGCAGGACAATGAATTCCATGCAGAGAGTCATGGGTGAGATTCTCTTATTTTATGTTGTAATAGCTAGGGACATACTAAGATATTTATGGGTCCTCCTAATGTTAACTAGTGAAAGGCCTAACTTTAACCTTCCCCCTCTTCCCCCAGGTCATTAAAAATCTTAGGCCATATAGTTCCAGAATTGGTTTTCTTTCTTTTTTCCCTTTTTTCTTTCTTTTATTCCATCTTTGCTCTCTCTTCCTTTTCTTTTTTGCATAACACCAGGTAAAATGTCCCTCTTTTGATTGAGAGCCTGAAGCTGCATCCTTATCAGCTCCTTTGTAATCACAAGTCGGTTGATTTGAGCTGATTTAGGAAAGTATATGTGCTTTAGTTTTATTGAGGTGGGAAAGACATATGGCTGTAACTATTAGTGTGAGGAAAATTTTGTTGTAGCAAGAAAATATTAGAATATCTTTCATGATATGATAAACCTTTTACTATTGGAACATGATTTCCTGAAATGTTAACTACCAGAAGAGTCATAGTTGACTACATGTACTAACCTGTGAGTTGAATATAGTCACTGTCTACAGCTTGTCATCTATCATTATTGTAGCAGGTTTCAGCATTCTTTGTATGTTATGATTTGAATACTTCTTTTATTGTGATCATAAAACAGTGAATACAATTTGAAAGTTGTGGACAGTAAGTCATAGAATGGTGATTTACATCCGTCCATATTCAGTTCTGAATTCAGAGACCCCTTCCCTCTCTTCATGGCTTGTGAATATGATTAACCTACAATTTTGTTTAATTACCCAGTCAGATTTCTAGTGAGAGGCCCAATAGTAACAAAAAACAAAAAAACAATACCTTAGTTTGGGGACTTCTTTCCATTGGTATATTCTTTTTCTTCTTCGGTGTTCCCAGACATGTCATATTGTTATAGTGAATCAAACAGGCTTATCTAGATCTGCAGATTATGGATTGTGATTTATATCAAAGTGCTGGTTTATAGTGAAAGTATTATACAGAGATCTGTAATTTATCATGTTCAAATCAAACACCATATCATTTTTCTCTCTGTCCCCCCAATTCCAGGTTTAAAGCATGCAGATAATGAAGTTATCAAGCCTCTTAAAGCTCCTATGTCAGACATGGAGTTCCACAACTATCTGGACAGTGCAGGCTTCATGGTCAAGCCAAATGAGTTCCGGCTGTCAATCTATCAAGGTGGTTTAGAACCCTCTTTACGACGTGTAGCCTGGAGGCACCTCCTGAACATCTATCCCTCAAACATGTCGGGAAGGGCTCGGTTTGATTACATGAAACAGAAGGAGGAAGAGTATCGGAAGTTGCGAGATGAGTGGCGAGAGCGATTCCGAAACAACACTGCAACAGAGGAAGTCAAATATGTGGCCAGCATGGTGAAGAAGGATGTTCTACGTACAGACCGGTCTCATGGCTTCTATGCTGGCAATGATGAGAATGAAAACACGCTATCTCTCTTTCACATTCTAGTGACTTATGCCTTGACACACCCTGATGTATCATATTGTCAAGGCATGAGTGATCTTGCCTCTCCACTGCTTGTCACCCAGAAAGATGAAGGTCAGGCCTACATTTGTTTTTGTGCTCTCATGAACAGACTGCGAGAAAATTTCACCATTGAAGGAAGTGCTATCATGACCAAATTCCGCCATTTGTCAGAGTTGTTGTGCATGTATGATCCAGTTCTGTACACCTACTTGATACAGAACAATGCTGGGGACATGTTCTTCTGCTATCGCTGGTTTCTTTTGGAGCTGAAAAGAGAATTCCCTTTTACTGATGCATTGTATGTTCTTGAGGTCATGTGGGCCACTCTTCCTCCCGATCCACCGGACAAGGAATTAATTTTAGTTGATCCGGACTATTCAGGCCGCCTGCTTTCCAGTTCCCCTTGTTCCCCAACATTTTCCTTCCAGCATGCCATGTATGCCAAGCTTCTTGCCATGCGTAGAGTAGGGGCTTTGAACCGTGTGGCGCAGTCTGCCATGCGCATAAAAAGCCCATCACCACGGGTCTCAGCCAACAATAACTTAAGCACAGAATCGCCTCCGCAGTTGAATGGCAATGACTCTAACACAAGTGTTGTGTCATCCTTTGACACGTCGCCAGGAGACATGGAGGATCGAGCCACTGAATTTCCTGAGGTGGACAACCCTCTGACTCGCTCCATGCAGCGGAAATCTGACAGCATTGATCAAGTGTTGCAAGATGGGGGTCGCACTGAAGATGATAAGGGAAATAGTGATGATGATGATGATCATAAAGAAAATAAAACAGATGAGATTGACAATGATGATGACATCAGCGATGATGGCCATCACATTGAGAATGGGGACAGTCAGGCTTATACCACCTCCACAGATTCCCCAGAGAGTAATCCACTAGAAGTGGATAGTCATAATGGTGGCCAAAACATTCATTCTACATCTGTAGTAGAAATGACTGATGTGCCTGTGGAAGAGAGTTCCGGATTTCACTTCACTCGTTCTGATGGAGGTGGTGGGAGAACTTGGAGTGTAAGCTCTGCTGTTTCGGGGTCATCAGATGTTTCCGATCAGCAGATCCAGTTCACGCTTTCCCTTGACTCCAACACCAACAATTCCATGGAGGTTCTGAATGGCCCAGAAGAGATGAAGACTTTTGCTTCCTCTTCAAGTATCACATCATCAGATTCAGAGAGAAACAATGTTGTGTACATGAAATCAGAGTTACAAAATGGTAAAGATGATACTGGTGCTAATACAGAATCGAATCAAGGGCTCTTTCAAAGTATGAAACGTTTACTGGCTTCTCCCAAAAAACGGCGAGTCAACACTTCATCCCAAGAGCAAGGAACTGCCCAAATGTTGTTATCTCCAAAGAAGTCACCTGCACTCAGCAAGAAGCAACTGCAATCTGCACCAAACTTGTCCCCATCTAAGGAGAAGGTTGATGGGCTGACCAAGACTTTCTCAGACTCTAATCTTTCTGAGTGTCAGGAGGCCACTGAGTCTTTGGAAAACTCTGCAGGCATGACCAGTTCTTCTGGGAGCACAAAGCCCCCTTTACGAGACCCATCAAAGCTACCCCCGCCACAAGAATTTGGAGCCGGAAACCCCTTCCTTATGTTTGTCAGTCTGACTTTACTAACCCAGCATCGTGACACTATTATGAATCAAGGCATGTGCTATGAGGAGATTGCAATGCACTTTGACCGGCTGGTGCGGAGACACAATGCTAATAGAGTACTGCACCATGCGAGACAGCTGTACACGGAATACCTGAGGGCCCAGCAAACCAACATGGAGAAAGAGAGAGAGGGAGGAGAGGACGTGGATCTCAGCTGCTGAGGTGGAGCTTGAACTTCAATTTAGCCTTTTTCTTATCCCTTACATGAAATAGTGTTTAACCCTGTAAACCATGACCCCCTGTGCTCTGTTTTCCTCTAACCCTAAGCTGCTGCAGGTAAATACAGTTGAATCTGTACATGGCAACCACATTTTATTCTCTGTTATATTGGTCCTCCTTAGATTATTCTTAGGGGGTTAAGATAAGGAAACCTGTTTTGTATCCAAGTTATTGTATCTTGGTGTCAGGCTTCGAGCCACTTTATAGCACACTAAAGAATCAACATGGTGTCCTCAAACTTAAACCTTTTCTATCTTTCGGTCAGTCACAAAATCCTTAAGTAGAGCTTGCAAGGTTTCTGATAAGCCAGCCAGAGGTTGTTTTATACAGTGTGTTACACAACATTGTTGGACAGATGGTCATGATCTGAAGAAACTGTAGTCCATAGAACCTGATGACCTTCATATAATGACATACAAGCGGTTGCTGAACCAGATGCAATTGTTCATACCTGTCTTGACATTCATGCATTTTCAGTTCTGGAGAATCATTTTGGAGTCACTTACAATATAAGTAGCATCACGAATAGCAGTATTTCAGGGTCATGAGAACAATGCAGAAGGGGACATTTCAGCACTTTGAATGTTTGGTTTCAAGGGGTTAATGTGTAAGATTTTATTCTATGTTAGAAATTGAGGGATCCATATGGAACTTTTGTTCTAAAACTTGTGTAACCTGCTGGTATTATAGATTGTAAGTGTCAGTATCCAGAGATATTAGATATGTGTTACCAGTGTAGTTCCATGTTTGGCGTTCTGCTGGAGTGGCTTCATGAGAAGATGTTAAGTGATGTCTGGCTTTGCAAAAACCCGAGTCTGTGTAATGTGACAGAATTTTCTTCCCTATTACTGATGATACAAGACAGAAGTAAACTTGCAGTAGTTGAACTTGTATTGTATGAACAAACAACAACACCTCAAAGTTCAGTACATACTTGACTGTTTATGTAGGGCACTAGATTGAATTTTTTATGTGTCATCATGTTATGGTAAGATGGCTCATGTTTTGGCAAAGCCTTCTGTAACATTTAGTAAAAGGCATCCAATTTATGTCATAATACTGTAAGTCAGATATCATCATCTTTTATCTGCCCTGTCCTCTTTATTTCTTTTCTCACCCTGTTCATGCAGGTCTGTTCCCAATTCATCTACTGCAACTGTTTTGATGTCTGTTATAGAGAAAGCAAAATACCATTTAAAGAACGGGTAAATTTTACTTAAGTGCATAATACTTTTTTCACTGCAAAATACTTTACTTGGTATCCCATTACCTCTATTTAAATATGAACTGATTTTGCCAAGGGAATGTGTTTCCCACTTTGATTTCAGAACTGATGCTAATGTAGTTTATGTAGTTTCAAAGCCAAAATGTTGCATCTGAAAAGTCTTTGTAATAGTACTGTAAAATTTAAAGTAAATATCAGTCTCACTAATACATTGATCACTATCTCTTTATCATTGATAACACAGTTTGTAAGTTATATTGTGAAAATGTGCATCTTTATAGAGGGCTAAGCACAAACCACCATATCTTCATAGAAGGATAAGAACAAACTGCCATATGACTTTCAGATGGTATATTATGAGTACCAAAGTGTCAACCAGGCAAGCAGTGATATTTTTTATTAGTCATACCCACGTGTGAAAATATGATTGCTTATTGGTTGCCAAATCAGTGGTCAGAATCCTGAGCCAAGTAAAGATTGTTTCTAGCCAGTAGTATTTAATAATTAGAAGTCACTCACTCTGTATTTTTTGTGGGTAAGTAACTAGGACAAATGTTATTGTCACTTTTAGACCCAGTTTTGCAACTTCAGCTTCATTTCAGTTGAGCTGGGATTTTGTTTCTTTTAGGAAGCTTGGATTCTATGAGAGCTTTAGACATTCATATGAACTTGTTCAGAATCCCACCGTTGGGTCAGTTCTGTCACTTAACTGGCATTTATCAGAAGAATTTCACTGTAAATAAGAATGAAGCTATTAAGAAAGAGTGAGTACTATGGACAGTATTGTTTATTTGACACACCTTACTCTAATCTTATCTCAGCATCATTTTCTCATCAGAAGCTGAGGAATAAGATCATTGGGTTGGAAACCTTCACGCTCAGTGGAAATGAATTTTGTACTCTTACTAGAAAGAGATGGTTATAAAACATTCCTCACCCACATCTATCCCATGCACTTGCTATTTAACATTTAACAGAGAAATGTCTATTCTGGCACCTAATTACACTACTGAAGATTTAATCCAGTACCTAGCCTATGGTTCATCAACTTAATGTGAAGCACCTGCAAAAAGTCTGCGTTTTGAAACTACAGATACCCAGCTCCTTTATCTTGCATTATTGTTATGCAAGAAAACAATCAAGAATTAAAAACAACAGGATTTTCAGTTAATAAAACCACTTTTGTTTTAGTTTACATAATTGGTAGACATTTTATTCCATCAAAAATTATTATGAACCCTACCATACCCAAAATGTTGTGCTTCTTTTGATGCTGTGATTTTGATGTAAGTTTAGATCGACTTATTCTTCACAAGAATCGAGGCCAAAAGTGTTCCTTGTTGAGAGCTCTGCTGTTATTACATTTTTACAGAACAGCACATGACAGTTTCCAGTTGGTATTTAGTGTAATTACATCAGTGAAGTGCTGTTTCATAGAACATCATCATCGTTTATTCCCAATTCCAGTTCAGTGATCAGAATACTTCCTACATAAAAGACAAAAAGAAATGGTGCCATTTAATGACACCATCACAATATTTTTCATGCACTCACTTGACAAGTTCATGGAATATTCAGTAGCAGGTCGGGTGATACATTCACACTTGGGTACTTGTGAACACTGATAGAAACATGGGTGTTACACAAGGCAAGCCAAGTTATGATGGATGCAAAGGCCTTATTTTACACAAATTTGCTCAAAAGCCAGTTGATTGCCAAGGTCTGGAGGGACCCCAGGAAATTGTTCCAGATGAAATAGGACAAATCTTGCAGAATGGAAAGCACAGCCACAAGGTACAAGTGAATTTATTGCTAAATAATTTTCACTTTGTGAAACTACAATAATTAGAAACCAGCTTACAAGTGTTCACATCTAAAGGCATGGTGACAGGATAACTTTTTTGGTAATATTTCTCATCCCTGAACTTGGCTTGCTCACTTTTACAGATTATCCATATTCAAAATGTCTGTTTCAGCACTAGATGAAGACCTTGCCCTTCCATTGTTTTGACACATGGTGGACAGGTTTTAAGTTCATTTCTTAAAGGCCAAAGGGCCAAAGAACAAGAAATAACACCCTCTCCCATTTCAAAAAGAGCTTGAGAATCTCACAATCACTTGTGTCTTATTAAAGGGACAGGGGTAGTTATTTGCCTCACAATCTTATAAGTCCACACTACTTTGTCATAAAATTTAAATCTTTGTATATTTTTCTTTTCACCTGACAATCTCTGAAAAAACACCACAGTAACGTTGTGATTGTCACCCTGTATGCACTGCTGTTACTCATGCTGCAGGACGTCAGTAAGTGAGATAGGCTACCGGACAACTGGTCATGATGCTTTGTGCATGCTTCGGCACCAGTGGTGTGCTAGCTTTCTTGTTTTATGACACCAGGCAACACGAGAAATAGTGGCATACATAGAGTGAAAATCCCGACATTCCTGTGGCGTTTTCTCTCAAATGGTCAGGCAGCAGAAAATGTATAGGATGTAAAGTTTTTGAAAATATACTGGGGAATCTTTAAGCTGTGAAGCAAATAACTACCCTGTCCCTTTAAGAAAGATCTATGGAATTGGGACTAAGATGAGTTAGCTGTGTTTACATGTGCAGTATTACAGAAAAGATGTCATTCTCCAGATGTTGCATTTATCACATTCTCTGATGGCTCATTTTGCTGTGGTGTTCATATTTCATTGGCTCAGTGCTTCTTTTGTTCAGCTGTCACTTGTGATATGTTGTCTTCACGAAAGCAGAGATCCAAGGGAACCATTATTTTTTTTAAAATCCTTGCATGATTTTGTGCAGAGCCATGTGAGTTTAGTTCTGACCTATTTCCCTCAGATTCGCTGGATGAATCAAAAATTTTCTGTAAATGGTTCGTTTGGTCGGCAGCAGTGTACTAGCTGCCTCCTAAATTTTAGAAAATGGATTTTCTCACATCAGCGTGACCATTTCCATTTTTTAAACCAGCGTCTATATGCATGATGCCACTTCATATTGTGCTGACTGCAGTCAAGATGGCGCCATGAGACCACATTCCTCAAATTTGGCAAGTTTTAAAAAGTGCCAGCATCAAGTAAAATCATTTGTCAGTTTGTTTTTTTCTCAATTAATTTTTTTTATTACATTCACGTACATTGATGTGTTTGAACACAATCATTACCATAAGAGGAACAGTGTAAATGCATGTGGATGTGGTTGTGTCGTTTGTTTCATACAAATATGCCTGCTTATTTGTGAATGCTTAGACAAGTAGCCCAAAAATGGACATTTTATTTATGGCCGTAATACATTTTTTTTCTCGATATTTTAGCCCCTAACTCTGTATCATTTATTTCATCTGGGCTATTTTTTGTGCCCAAGAAACATCTAGACTTAAAGGAAGGGAACAGCCCTTTCTGTCGAGACGGGATTATTCCATTTCTCCCCTGCGTTGTTATACAGGGTTAGTGGGTCTCCAGGCTAGTCCCCGACTCCCCCATCAAAACTTAAACTATATGAGTTTCAGTGGAGACTTCTGATATTCTCTTGCTGACCTACATATTGGTCGTTAACTCAAGTGCAAGTAAATATAGCTGAGGGGTTGATGACATGTTTTTATCTTATCAGAGACAGTGTACTTGTCACTCTTAAGTACACAAAGGTCTAGAGATGAAACATGTCGCAAAACCAGAAACCTTTGAGGTCATTGTACTATGTATGGGGCACAAATGGGCAACTGCACATCTTCTCACTTTGGAGGGTTTAGTATTAATAATAATATTATTTGACATTTGATTGGAGAGGTGAGATCCCCAATGGTGTAGTTTTCCATTTGAGACGTGGTTAAACTCAAATGATACCATTTTGCATATAAGATGAGGCATGGGAATTTGGGGATGGGGCAGGGGAGGGGAATTTTTGGTCATACCGTTTTACCTATGAAACGGGGTGGGATTGATGTTTGATTACACCTTAAGGTCAAGATTCTCTATTATATAGAGCAAAATAGGGCCAGTATATGCCGCTTTTGTCCTGTTTGTAACAGGTCAACTCATGCTTGCTAAAGCTATGGGGTCTTTAGCACCCCAGTGCAGTCTTGTTTTGTTTTGTGATTATTTTAGGATAGGTCAGTGTTCATTGTATTTGATCAGGTCATCTCTGGGTATAGAGACAGTCAATACATAGGATGTCATAAACATCTTGTTTGGAGTGCGCAACATAGTGCTCGGGTAATATCATTATATATGATAGTGTATGTGTTTGTCCTTTATCTAGCCATGTTGCCCCTGGAAGAGCGGGTATTTTATTTCATCGTATGGCTGTTGACTTTTTTTTTCTGGAAAAGAGAGGAGGTATTTAGATGCTCACTAATATTAGCCTTTGCAGATTTTTCTTTTAACAGAGACTTAAATCTCCTAGTATTTTTTTTTTGTCCCCTGCTGTTTCAAGGGGACTTTTTCTGACTGTTAATAATATGAAGTAAGCATAGCACTATTAGCACCAGGGTCAGTGGATCTACAGTCCACCTTAAACTAGACAGTAACTGAAGACACATTTATTAGTTTAATTGTAACAGTGGTAATAAAATAATGTGGCACTTAAACCACTTGGATAGTCTCCTGAATTTCTTGTGCACAATGATGCATGATTCAGCAATCTGATGTGCACCTTTTCATGACAAAGCCACAGTGTCTGTCTGTGGGCATGAAAGTTTGTTTAGTGACAGATCCTTGAAAGTGACGATCACACTCCTCCTAGTCAAAACAGTTTGTAACTGATGTCATGGCAACCACTATAAGGGTTAACATAGGGTGTAGGTGCATGGTAATGCAAACTCATGAAAACTACCCATCCAAGAAGGTAGCCCCCTCCACCCCCCCACTCAACCCAACCCTGCTAACTCCACCCATTGTTCTAATAATAGAACTTGCCATAATATTTTTAGATTATATTATTTCTGGGTTTTAACCTGTCAATATGTTTTGAGTGTGAATGTTGTATTCTTTTGTAGTCATATTTTACTTGTGAACATTTTTAGCTGCCTCAGTTAAATAGCCATAAAACCTGTACAGTTCACTGTATAGTTAGCATGGTCATAATCCTTACTTTGGAAAAGACAGATAATGGTAGAACTAAGTGCAGGACATTTTCAGTATTGCATACAGACAGTGTTCCTTAGCAAACATGGCTTGTTAGTCTTTTGCATTCGTATGAGTGACTAGAGGGCGCTGTCACATCAGCCTTACCAGAGCCAGTGAAACTGGCAGTTGAGCATTGGGTGTGCATTAGCAGAGTGGTTTTCTTTTTAACTTTTTTACAAGTATTATGTTTTCTGGAACAGTAAAACATTGTAATAAAGTGGAAGGGTGATTATGCAGACTGCAGTTAAGTGAAGTTCACAGGCATTTTTTTTAGCCAGGTAGTAAACCTGCATCAGCTGGTCATTCCTAGAGAGGATGTTTTGATATATCATACATCTGAGAATATGATACAGGTGTGAAGATACAACATGCCATCATATACTCATTTTCAGTTGCCCTAGAGATTTGCTAGCTCTCAGGCATTGTATACAGGTACATGAATTTATTTATTTTTTCAATGAGAGGAATTAAATGTAATTATTTATACTGAGTGGATATCATGGGCAAACATGGTTGAGAAATTATATATAGAAGGAAGGGAAATTACGAAAGGTCATATTAGCAGGAGAGTCGCCTTATAATACATGTATGAAGATAACAACATGCCAAAACATTCTTCTCATTGGCAGTCAGGTATAGAGATTTGCTAGCTTTCAGGTACAGTATACATGTATGAGTATTCATTTATTTATTCATGAGAGAAAAATCAGTGTAGTTATTTATACTGAGTATATATCATGGGCAAACACAGTTGAAAAATTATATATGCAAGAAATATAAGAAAAGGACTTGTAGCTGGAGAGTCGCCCCATGATACATGCAACATGCAAGAAATTATAACATGCCATTACATTCTTCACATTGGCAGTTGTCCAAGAGATTTGCCAGCCTTCAGGTGTAGAATACATTTACATGTATGTATTTATTTATTCAGTGGGAGGAATTCAGTACAGGTATTTATAATGAGTGGATATTCTGGGCAAATACAGTTGAGAAATTATATAGATGAGGGATATTAGAAAAGGATCTCCCTATAATGCATGTATGAAGAAGATATAGCAAGACATTACATCTTTTTATTTGACATTGGCATCCAGCTGTCCTAGAAATGTGCCAGCCATCAGGTGCAGCATACATGTATGTACATTTATGTATTTACTCCATGAGAGGAATTCATTGTAGGTATTTATACCAAGTGGGTATCATAGGCAAACACAACTGAGAACTTGTATACATAAAGGATGTTAAGAAAGGACATATAGCTGGAAAGTTGCCTCCTCTTCCCCCTAGCCAATTTGTGCCATTTCAGTTTCCTTTTGTTTTTCATGGCCTTCCAGAACATTCCTAAGTTTTCTAGCTTTGTATTGTTTTATGGGGGGAAGTTAACATTCCTGGCAATTACTACCACTTTACACTGTTTTCATGTCTATCATCCAGGCTTTAGACTCATGTGCCTACCAAGACATTTCTGCATTCCCCCGACTTATCACTTGCATGTGGCCAAGGCTGTTTTGAGGAAACAGACCTTCATTTTTACCATTAGACTTGGCCATATGAAGCTTTCAGTCATTTTCCAAAATATTTTCTCAGTGATTACAAAACTTCCTTTCCACAAGATTGTCCTTACCCTTCTTTGTAATGTAAATTTGACTCAAATTTCTGAAAGTCTCCACATTGGGACAACAGGTATGGGAATATTCAAACCTGGTTTTTCTGTTTCTTTCCTTTCCATTCTCCGAATTCAGTAGCAAGCCATCGATTCCTCTCCGCCCCACTGGTCACAAGTAATGATATTTATACCTTGCTGTAGTATATTTTGTGTTTAGCACAACCTGCTCCCATGTCATTGTATGTATAATGAGTATTATTGTGCCAACAACAAAGCGTGCAATTGGAGCCAGTCTGCATTTTTATTGCTGTGATTCAGGTATTTCTGAAGACGTTTATTTAATTCCGATCTCTACACTGTGATGCAATCATATTCGTTTAAAGATCATGTAATTTTATTTAAAACATTTTATTTGCTCTTGAATTTGCTTCATTGTTTTATTAATGATTCTGAGATTTATGAAGGACAGTAAGCAACCTTGCTGAGATTTTCACCTTAGTTAAAAACCAGTGAAGGTTACCTTTACGCATAATCATTTTCTCTCCCATGGAGCTGTATTATCAGTTTTATCTGACATCAGAAAACTGATGTCTTTTGAAAGAAGTCTTGCAAGGGCATTGTCAAGCACCCTTTTAGATAAGTTAGTATGGAAGGGATGTTGAAATACAGGTCTTTAGGCGATAGGATCATAAAAGTCAGTGTGAGATATGACCTTTACTTCTTGATCACATCATGACCTTGTCATAGTTAGCCTGATTTGGCAGGAATCCAGTTTAATAGAAAATGTTATTGATATTTGCTCCCTTTCACTTATTTTATGTTAGTATAGATTGAAATGGACAATCTGTTGCAGTGTTATTTATGGAGATGATGGAGAGAAAAACTAAAAGCAAACACTGGTTTCTCACCAGTACATTACCAATTATATGAGGTGAATTTGTATGCCCCATTCTTTTTATGTGCTTTCTGAAAACAGTTGAGCGAATTTGTTTTTAGTGCTTTTAATAACCTAAGAGGACGACCAGAAGCATCAGTTTAAAGGCAGTTATGTTGAAGGTCTGAATTCATGAAACTTGTAACATGTGACCCACTTAGACTTACTGCAGTTTCTAGCCTTTGTTGCTGGCAGATATAAACACAAGACAGTAACAAAGTGCGTTATTAGTGCCATGATGTACATGTTTCTTTTTCTCTACGCATATGAATATGAAGCAAGATCCCACGAGCCATTTGTCACAGTATATGTTTGTTGCTTTGTTGTGAAGGCAGAAGTATTGATTTTTCTGTTCTCTTTTTGCCTGGAAACAAAACTAAGCTGTTGAGGATGGTGAAGGGGGGAGGCTGTTCTGAGAATCAACTGATGCTTTGACTTGTTAATTTTGCTTCCATGAAGAGGTTCACACATTTTTGTGAGCAATTCTTGTTATAGTTTTAGCCTGCAACAGACTTCCGAGTTGGGAGCCATTTCTGTGGGGATGGATACATAAACCAATCATTTTGTCATGACTGACACTGGGCACATATTGCTGACAACAAAAATTATTATAATACACCAAAACAAAGGGACCTTTTCCAAAATCATCCTCAGGACCTGCGTTCCCCCTCATCCTCCACAAGAACCAACTCCACCTTAATGTTATGCCTCTATGTTTCATAATAATGTGTATTATGTGTTTATTGCCAGCTTCAACATTTTATCCATGACCTTTGTGGGCTTCAATGCAAGTTCAGCATTCTCATATTCATAGTTCTTGATTTAGTGTAGATGTAGTATGGTTGTCTTTTTTGAAGCTGCTCATTTGTCTTCTATTAAGGCTTTTTACATCCGTCATACTCACATAAGATGTGCAATAGATGTAAATATGGTGGGGTCTCAGCTCATTCTTTTGTGAATTTCTCCATTTTCCTCTTCAATTAATAAATCTGTTGCTAACATTATTACAGACTGTCATAAATTATTCTCTCAGATGTTTGTGTATTTATTTATGTCTTGCCTGAAACCCCTGATATTGTGTCTGACAAAATCAATAACAAACCAAACTATTTACACAAACTTATCCAGACAACAGAAATCATACAGATTATGAGACACTGAACTGGATATAACAAATTAATATTTAAAAAAAAGTGAAGCTCACAAGAAATACAAAATCATATAAGGAAGAAATTTCACACAAAAACTGTTTCACCAAATAAATGTTTTTTATTCCCCAATAACTAATTATATTTCATATGCACACAAAATAATGCTGTGCATGAATTCTTCAAGTCTTGAACTGTAACAATAAAAAAAAAAAAGACTGCTGTTGTATAATCAAGTTAATGGTATATCACATTTCCATTTCTGCTCAAAAGTTAGGCACATCTTTCATTTTCTTCCACTTTTCTTGAAATTCTTGAGTTACCTAATACACTTGAGCTACACCTATCAATCTAAACCTCATCACATCCATGGGTATGTATCAAGCCAATACTTCTTGGGCATGTAACAAGCCATCCATGGGCATGTAACAAGCCAATACTTCTTGGGTATGTAACAAGCCACAACTTCTCATCACACACTGCTGGAACAAAGTGAAACCACAACAAATATGTTTGTGAAGTAAGCAAAATCAGAAATCTGTCACTTCTCAATAAGACAGCAAGTTAGTATTTGTATTGCAACTGCTGGTTTGGGGTTGACGGGGATAAGAATTATAACAATAATGCACGCAATGCCAAATTATAGTGCTCATGGCATAGTTGTTCTTAAGAATAAGCCCTTGTATGCAGTTCTTTGAAAAATCCTAGGTCATCAAAGAAACAGGAAAACCAATGGATGGGGTGGAAGATCAGCCTTCTAATCAATTAAGGGAGTGCTTCTAATTAAACAGACTGGCTGTGGCTTACTCCCCCACAGGCATTTCTTTTCACTTTGCTGTGAAAAGTTAAAAATGAAAAATACCTGTTCCAAATCTTCCTAAATTCTTCAGTTATTCACGGCAAAAGACTGGTATCATCAGCTCTTCCAATACAAAAACACAACATGTTAGTTCGGAAAATGATGTGATTTTAATCAGGCACCTATATATCAATCAGCTGTGAAAACACTGCCATTTCCCTTATCCTTTCACTAGATTCATAAACTTCAATGTCTGCATAATGTCCCAGAGGATTAGCAACATGAGCACTAAAATTTTCTAATAAGAGAACTGCTTTCAGCATGAATATTATGGTCAGATTTGCTATCTGTGATATCATCTGAAATGTATACAGTGAAATTATAGTAAGATTCCTATATGCAGTTTAGCATGGAAAGATTTAAACAAGTCCATAAATATGAGTAAGGACCACAACAGAGGGTGCAACATTCCATCACTAGGCCACTGCAGTTGCCAGCACCTCGGATACATAAGGATCTGTGGATCGCACTGTGAGCTGCATGGTCACCCCTGATGCATCCAGGGCCAGCTTGGCTCGAACTAGAGCATCGTGTCCTCCTCGGAACACACCAGCCAGATACAGAGTGTGAGAACTCTTTCCTTCTGGCACTTTGTCTGAGCGCTCACAGGGCTGCAGGCCAATGTACTGTATAATGTTCTTGATAGCCTCTGGTGATGATATAAACGGAACAAAAACATGAATTTTATACAGTGGAACCTCAAAGTAAGTACCATTTAACAGGTATAAATTGTTATTAAGTATGAATGTCACATATACAGGTTCATTATTATTCCACCACTTCATTATTTAGGTGGATTATGATAGTAAATATACCTTGTTATGAAATATAAATTTCACATGAAGGGATTCATTGTTATTCTATCATTTTAGTATTCATATGGACAATAAGTCTTCTTTTTCATGCATCAAGGGCAAACGTAATATCAAGGGCATACTTAACATAGGACACTGTATCTAATTTGACACTGGACTTTCAATAGTAACAAATTCTTGAAACTGCTTGTGGATGGCAAGGACAGAAAACAATTATAGCTCCTGCACTGGAGGAGAATTTGTCCTGTTAGCAAGAGGATTAATAAAGCTAGGCTAAGATTCATCCTGAAGCACAGTTGTTACAGTTCTGTAATGTCTTTAAAGTCTATATTTCGGGTTGTACCCGCTAGAGCCTAGGGTAGTGTTATGGGAAGGATGAGAAAGCATGCTTGAGAGTTTCTAGACAATGATAATGTCTATGGACTTTCCCAAGGGTGCATATTCTTCCCTGTCCATACCTGTAACTGTAAACCAAACACTGTGTGAGGAAAAGGAGAGAAATGTCCTTGGATATTGTCTGAATCACTTGGCTATTACTTTGTGCCTTCAATGTTTACTTTCTAGTCTTGGATCAATACACAAAAAGGCCTCACTAAATCGCCAAGTAAAGTGAACAATGGACACAAAAGAAACCCTTACCTTCTATTGTGTTCATGGTTGACAGGGCATATGTATCCTCCAACTCATTTTCTGGTCCCACTTCCTCCCAAGATGCAGCGAAGTTGGGCTTCATCACCTTCTGTACATGATCTGCTACAGTCACTTCAACATCCTCAAGCTATGGGGAAAAAATCAATGACATGTTCAGTGATAGGAAAATGTAATGCTTGACAACTAGATCTAAGATACTTTAGGACATCAACAGCATTTCTGTATCACACTCTACATTTAATTGGAACCTTTCTCACACAAATGCAGCATTGTGATACAGTGAAGCTGACTGAGACTGGTTAAGAAATTGTGCATGTGACAAATGTTTTGTTACACATTGTTTATCGGTCTAGGTTATGATATACACTTCAGGTGCAGATCAGGTTGGTGGATCTTGTGAAGGTCTTTTCACTGCTTTAGATCTGGAATTTTATTCTCCTAGAGTACAACTTACAAGTGAGCTGGGGTAAACAGCTTCACTATCTGAATGACTTGATTTCATAAAGATGAGGCAAAACTCTTTTCACGAGTACTTCTTATGAACAATTATTTTAACATTTACAGGCTTCTGATTCCTTATCAATGGGTCTTATGATGTCGTCAAGCAACATCATACACACAATCACACTCTCTAACATACAGGCAAGAAATTCTTTACTTCTAACTTCGAGACAAAGAGCAAAAAAGTACATTAACATTCTTTCCATCTGATAAAACCAGGAATCTTACTAAGTAAAAAACGGAAAACTCTTGTCAAAGTCGACAAATCTACTCACAGGTACTTACAACATGTTCTCATAACGAAGTCTAAATTATTCAGAAGTATGTTTCATATACTCCTATCTCTTAAATAGATGTAGAAAACAGAACTCACCACATATTCATCATCATATCCCTCATCATCTGGCTCACCAGTCTGTGGATCACAGTCCTTCACCACAAACTTCAGGGTGCAAGTAAATGTGCCAGTCACTAAAAGATGGGAGAAAAAATTGATATCTATGTGCTAGGACATGCAGCTCATGCTGCTGTTAAGCTTATATGAACTCAAGGGGTGTACAAGTTAAGCCCTGATAAAGATAGACTTGAAAACTAGGTTTTCATTATATGTGTAGGTCTACCAATGATACTGTTGAAATCTGCAGATGCTATTTAGGCTAAGCATGAAGCTAAGTATAATTTCACTGTCCGACTGTGTTTGAAGTTTCATGGAGCTTGGACATTCTACCAACCAATCTAAAAGCGAGTATATTTCCCAGTCAAAGACCCTTGCACAATCAGTGCATAAAGCATTCCTGCTGCACATTCTTGAATGACTCTTCAGAAATTATAAGCTTATCACTGCTAGTTCTTTTCAAATGATGAATGTGTTGACAATATACTGTATCATTTTTGCTCATTCTCTTTCTTAATGTTTAATTATCAAACACGGACTTAAGTTTCAGAGGATTTTCAGCATGATTTTAATACATAAGTACATAAGAAGGTTTTTTCCCCTGTATTCTGCAGAACTTTTGAATTATGATAATCAGCAAAAGCTTTTAAGGTTTGTGATGCTCTGGGATAAATGCCTACCACAGGTAAGTATGGGAATGCAACCGATCTTTGCCTTCTAACTGACCTAAATATGCATATCCTTAATCCTGTTTACTCAAAACTGGTTTGTTTTTTTGTGGTATTTATAGTCTTTCAAAGCAGTTGCCCTATTTAAAGACTTCTGAACACTAATAAAAAAAAAATTTCCTTGATGAAGAATATCAGGGTCTGCATGAAATATATATATTACATCTCTTATCCACATTTCATTCTTTGTTCCATAGTTTGTTGCACTGGTTTACATTTTTTCCCTGCCTAATTATTTTCATACTGTTACTTTACAATGCATTTTTTCTGATAATGTAAAGAAAAAGTATTACAAAGTGCAATGTTGAGGTATGCATGCATAGTACAAAAGGACTAAAATGATGTGGCATTAATCTATGAATCTCAAACTTGTTTATTTCCACTAATTACTTATCATCCATCAATATGTGGCAGAGACTTACCTTGAGTAGGTTCTGTAGGCAGTCTCACTAGAGTATAGGTGGTACCAGGTTTGTTGTAAGGCAGGCTGGGACAGGGGATGTACTTAGTGACCTCAAAGCCTTCTGCTGGTTCCATCTCTACACTGACCTTCTCCAGCAGTTGGTCGTTCAGGGTGTTAGTGCAATCAAACTGGAAGGAAAGGGGATTTCATGACAAGTTAAATTCTCAGCTGTCATTTAATTTTCACCCCAGAGATAATTTCCACAATTGTCTCAAGGAGAAGTGGTATCTTTAACATTGTGTGGTTGGTAGGTGAACACAGGTACTTACTACATGTTCTCATAACAAAGTCTAAATTATTCAGAAGTATGTTTCATATACTCCTATCTCTTAATAGATGTAGGAAACATCTCTTGCTTGCCAGTGAGAGAATGTGATCGTTCAAATCGGGTAACGAGACTGCTGGTGAATCACGCAGAACATGAGGCATGATCTCTATACAAATTAACACCAAAAGAAATTGAGTATACCAAAGTGCTGACAGATTGGTATACTCATTTCTTTTGGTGATCTCGAAAAAAAAAAAAATGCAATATCATAAAATACTGAAATTGGCCTGAAGTCTGGATTAAACAGGTAGGTCAGTATTGCAACAATAGTGTGGATAAATTTATAATCTTTGTAAGAGACATAAAACATGCACTAGCACTCTTTGTGAAGACAGCTCATAAGATTGGATAGAAAGATAAGTTTGTTATGGACAGTACTAATATGAAGAAAAACACATAACATCCACTAGGATTAACTAACTAAACACTGTGTCAGCGCCATGCTCCACATAACGAAAAAAAAATTTTCTGCTTTGCTGTCCTCATGAGCAAACATGATACAAAGTACTACAATGGGAGTTTAGCAAAACAGTCAGGGATCAAAATCAGAATGTTACAATACTCATAATGAATGCAACTGCTTTACACACCATGTACTATAGATTGTTTCAGTAAATTCATGATATCAAAATTATAGGAAGCCATCAAATTAAAATCAGACTACTTCCCAGAAAGGTGCAGATCCACTCACCTGGAACACAATGTAATTGCTAAAAGTGTGTTTGACACACTGTATATAGTATTCTGTCTCCGATTCTGTCACCTCCACAGGGCTGGATGACTTGAACAAGGCACCCAGGTTGGCCAGCTCTGGTACCTGAAAAGAAGCGAACATTTTTCATGCCATTATTAGTGTGAATGACAATTCTGATGCTGCTGTGGACCTCACTGTTGCCTGTCACATATGTGAAATACTGAGAAAGGACTTTTCATAGATTCAAAGCCCTGCAAAATCTACATATGCTTCACTCAGTGTAGCGAGAACACAGTTGATTCTACATTATCACATTTTCACAAAAGCATAAAAGAAGCTTTAATTCATTACTGCTGTTTATTTCTAAATTCTTCTGCAATAAAGAAAAGAACCACTGCCAGTGATGCAGAGCTGATAAAAAAATACAAGGCATTAATGATTTGATTTCCAAGGTTTCACATTTCAAATGCAAGTGGGGCTTTTTAAAGAGCAGCTTATCTACTGATAGAAAAATGCTGCAGATACTTTCTCCACATTTTAAATTTCCATCTACCTTTCAATGTAACAATATCAGCCATTGTTGTCTCCTAATTTCATTCACGGAGGTTTTACAATGTCCATAAGATATGCTACAACATGTCATCACCTGCCTGGAAAATATATATATGCTGCATTCTTTACCCAAAATTTTTCAGCTAGTCATATTCTCCAGTATTCTCAAGGATGCTAATTCTCGAAAATCCATTTCTATCTTCATTTTGTACACAACAAACTTGCAACTGATGAAATGATTACAAACCTGGGCCAGTTGTTCCTGGTAAACATCCTGTCTGGATGCAGCAACCTTATCTTGGGAAGGCTTGATACTGGGTGCTTCCCCAGGAATATCACGTACTGAAAGAATAAGGTAGAGAAAAAAGGAAAAAATTACTTACTTGTTATGCCAAACCAGACATCACCATCAGAGAATTAGAAAAATTTGTCACTAATAATTTGCTTTGCAAATTGTTGAGACACTGAGAGAGGGAAAGGCACTCCCCAGAAATTGGAACATACTTCCATATACCACCTCATGGAATTAAGCAGAAGGGTGAGGGCCTAAATACAGCAGGATACATAAAAACAACAATTAACAACTGAAGGAAACTGTTACTTGATGTAAAAATCTACTGACCATGGAGATTGAGACCTTCTGGAATCTCCCATACTCTCATCTGAACACTTTTGTAGAACCCCACCTATAAATCCAAAGACTCCTTTGATCTCATGCACAGACAACCTTCACCTACCAACCACACAATGTTAAATATACCACTTCTCCTTGAGACAATTGTGGAAATTATCTCTGGGGTGAAAATTAAATGACAGCTGAGAATTTAACTTGTCATGAAATCTGGTAACTCTGTGTAATTTAAAGCATTTGGTGTTCGAGAAAAATCCTCACCTTTTTGTTCAGCAATGGGTTGAGTTGCCAGTGGCACAGACTTCATGTCAAATGATGCCTCAGAGGGCTCCAGAGTGTACTGATGTAGGGCCCGTTCCAGTCCTACCACAGATACTTGCAGTCCTAAGATAAATGAAATGGAATAGAAACAGTGTTTGGAAGATAACAGAGATAACCAGGTTTATGAAAGGGCTTGTAGCCACCAACAGTCTAGAATATTTATTTTTCCTTTTTGCTTTCTTGTTTAAAGAGGATGAAAATGAGCTTTTGTGAGATAGATTAGTTGTTTTTTCTATGGGATAAAATTAATCTTTTTGTCTGAAATTTTGTCATTGCGTGTAACTTATGACCTCCTACTACCTCAAACAACTCTGGACCAGAATATAGCTGGGTCAAATATTTTTTACATGCAATGAAATTGCATACATCAAGCTGCTCTATGAAAGCAGTAACTCAATTCAGTCAGTAAGTGACCTAAATCCCATTGCGACTTACTGCAAGATATTTGACTATTTATAGCTTTCTTGTATGTTTCCAGATGTTGACAAAACACAGTGAAAGTTACCTACCATTCAAAATGTAGGCAGAGCTGAGAGCTTTTTGTTGTTGCTTCAAGACATTGACATAAAAGGTAGCCCTGTCTCTAACTTCATCATCAGTATCCAGTTGGCAGCTGCAAGACAAAAATGTACACTGCTTGAATTAAGAATGAATAATATTTTTCTATATAAATGGACATTACAGGAACTAGCAGTTACAATGGTAGACAGTGTGGTACATTTCATGTAATAATAACAGACACATGTAAAACCACACATCTGTACTTAAACAACTGCTGTCTATAGAAAAGTGAATGCAAGTTATCATGATGCAGCTCTCTCATATTATTTACTTTTACTTCTTTCAGTCTACTCTACCCTCTCCCCCTTTTATGACCAGGTAACAATCTCCACCTCTGGTATGCCATATGAGGAAAGATGCCAAAAAATTAAGGGTGGGGTGGAGTGAGGTGGGGTGAGTAACTGCTTCTTAACCCTCATAATGCTGTGCTAGAATATATTATACTATCAGCTTGCTACGTTTGAATGCAGCAACAGAATATAAATGCATCTCGTCTACACTAGACACAAAGGTAGAATTTTGCACCCAATGGCAGCTGGTCAGCCAGCAGACAACACATGCAACAGCCATTATCAGTAACAATGGTCATGCAACCAAGCAGGAGGCTGGACCCAACGCTCTTCAAGTATTCAGCACTTTTATAAATGTTTGAATTGTAATTTCTGCTGGAAACTTATAACTGAAATTAAAATGAATTATGCAACCATATAATAACTAGGGTTGTTGCTGAACTTACTGATCTGTGGTTTAATTGATTCTCATGTTTAAAACTAGGATGCAAAGGTCTTTGCGAAAATTTACATCTACAGTACGCTTAAAAGTTCCATGATTCTCATCCCATGACACATCAATGTGAAAGTGTGTGAATTCCTGAACTGAATGATGAGAAGGCTGAAATCCTATGACCGTAACCTCTACAAAAGACTTACCGCTCCAGCAGTACAACACAGCTGTCCAAGAGATCGTCACAGTGAGCCCCAAACTTGGCAATAGCACTGACGGCAGCTGTGTGAAACAACACGCATGCACTGAGATGTAGAGCTAATCAGAATCAACGTCATATTGTACTTCGGTTGTTTTTCGAATCATATTCTCACCAACTATCTGGGATATTGAGGTAAAATTTTGACGTAAGAAAATCTTTAGTCTAATATGCCAAAACAAACTTATTTTTAGGTTTGTATCTAATCAAACAACAATTTATATTATCATCATAAACTTGTCAAAATATCAGAGATGTCAAAAACTGCGTTTCCAGTTGGTGATAAGCTGCAGACAATTCTTCATAAGAACGCATTATCAGTGTTATCAACATCTCCCTGCTACCGCAGCTTTCATACCTGCACGGACAGCAGCATTCTCCAGGATAACTCTGTTGTAGATAAACCTGATGTACTTGGATGGGTTGGGGGTGCGTGGTCCCTCACGTCCCAGAAGGTGCAAGATCTTGGTGGCTAGCACTGTGTGTTCACAGTCCTCAATAAACTCGCAGAGATGAGCAAGGCCTTGGGACATGGAGCAAAGGTGAAATTTATGTAAACATCATGTCAAAATAGATGAATCATCATGAAAACTAATCTCCTAATGCAGTTTTGGTTTTATACAGATAATCCTAATTATGGGTGACACTGCAATGGTGAAATAGCAATGATAATTAATCCCAAATTTCTAAAATTCACAGTTCATACAGAATACAAACAATCTCTCAAAGGAAAAGAAATGAAGTTCAGGGCAGTAGTGGTAAACTGATCGATCACATTATAAACATTTACTTTACTTATCTGAAAGTAATTCAAATACTCATTTGATCACAGTAAAACTTAAGAGACTACGAAAATATTAAGATTCCTTTTATTCAAATCAAGATATGAATGCCCTTACCAGCTTCTTTGGCTTCAGGATTATCCTCGATAGTACTGATGATACAGTCAACAATCTCTTTCTTGTAGTCAAAGCCTCCCTGAAAACAAGATATGAAATGGGTATCTTAGCACATTAAGCTAATACCTCAGGTATCTGTCTCTTGGAAAGCACTAGTGCACTAATCTTCTTCACACTGTCAAAATTCCCCAGTGAAAGAGCTATCCTGTTCTTACATAATCAACTCAGTTCTGGTTATGTTAAATAAGAGAGAAGCAGACTACTAATACAGCAAATATGAAAATATGTATGCTCTACTATGATGGAACCGTTCCATGAAGCAATACAGATTATGCAGGTTAGTGAAATCTGACAAACAGAAACTTTTTCGTTTAGATGAATCTATGTCATATATCTTTCTTCTTTTGCAGTTTAAATACCACATGTCCCTCCTAAATCATACTGTAACAAAAGTCCGCAGAGCATATGAATGAGAGGAAAGCATGTGTAGAAGTCACCACATTCCGAATGCTGACTAGTATAGTTTTCAATGCAACAGATTGATACACATGTCCATATGACATGATGATATGTTGCCAATACTTAATGATATTTTTGACCCCACAATCTAAAGCAAATTTTGGCATTTTTTCACAACCATGCTAAGTACAAATAAGGCTGTCCAAAAGACAAAGATATTTTTATATGATAAACTATATAATCATGTTATCGGGACTTAAGACACTCACCTCATCTCTCAGCATCTGAGCCAAGAAGGTCATGAGCACATTGTGCTTTCTTGGGAACTTTGCACAAAGGGAGCGGATGGCTTGGACCACCACAATTTTGAACTCATCAGAAATTTCTGACATGAAGGTGGAGATCTGCTTCATTAGGCGATCAACACTGCTCTCATTGCCTGTCTTGAGAAGGGTGGTAATGGCTAGGGTAGCTATGCTGCGGTTGACATCTGTGATCAGATTCTCCAGGTCAAGGTTGCAGGCAGTGACAGCAGCTGGGTGCTTGATTGCCACCTGTTGGGAAAGGAACATTCATTTGAACATTAAATAAAACTCATCTTCCTATGAAAGAAGGGTAACTTTAACAGTTTCATAAACTTCCTTTAGTAATCAGTTCTGGTACAGTATTTCTTGCCCAAAAAATTATGTTCATTTCCAAATGTTTCTTTGACATTTTGGGACTCACATAGCTTAAACGATCGCAGTGATTGGAATGACCTTTCTCATGAAGAAGCAGAGATGGTTAACAGTTAACACCACTGTAAGGTTTCTTACCTTGTTAAGTGTTCTCACAGCAGCAAACCTCAGAGTTGGCTTTGGGGAGCTACAGAAAAGTTGCAAGACTGAGACAGCTGGGGCAAGATCCTTGGCTGTGGTGTTCTTCAGCTGAACAATGGCATGGGCAGCTTCATAGATCACCATCTCAGACTTGTGGCGCAGGCAGCTCTCAATGAAGTCAAACAAAGGACTGTCAGATCCTGCATTCTCCTCCTCAATCAGCTTCGCAGCAATACGAATCTGTACAAAATTAAAAATAAAAAAGATAAGCAAATTGTCACAAAAATGGAATATCTTCCTCTTCTTTCACATTCTGTGATTGTTATCAGACCACAATCCCTCTTACCTGGTTAAGCAGTATGGTGGTCACTCTTCTTGGCCATACAATCTAATCATAAAGCATTTGTTTGTATGCCACGAGATGCAACAACGAAAAAAACAACGGGAATGCAGCAGTGGGGTATCCAAAGACTGTTTACGACACAATCTTCAAAAAAATACTTTGAGGTCAAATGAACTAATAAAAAAGGACCACTTCTGGAACAAAAGGAACACAATTCTGGTCAGAAATATCTGAATTCTGCTTCTTGAAAACTTCAGTGGTTTTTTCTTTTTACAGTTGATGAATCCCACTGCCATTTACAAATTCTTCTACTGACATTACAGCTCTTCCCTTGTAAGTGTTTCTCTTGACCATCGTTTGCCTTGGGCTAGTTTAAAGAGTTGACAATGCTGCAGTATATGAGAAGACATATATGAATGTCTTCATGACAATGACATTCTTCATCTTGTTCTTTGTGCCAATGCAACTGGTTGTGACTGTGTTCCACTCTGAAGCAATCAATCATTTTAGCTGGCCCTCCCACTTAAGCTGGAAGCATGCCTGTTCAAATCCATTTGTTTCTTGAAATGATTAGGAAAATGGATTGACCAGAGGTAGTTATCCTGATCTCATTCATTCTCAAAATTGTATCAACAGACAAGTTCCAAGAAATACAAAGTTCTGACTTAATAAACGTGTGTGGAAACTAAGAGAATGAATTTGTCACTTCTTTTCAGCTCTAATGATATGGATCACCTACAAATTTTGTAAGGGATTATGTTGTAAGTTTCTTCCATGACATACATTACATCACTTTTAAAATAATAGTTTATCTCATGCTTTTTGGTTCTGTGGAGGACAAAAAAAACTATCTAAAAAATAATATATGCCATCCAAGTAATTATGTTTGTAGACAAAATAATCAGTTACCTTCATACAGGAATGATATGACAGGTTAATTCAAGCTTGGGCTGGATCAAACCAGGAGATTTGTGCACAGACAATAATCATTATCCTGGTTTGCCCCACTTACCAGTAAACAATATGCATAAGGTGATTTCAGGGTATGTTTGCTGAACTTGCTAACAAGCTTGTTCACAGCCAACTTGTCCGTTTTTCGAATGTGGTAGAGAAGACCCAGGGCATGAAACTGAGGAAAGGAATGTCAACATCATTAGCGCCCAAGAGAATGAAATAGGGGGGACACCAAAACATTGTCTGACTGTAATGATTTCCTTTTTTTATCCAAGCTTTGTGGTAATTTGAGAATGGGAGGTGGCCATGGAAAAATCTTTTGAATTATTAATGTTGTTGAGCTAGAGACAGGTAGTACCTATTATATTATACTGAAGTTTGTATCTTTGTTGCAAGACAAACAGACATTTATAGGAGACAAGACTAACACCCCATTTGACAAATGGGCAGGCAGGCAACGCACCAGCGGCGAAAGAATACCTAGCGCACTGAAAGGCATCATAGACGAATGCATTAGACTGTGAAAAAATTGGACGATTGGCGAATCGGGCGGATTGAAAAGATCTAACAGAGATTATATTTCGTTGCTATAAATATTCTTTTTTTAAAAAAAGGGTACAAAAAATAAAGAGGACTGATGTGTATAGTTACTTTTTGTGTATTTTTCTACGAATTTAGGTGACAACCACATGTTTTTACGTTACGTAGTTCTCAAGAAATCTGTGACACAAATTTGGCTGAAGCGTTTTATTAATATAGATAGTTTGTATTTTGTATTATTGTCTGCCACAAAACACATTTAAACACAAGCAAATTCAGATTTTCTGAAAACACAGATACTTAAGGATGGAGTATTACAATCAGTACTGGAGTCACTGTAAAGCTTTTCCTACTTTGATATGATAAGGCAAATGCTTTGACAATGAGCGTCACATCATTCTTGACATTTATTCTCCAAAATATATGTCTGAGTTCTTCTACAGACAGGGTGCTAAATGATAGTGTTGCAAATAATTTTTTCAATTTCTGAGATTAGAGGAATATAATTCTGCAAACATCTTTTTTTCTGAGATAAAAATTTTGGACTGTTTACTTACAAATTCTTAGAGGGAACAGAAGTGTTTTCCACAACAATAAAAGGGAGTACCTGCACCATGACATTGTCACTGTTAACAGCTTCCTGTGCTTCATTGACCCAGCGCTTGATGACCTCCTGGCTGCCTTTACCCAGGTGCTGTGGGGAAGACACATGATAATGAAAGTGAAAAGTCCATCTGCTGTGTCATAACATGATACAAAACATTTTCCAATAGCATGACAGGGAAAAAAAAATACAATAAGATACAGGACAATTTATCTTCCAGTTAGAAAATTCACTGATACAGCACTGAAAACAATACTATAATAAATAGAATATTAATGATGTTCACATGTACACACGTATCCCTACAGGAACACAGTGCTCACAAAAACATTATTACCAAACATTATCAACACAAACAGTCAGAACATTTGACTGAAACAAACTATGCTCATACTTGGAAAATCACAACTGCATACCTTATCAGGAAACTCCACTGATTAGAATTGCGGATCGCAAAAAAAGAAGCCGTATAATGCTTTCTATTTGTTTTTAAGTATAGTATTCATCCATTTCTTCAGGATTAGACTATCTGATGGAACAAAAGGTGGGAGATGTCATTCAGAACAGATTTAAAGTTTCATCCAAGAGGAGTTGAACATTTCCAGAAGGCCACAACACACTTGTTTAGGGCTGATTTCTGATTAAAACATGTACAGCTCCTTTAAAATCATCTGTATTTCATTGCTTTCCCTGCGATCTATCAAGGTGAGGTTAGAAAATGTAGACTTATGAAGACAACGTTATATTTCCCCAGCATTCAACAGAATGAAATGTCAGTAAGGATAGCATTCAAGTGCATGGAACAAGATAATTTCCTGATTTCTTCAAGAAAGACCTTACCAAAGCTGAAACCAGAGCAGCACTGGACACTCCAGGAACTTTATCCACAATGGCTTGTTTCATGTAACGTTCAATGCTCTGGAGCATGGTGTGCTAGGAAAAGAGAAAAACATTTTGGCATTATTTGAAAAGTTAAGCATGGTGTTGAATCAACAACATGACTGCACTTAGACTATTTCACAAATCAAATATCAGGATAGGAGAAAATTTTAATTTAAATATTAATTCACTGGTTCTTAATTTTCCCAAACTTCTCTGGCCTTTCACAAACTTGCTATAATAACCTCTGACAAAATCAGGGAAACCTATTGTTTAATGGATACATGATACCCGCATATAAAAATCTACCGTGTAGTGTACCATGCATATCAAAAAGACTACATCAGTGCATAAATGCCATGGAAGAGACATGGCATACTGTCTATAAAAAGTTGTAAGTAATAAAGAAACTTAGTATGTGTGTTGTATATTATCAAAGAAAAGCTGTATGGCACTGAACATCACATCTGTAATTCCTGCTTATGAGGACAGACACAATATTTAACCAAGTTTTCTTCCCCTATTTATCAACAGTCATATTCAGGACAATCTCAGATCAGGATAATCTCAGAAATGGAAATGGCAAGCTGGCAAGTCTGTTCTTGGGTAACATAATTCAACATAATCCCAAAATCTGCAGCATCAAGCTTGCACCCAAATCAGTAGCTTCAAGAAGACAGAATAAAATAGTCAAGAAGAGCAATTACTAAACACCATATCAACTTACATCCGTGATAGAACATAAAGCTCGGATTGCAGGTCCTCGGAACTGATCCTCCTTTCCAGTCATATCCTTCATCAAACTGAGGAATAAAATTGAGATAATGTTCCACTTGGAATTAACATGATAAGAGCAGAGCCCATGATTTATCAACAAAATTCACTCTGAATAATCTTATAAATCACATGCAGTGATATGAGCAAGTCTGTCCCTGGGCCTAATAGAAGTTGACAGTTGTGTCATTTTGATGGACTATAGTTTATGGGAATCCTAACATCAGGGTTCATACAGAATCTGAGGAATAAAATTCAAGACTTTTGCCAGACCTTGAGAAAAATTTCCACACTTGATGAAACTCTTGCCACATGCTTTGCACTTTACAGCCTGGTTAGACTATTGGTCTCTGCTTAGCCATTGCTTGTAATTTTCATTTTCAAGCCAAACATTAGAAAAGTAGCACTTTCCCATGACCAGTTACTTGTTCAATTATCAAAACATATTTGCACTGACAAATACTTCGACAGATGTCAGACAAAATGTCCTCATAGCCTGCCAGATTGTTTTCAAATAGCCACACTGCAATACACTGGAAACTAAGACCGGAAGCACAGTTATTTAAAAAAAAAAAAAAAAAATTCCACAGATTCCCGAAACTGACCGTCAAACTTTCGGTATTCTTCCTTCTGCTCGAAATTTTACCGCCTCTACAGCAACTTTTCCCAGACAATTTCAGACTATAACTGAATTCAGACTTTACCAGACTTAACCTTGAAAACCCCTGTTTTTTCCAGAATATTCTAAATCTGAAGTTTTGATTTTCAATTTGCAGACCTTTGCCAGACTTTCCAGACTGTATGAACCCTGCAATACTTACACAAAAATGCAGCTCTCACATATCTGTGAATTCTGAAATTCATACCTCAAGATTTCATCACTTCTAGGATCTGCTTGGGAAACCAATAGAGATTGCCAAAGCATGAAATTAGTCTTCCTTTAAATGGGAAATGTATTACTACTAATAGATTCCTGTAATAAGAGTGGTTTGTGAAAAAAATCTGTGAGTTGCCTTTCTGGATAATAAAGTGCTGGACTCAATCGCTATGAATCTTATTCAAAGTCCAGTTGAATGCAAACGTGGAAAATTTGGAAGCAAATCAATCTAACAATTGGAGCAGCCTGTGAAAATCTGGATCATGGTGGACTTACTGTCAGTGGTATAGTTCAACAACCACAGACATCTAATACATCACGTCATACCTGCTAGTGACAATGATGACATCTTGGGCAATCTTAGACATTTCCTTGATTCCTAGGTACACCAGTCGTCGCAGGATTGGCTGGAAAGTAAACAACAAGGAATGAAAATGTTCTTAAAAGAACATTTTAATCAAAAAAACACTAAAACAACAATAATTCATTTAAAGAAATATAGTGACACCTTTAACTCCTGTTGGAATGAATGACATCAAAGAAAGTAATTTTGATTTATTCTCCATCCATTTTAGTCCCTCCATTAACATACCCAGTATACTAATGTTGCAGTTAATGCATGATGGCAGTATTAGAACAGTGGTTGGCTAAACCGTAATGTGAAACTCAGTGGTCCCAGTATCTTAGACAATATCTATGGTGCCACCAACGATCTGAGACATCTCAGTAAGACATACTAGTCTTACCATAATCCAGTTGATTCTATGATAAGATAATCCCCACTAGCAAAATTTAATTTGAAATAGAAAAAAAAATCCCACGGACTTTTCATGTCAAATGTCTGACTACCTTTTGATTGCTACTGAAACTACTGATAAAGCAGTAGTTATGTACTTACATCTTTAGATTGAAACAGCTTTGTCATAGCAAAGAAAGCCTCAGTTGCCTCAGTTTGGCCAATGCTTTCACCCTGTGGGAAGAATAATATCATTTCAAGTTATATATTGTCTTGTATTGGCACTGTCACATGTTCTTTTGGTATTCAAACTGAGAAATTTGCTAACTTAAGTGCAGTGGCAATTCATGAGAATACATATGAAGACTGGATTCACAAAATGCAATAACCCACTACAAATGCAAATAAAAGTAACATGCTTCTGCATAGAGAATTTTACCAGTATGTGTACTGCTGTCTTTGAAAACACTGCTCTGAATATTTCACGCCAGTAGCTTTCTATACTGTATATAATCCAAAAGGATCCAAAATAAATATATATATAGTTTACAGGGATGCCAATGCCTGACCCTAAAAAATCCTGAAAATTGCTTGAGCGCGCGGCGTATCGACAATTTCGATGGAAACCAAACCAACCGTTGTGCTTTTAATTCTGAATCATTTTCCACAATTATAAGGCATTAAAGTAACCATTAAAACCAAATAAAGGTTAAAGAAAAGTCAATTTTAGAATTGTGTCCACATAACTTAAGGCCTAAATTTCTTCTGCACAGAAAAAGTATAGAAATTAATATATCTACACACAGCAAAGAATAGCTATATCAGGGGTGAGTGGGAACTGCAAACTGTCACGTAGGATAAAAATCTAATTTTTCCTTTCATAATTTCACTTCTGAATACATCACCGTGAAATTTAAACAAACAAGGTGC
This sequence comes from Ellobium chinense, assembly GCA_033807755.1. NCBI lineage: Eukaryota > Metazoa > Mollusca > Gastropoda > Ellobiida > Ellobiidae > Ellobium > Ellobium chinense. The sequence goes on along the minus strand of JAWQUT010000040.1, from coordinate 256,393 downwards.
ACATTATTTTCCTTTAACTATCTCTTTACCCATAACATACATTTGTCATCTCTTATTTGGTCCTGATAAAACATGCACAAATGAGTAGTGCTTTGACACAAAAAAACTGCTGAAAGCTTGGCTGCATTCTCTTTCTCGTCCTTGAAACTCGCCGGAATCCTACTGTTAGTGTTACAATGTGACCATTCCTTGAAGTATAGAGCTTAGTCAGTGCCTTCTTTCCCGGTGTGCCGTCTTTCCTGGTGTGCCGTAGTTTATTACTGCATAGTGTGCACCATACGTATCCATCTACTTTCAGCTTACGGATGTAATCAGATTTATAATAATAAATATAATTTATAGAAAACAATGGATTCTGAGTAGGGCTATTTATTTTAAATCACCGTCCTTTCTTGATTGATGACCGAGCGCACTGTTTACACTTTCCGCGAGTTCTAGTGCTAAATATAGCACCGGTATCCCTCTGACCTCGTTAGAGGCATGTGCGCGCGCATTCTGGAAGTTTATAAAATATCTAACTTCCGGTTTTCGTGCAATTCGTCCTTTGCGTATTTCATTTTCATGAATGTTATCCGGATAACGCTGGATTTTTTTTTTCTCCGTTGCTCAAAACGCCGAAATATCCGGATTTTCTTTCCGGCCGCTAAAAACGTTGAAAAATCCGGAAATCCAGATTTATCCGGAAAACTGGCACCCCTGAGTTTAGCCTGAATTTCTCTAAAATATCATAAATGAATAGTTACACAGATAACATCTAATTTCAGAAAGAATAATGACCTGGTCTGTGGCCAATATTTAATAAGAGACATCCAAAACACTCTCCATTTCTTGTTAATTTATATTTGACCAAGATAACCTTCCATTGAAATAAAATCTTTTGTATGACATCTGAGACTTATCACAGACTCAGTTGTATTGTAAAGGAAATGGTAGAAAAAAACAATTGAGAGAAGCAGTGTACTGTTCAAGGAGCTGAGACAGTAACTCAGTGATCTGGCTAGCTCAAGATTAATAGAACCGTCCAAATGGGTATCATTTCGATATTAATCTTATGAATTTCATTATTATCATGTAGACGTGCAGAATTTATAGAGAACAACAAATTACCTGGTTGATGATATAGAGGACCTTGGTAAGAATGTGTCCACATTTTCTTGGATTGATTGGTGTTTCATTGAAAGTACGAGCCTGAAAAGAAAACAGATCAGAATGAAGCCTCACAAATACATGTCACATGTAATGCACCATTTATATTTTAGGTATCTCAGTGTTTAGTTCTTTGGAGAATCTAGTTCTACCCTTCTCTCAAAGTTACAATGGCACCACAACTGAAGAGCTGAGCTCTTTAACTATCATTTTAAACATAAAATGTGTCCTCCACATTTGTAATTATCAGGTAGCTATTCTCTTAACCGCATTTTCAAAATTATAACATGATAACACAGAATCTGCATACATATCAGTCACTTAGAATATGTTAGCAACACACCTCCTGCAAAACAGAACTCTTCTCCAAATTGTTGAATGGGTTTCCTCCACCTGCAATAAAAGCAAGAATAGTAGCCTCGAATGAGTAGCTGTATTTAAGGAACTCATCAATACACTGTATTAAGGTACACAAATAAGTTTAAGATCCTAGGTTATTATTAAGGCTGTTTACAGTAAAATGGTGAGAGTTATGCGAGTCAAAACACCCTTTAACACAGATTATGTTTAGAGCCTCTCTTTGTGCTGCTTTCCTTTCTCCTTCTTTCTCTCACAATTCAACAGGTTCCCTGAAAGGCTAAATGTCATGCCCCTTACAATATTCATTTCACCATACTGGTTCTGAACATATTAATTAAACTTTTGAATGATAACACTGAAAGAAATGAATGCATCCCATCCGAACTTGCGATTTTGAACAATCTGACAAATCTGCAAAGATAAAAAACAAAAAATCCAACAAATAGGAGGAACAAGGCTGATGACATATCTGTCATGTGGAAACAAAACATCCTTGATGATTATCTTTTGCTGCCTCACCGCCACCCATCACCCACCATCATCTCCAAATCATAGACTAAATTTAAGCAGGTAACAGTTTTCAGATGCCTGGGCAGGATGCCGTAACCACTGGATCACAATTTACTGACTGATAGGTGCTAGGCTAGGCACTACGGTGATAACAACCTGCATTAAGTCATCACTGCAAAGAAAGGCCCAGCTATTCTAGCCAGAATGAAATGTTTATCTTTTTTGATTCACTGATGTTTAAACATCCTCTCGACCTAATGGTTATGGCTGTGGCCAGTGCCAGACAAGACAGCTAGCAGCAGTGTGAAAGAAGCTAGCAACAGTGTGAAGTTGCTTTGCCTAGGCAAGGCTAGACAATGCCAGTTATTTATGGGAGTTCCCCAGGAAACAACGCCTCATCCTTTATGACAGTTCATGATGATCCTCTGACTACACTACAACGAAACTCTAGATTAGCCTATAAATACTATACTATGAATGTCTAGATCATCGTAAATACATGATTATTTTTTNAAAGGAGAGAGAGAGAGAGAGAGAGAGAGAGAGAGAGAGAGAGAGAGAGAATGAAATAATGAATGCAATCGCATCACAGACGACACTGATCTTTGGCACAGACTGGAGCTAAAATTCTTTAAATGAGAGTTCATTAACAATAACCTTAAGGGGTTTGCACACAAATGATAGTCTTCCAAAATTAATTTATTTGCTTATGGTGAAGGGAAAAAGGGTGGGGGTGCATGTGTTACTTTCCCAAGTTCTGGCACAGCATTAATGTGCCGAATATAAGACATCCAGTCAGTGTTTGCCATACTTATGTCAGTTCAAGGACACATGCATCATTATTTTGTTTTCTCTATCCTTCCACCTTGTAGTTCTTGTACTATTATTTGGGCCTGTACTATTATTAAAATTCTCCATCTTTCCATCCTGTACTATTATTCCACTCTGTACTCTTATTCGGACATTCACAGTAATCTACACGGCTGAAGCCCACATCCACAACATCTCACTGATAGTAGCGATAGTCATATCACACAGACCAGACCCAATCTGCCTGGCCTAATGCCAGAGCCCATATGGCATGGTATATAAAAAAGGGGCTATCTCCTGGGACAGGACCGCTCTTGCATTAATGCAGTTCATTTATCCTCTAGTGCCAGTAACCAGCTGGTGCCAGAAATCGCCAACATCCGTTGGCAACTAATTTCTACCAAAATTTGTAGTGATTTTTTTCCTCGCATTACAAAAGAAGAAGGTGTTTAATTTGTTTATCCAACAACACCGCAGGATATTGGTCCGGAAGTAGGATGGCAGTAATCGGCACGACGCCATTCATAGTGAAATGTCGACAGAGACATCAATGGCTAACTATTTCAAGTCGGGAATTGACTTATGCCACTCAAAACAAAGTTTAACTGATGTGAACATAGCAATAGGCGGTCTAGACCTAGACTAGTCCTAGTCTTTCAAATGAAGAATCAAATCCTCCGAGGTGTAAATGCCGGTGCACGATAATGATAATTAATGGTTCATGATATCATCATACATTCATTCTCAATTGTTATTGATGAGTGACTGTTGTGCAGAGAATTCGATAAATTAGATCTAGAGATCTAGTCTAGTCTATACTAAATGCATTCAACTTTGAGCCTAGAAAGTATCGCAAACAGGTTACCATCTTCTTCCTCTTTCTTGTCTCTCTTGAGCGACAGCATTTTCGGTCTGTTAGAAATAGAATGTAGACTGAAACGTTCCCCTTCTCTTCCTGATATTTGCCAACATCGACCGGAACACGTCACACATAAGCATAAGGATATAAGGTCACTTCCGGATAGCCTCAGATATTAAAAAATGAAGTCTTGAAGCCTTTTCGTGCGGAATAAAATAGAAATAGAATTAATTTACGTTGTCTTTTGTTATTATTAGAAAGTAGAAATAACGTGGAAAACGTTACATTATTGATGGGTAATACAATATGTTCTTAACATTTGAAGAATCTGTGCATAAAACCTGTGGAAATAGTAATAAATGTACAAAAGAAACAAAAACTGGGCAAAACGATGCTTTCTGTGATAAAAATTAGAGCCAAATAATAAAATTACTATAAAAGGTAACATCGAATTTCCTATAGATACATGCACATTTTTTTCACGTCTATGCACGTAAAAATTATTATTCATACGACATATGGGAAAACTTGCGATCGTCATCATCCTGGTTGGCGTTAAATTCATATAAGAAGAGACAATTACTTGATCGGGTTATAGGGAGGTTGGATTTCTTTTTCTTTAGATACTGATTTACTGACATTGGAAACACGAGTTTTGTTTTTATTTTAAGGTTTGTTTCTCGATTTACATTTATATACTTTTTATATATGCCCACCTCCGCTTTGTTGATTACACGTGACCCCAGTTTCCATGACGTCACTGTCATGACGTCGGCGGATAGGGGTCGTGCTTGGCAACCGGAGGCCATTCTTTGATTTGGCAACAGTGGAGCGATTTATCATCGCTCGTTTATGCCACTTGTGACTTGTAGCCTGTGTATTCATTCTTTTATATGGATTTTCTGCAGAAATTGGAGTAAAATGTAACGGAGAATCAGGGAAATGAGGTTTGGGAGGCGACCTAGCGTGCGAAAGTTATGGAATTATGACCACTAAAGTGAAACCCTTACCGGTTCTGCAACAGCGTCAGCCGCTGATCGGAAATACAATGTACACACACACGATGGAAGGTAGCCATTCGCATCATCTTCCACCCCTAGCCAGCCAGACTGTTGGAGGGGGAAGCAGTGGTCATGGTGTTAGAGTTCAACAACTCTTTGAGGACCACAAGCATCACAGTGAGAAACGCGAAGTTATTCAAAATGGCGGCGGTGGTGATGATCAGACGCAGCTTCAAGGTGTTGCACGCCCAAGTTCCAGTGCTGGAAGCACCGGTAGTAAAGGCTCAGGCGTCAGGAGGGGTAACAGAATGAGCCCAGAACTTGCAATGAAGCAATACATGCATAAACTCAGCTCTTACGAGCATCATGAAATATTCAGCTATCCAGATGTTTATTTTGTGGGACAAAATGCCAAAAAGAAGCAAGGAGTCATAGGGGGGGCAAACAATAACGGGTATGATGATGAAAATGGATCGTATGTGCATGTGCCTCATGACCATATATCATATCGCTTTGAAGTGCTGAAAGTCATTGGAAAAGGTAGCTTTGGTCAAGTAGTCAAAGCCTATGATCATAAGACTCAAATCCACGTTGCTTTAAAAATGGTGAGAAATGAAAAACGTTTTCATCGGCAAGCTCAAGAGGAAATTAGAATCTTGGAACACTTGAAAAAGCAGGATAAGGACAACAACATGAACATTGTTCACATGTATGAAAATTTCACCTTCAGAAATCACATCTGTATCACATTCGAGCTTCTCAGTATGAACTTGTATGAGCTGATAAAGAAGAATAAATTCCAGGGATTCAGCTTGCAGTTGGTTCGGAAGTTTGCTCATTCAATCTTGCAGTGCCTGGATGCTCTTTATAAGAATCGAATCATTCATTGTGATCTCAAACCTGAGAATATTTTGCTCAAGCAACAAGGTCGTAGTGGTATTAAAGTTATAGACTTTGGCTCCAGCTGCTATGAGCACCAGAGAATCTACACCTACATTCAGTCTCGCTTTTATCGTGCACCTGAGGTGATTGTTGGGGCAAAGTATGGAATGCCCATTGATATGTGGAGTCTAGGATGTATCCTGGCTGAACTGTTAACAGGCTATCCACTGTTTCCAGGTGAGGATGAAGGAGACCAGTTGGCATGTATAATTGAGTTGTTGGGCATGCCTCCTCAGAAGCTCCTCGATCAGGCCAAGAGAGCCCGCAATTTCATTTCTTCAAAAGGATATCCTCGATATTGCACTGTCAACACACTGCCGGATGGGAGCACCGTTTTACAAGGTGGGCGTTCACGTAGAGGAAAGACACGTGGTCCACCTGGCAGTAAAGATCTGGTGACAGCACTCAAAGGCTGTGATGATCCAATGTTTTTGGATTTTATGCGACGGGCGTTGGACTGGGATCCACAGCAGCGCCTCACACCCACTCAGGCATTACGGCATGCCTGGCTGAGGAGACGACTCCCTCGACCTCCAGCCTACAACAGCGAAGTAAAATCAGAGTCTGCTCTGAGAAGAAATTCTTCTGCCAACCGCAGCACAGGAATGCCAAAACTGGCAAATGGGACAATAGCCACAGCTAGCGGAAAAACACGTCAACTTGCCATTCAAGATGACTTGGCATCCCAGCTCAACACAAGAACAAAGCTGCCACAAATAGGATCTACCATGTAGAGCTGCTACTGTGTAGTTTGCCATAAACTAATGGAGACGGTCTGGCCCTTTTAAACAGTGGTCAAAATCTCGATATGACTTTGAATTCCCAGTGGATGGAAACAAATAATGAATTTACTAAGTAATAACATACACACGTTTTTCTTTTCTAGTGTTTTGAGAATGTTTACTCTTTTAAAATCATTGATTGCTAATTTTTTTTGTCGATACTTTTACACATCCAAATCAAAATTTTATTGTTTCCAAATGTTTCAGAGGCCAGCATGACCTAATGTGACTTGATTTTAAAAGAGAATTCTCTCATTATAACCAAAAACTTGAAACAGATTCTTTGCTTTTGTCTTTAGTGTCCAGGTTTTGTTCTTTAAAGTTTGAAGAGGACTTTCAGTCAACAGTAAATTCTCATTAAGGTTTTTACTCAAAGAACAGTGAATTGCACAAACAACCAAACAAGCAAATCGAAAATTATATTTGACATTCTGTTTTGAAATATGATCAGAGAGGGGTTATTATAAATCTATCAACACTGTCCTTGCCTACAAATGTTTTGGCCTCATGTTCAGAACTGTTTTGCAGAACCTTCAATAAAATGCGACGCAGATGTCTCTGGATTTTTTTTCCACTCATTCTTACACTGTATACAGCAGTTGAACATACCAAGAAATCAGTTTGATGGTCCCTATGAATACTCAGTGACAGGAGATACAGAGACATTACAACATCAGAGTGATTGCAGTGTCACTTTTGTCCAAGTGCGAGTCTGGTCAATGCCCATGTAACAATTCAGTACATATTACATTATACCTTTGGTGTCATTTTCTTTTCATTACTGACATTTGAGTTCCTTTTTTTATTATTTGATTGGCTGTCCTCAATTTTCATTGATTAAATTGATTTAATGTGATGGCAGATTTGTTACCATAAAATGGCTGCACCCTTTACATTTCTGTTAAGATACTAAGATCAAATATTTTTCACATTCGTTTGTTTCACTGGAGTTACATTGGATTTCTTTGGAGATTTTTTTTTCTCTGTTACATGTTAAGTGACAATAATTTATTCTTGAAGTCTGTTCAAGTCATTTTTGTGCATTTATTCTCCTGTGTTTAGCTTATCAACCTGCTTTGACCTATTATCCTCCTGTCCCCTCTTCCCCTCCATCCTCCTCCTCGCAAATGGTATTATTCCTGCAGCTGGCTACCATAATCTTGCTTGTTTTTAGTTCAGACCGTCTCCTCATACTTTCATCACCTTCAAAAATTAGAAACCTTCTTTCCAATGTGAAGTACTTAGTTTTGAATCCAGTAAAATTCTCATCATTCTGCCCTCTGCTGAAAATGAAAACAAAAATAAAGACTACAGAAATAAAGGCTGTTTGAAGGAAATTCACTTTTTTTGCACTTTCCTGCAGTCTTGGCTTGTTGCACTTCAGTTATAATTTTATTTCTTAAAATTATATGTTCAGATAAACACAGTTTAATTCAAGACAGCTTTTGTGTAGAATTTCAAAAACTCCAGTTAATTTGATTTTTTTTTTAAAAAAAATTTCTCATCTTTCGTCATGTCTGAAGGTGACAGCTCTGAAAAAAAAATGTCTTGGAGTATATGAAAAAGTTTCCACCATGATTTGTGAAAAGCCAGGATTTTGAACATTGAGATTGGAGGTTGCGAAGCTTGGCATTCAACATAGTGTCAGTGAGGTAGCTGAAGTCATATTCCTTCGTTTCTCATTTTGAAATCAAGAAAATATATTGTACATTGAATTGGAAGCCAATTCATTATGGTTTTAATCAGATTCTGTGTTGCATTTTTTTTTCCATGAATACTAATGTTACATGGGGTAAACTGCCACAATCTGTCAAGAATCACAACAGGGAATTGATCATGATAATTTAGTACTTTATTGTCATTGAGGACAAATTTGACCAGGGATAGGTGAAGGTTTCGATGTAATAGTAATAGGACTTCATGCATTTTGGATGAAAAGACTACCAAGCAAACTAGTTACAAATGTAGTTGGTTGGTGTTATGAGCATATCGTTGATTGAATGACAATGTAGAAGGCATAAACATTTAGCCCATGAGGGCTGACAAAAATTAGCACTTTGTTGCAGACTTACTGCCTAATTAACTAATATTTCATGACATAAGTTTCTATTTACGTGAGGCTTGCAGTTGACATTTTTTGTCATATAACTGATAATGCCTACTGCTTTACTTTAAACAGTTTGTTTACCACAGTCACAATATTGCATCCAGCATTACTTTACCTTAGTGAAACGGTGTTTTTAAGAAACAGGGCTAAGCTAGATCTATGCCATGAATTTACACCATAGGAAGGCCTTGGGACAGACAGGTTAATTAACTTGACATGGCTGTGGTACGCAGAGTAGTAAAGCTTCCAAGCACAAATATGCAGTGCTAATATGCAGATCTTATTCTTAGATATGATAGATTGAGTGTCAATTCATTGTTAGTTCCAAATTTAATATAGACCAAAATCTTATGGCAGCCTTGTATTTGTAGATTTGCAGCACATATTATGAATAGAAGTAAAATTACCAGTGTCATATTATTGATTACTTTAGCAGCAACGTTTCGTTTTCTCTCTTACCTCATAAGATTACAAGTCATAATACTAAAGATACTGTGCAGATAATGGTAGTTTGAGCTTTAGCCTTTTTTACTTTCTATGATCAATGTCTGTTCTAAAATGAATTTTATAGATTCCATAGTGTTCTGGGCATGACAGCAAAATACCATCAGTTAAATTTTAGGGTTTCTGCAAGTGAAGGTTTGGCCAAAACAAATGTACAAGGTACCATTGTACATCTTTTCATCACATTCAGTCTGCCAGCAAGGGACTTCTGTTGAATTCACTACTATGATAATGTTAAACCTTAAAATCAGACACCTTTTACCAGACATTTTTTAAAGTTATCAGTCCTTATGTGTTTTTGTGATGGAGATCAGAACTCATCATCATTACCTATCACTAGTGTCACTTCACCAATTTGGCAGTGTTATTCTGTTGGCACTGATCTCCACCTGATGGGGCCATTAGGAAGAATCCTTGCTATATTGCCCTAGATTTTCACTCATTTGAACAGTGTGAAAGTCTGTATCATTAATTTAAAAGTCTCATGGGTTGCTTATACACAATAAGGTAAGAAATAATGCAATCATTTTTTTTATCTTTCAATCCATCGTAATTTTAGGAGCTGAAAGTAGCGAGGTTGTAAACTTGTCTAAGAACCCAGGTGAAAAATATGCCAATGCAAAAATGTTGAGATAAAAATGTTTTAGAACAGCCTGGAATTAACAACAACTAGATGAACAAATGAGAACCTTTCAGACCTTCATTTTGTATGTACTTAACATGTCCATTTCATTTTGTTTTGTTGGAGGGATAGTGTTGTGTTATAATCATTTTGATTTGATCTCATAAATCGCACCAAGTGACTGTACAGTTTGGGTACAAAGTGACCACAATTTTTTCAATCAGAATATCTGTCTGTCACAAATATTCAGTGATCAACACAGATCCAGATTAAGTAACACTGATCTCCACAGTGAATGTAATTGTGATTTTACTGATTTAACAAGGTCTACAAATGAGTATTAGTTATCTTCATAGATTTTTGTTAGATGATTCAGTCACAATCTATTTGACCACAGCCAAGTTTTGGATTGCCAGTCCCATTATATTTTTTTTTAAACTTATTAAAAGTATTTTTTTTTGAAATCATCTTGACATAGTTATGCAAAAATTAAACATCAGAGAGAACATGAAAGTGTTGTAAAAGGATATTGGCCTTTAATTATTAAGGAGATACATTGAGTAGTTCAGACAATAATACTTCCACTCTTGCCTCCGACTCCTTATTTGTCTTACCAAGTTTATCTTGTACCTCTGTCAATTTTCTTTTTCTTCTGAGTCTTTTATGTTGTTCCAGTATTTGCACATTTAGTTTGTTTTAAGGCAGGTGTCACACACATCCACACACGATCTTGTGACCCCTGCCATTGGAGTCATATTCTAGATGCCGTCCACCCCCTTCACACTGAGCACCCTTGTGATAGCCATTATTTTTATGGCCTTCTTTTTGTAACAAGACAAATCCATACAGGTTTTTCTTTGTGTGGCAATGTTTTGCCTTAAGGAAAGATTTTCGTCAAATGTGTTGCATCTTCCTCTTTACTTCATGTGTGTTAACATACAAGGTCATCAACTACTCTTCTCTGTAAATCATATGGAGTATGCCTTTATATGTCACCATTGTAGATTTGTGATACACCCAGATGAAATTTATAAGCCAAGCTCAGCAGTAGTTAAATACCATCCAATGGGAGAAAAAAAAACAACATTGATTTGTTGTGTCAAGAAATTGGCTTAACTTTTTCTTCCTTACAAAAAGTGATGCATATTTCACATCTTCAGTGGTTTGGAGGCTCCCACACTGAGCTGCCAATACTTGCATCTGGCTTTTGCATGTTTTCTTTTGTCTGTGTTGACATATATTACAAGGTCATATACCACATGACTTTGAGAGAATTTTACAATTTTATCCATGAACACTGATGATTCATATATATCAGAAGAACTTACGTTCAGTGATGTACTAAATCAGTTTGGGCATGTAATTAACCCATTAAGAAAAACTAAGAATTTAATCAAGGAGGAGGTGCAACATATAGAAAGAAATATTTTCCCTTTTTTTTTTTTGTTTTAGATATTGTACATTGGGGTATCTTGTGTAGTTGTGTAGACTTTTGAATAAGTTACTGCTTTTTACAAATGAGAATACTGTCGAAACTGTATTATTGTACATTAATGTTGACAAGTTGGGTTTACAACATATTATCATTTGTATTGATGTATAAGGTCGTAGATTATCAGACTTGATCTGAGAAAAGACCTTATACCTCAGCATAGATGATATCTGTCAAAAGTCAGAAATGTACATCATTCATCAGGTGTTATATTTTTACTCACTCTACTCTTGTGTCTGTTTGTGAATGAAGTTTAAGTTTGGTTTTATAAGTAAAAGAAGCTGTACATTATTGCAATGGAAAAAGCACAACGCTGCATGCTTCTTGCTTTGTCTGGATTGATTTTTAGCCGTATGTATCCCACTCTTCTTCTTAATATCTAAGTTTTTTTCTCCTGTACTGCTCTCGTTAGTCTCTGCCCAATATTGCTTGGGTTTGTTTTAAATAAAATTTCCCGACCATTGTCCAAGGCAGTTATTAATACAGTTGTGTATTTTACAAAAGTCTCTCTGAGTGAGTTCTAGAGTTATACAAATATGAATTTTACTTGGAATGATATTTGATGTATATGTTTATGAATGGAGGATGACGAATTTTTATTCCTGGACGAGATCAAATAATTCCATCATATGTCTGCCAGATTTTTACATGAAAAAGTCGGTGAGTACAAAGTCTCAGAGGAGAAGCGGGACAGAGTGGTAAGCTTTGTACTCTTTTATATTTTTTGTGTATTGCTCAGGGTTTCTATAGTAATTCCACATCAACAGTCCAATCCCCATTACCTTCATCATAGGAACTCACATTTATCTTTCATATTTAGAATCATTAGATATTAACCCTTTCAGCCAATTTGGCCACCAACGAAAACTCCCATTTTTATAGGGTGGCCACTGTAGCTAGTGGCAATATAGCTTCTTCTAGCCTTGTTTAATGTTTGTTGATGAGGGTGAGCTTGAGGTGACTTCGCTGATGCAAAAAGTTTTTATTTATAGCAGCTTTATGGAAGGAATCAAGCCGTGCTGATTCTAGTAATGACGCTTAAGATTCGCTACATTTTTACAGTAACAGTCAGTTGGAGTATGCTGAAACATTTTTAAGCATTTTTTGTTTCTCAAATATCTCCAGTATCTGTAATTTCATTCGTATTTCAGGACAGGCGTATTTATTTGACTGAATATGAATGTTGTAGCTTACTTGTATATGTT
>JAWQUT010000040.1:222021-238937 GCA_033807755.1 Ellobium chinense | reverse complement strand
GGGGGGGGGGGGTGTCACTGGGGTTGGGTACAGCGAGTTGCGCAACTACTTGTGTAAAGGAATAGAGCAGAAAAAAGCAAGTGCATTCCCATTTTCATTTTTGTGTAAAAGCATTTTGCGAACAAGTTTACGTGGACGCGGACACAACGGTCCTTTAATTCACTATACGGGAATAGATCTAGGAGTCTGGATGAAATTCCTACGGTGGTAAGACTTGTTTGGCATCTCTTCGGTTTTTCAAACTGTTCTGCACACAGAACTGATTACGCTCCAAGCATTTTCAAAGGCCATTGCGTTCGCTCACGAAGAATGAGCATACTCACTGCGAAGGCTGGAAAAGGTCAAAGGCATACGGTCTAAGGTGTCAGCATGACAAATGGCACAGTATGTTTATGCGGCAGAATGATGATGATGATGGTGGCGGCGGTGGTGTGGTGAAAACTGAGAGCTTGTGCATTAACGATGGGATCTCTTACCAGCATAAGAATTTTGGTGCATTGGGGCTGAAAGCATTCTGAGTGGCACTTAACATATAGAGTTAATGTAATTCTGACTATGGAAAGATAGTCCATTGTTAATGTGAAAGCTCTCAAATGTTAGTGGGTATATAGTGGTAAATCTCTAAAATTCCAGATATTATTTAATGAATTATCATCACTGATGATAAAGGAAACAGGAAGGAAGTTTTTTTTTTAAGTTTAGTATCGTTGGGCAGAATCATATTTAAGTTTTAATGATATGGATGATGAAAGTGATGAAGATGGGGAGGATTCTTGAACTTCGTTTTGAGGAAGAGACACTAAGGCAATGTGATTGTCATAATGCAATGCAACTATAGACCACTCTGCAGCCCGTTTCACCATTTGAGAGCTTACGGACCATTTTGACAGAGATAGGCAGGCAATCGCATTTTGTGGTATTACGATCATATTGCACATCATGAACTACAAGTTCAGGAGATCATGTTGCATTTTACGAATTAAAATCAGACATGAACTCCAGCTCTAGTCGGTGACGTGCAATAGAACCGCAACAGAACTTGAAAGCAGCTGTGACCGTATGCATACTCATTGCGTTGATAAACGTATTGCGTTTACTATAGGGAACACTACTAATGTTTTGAGAGTTTCCCGTGGTTACCGCAGTGCGTTAACTAACGTGAAGATTATGCATATTATGCCACTGTTCTTTAATGTCTCAAAAATTCACCGGTTTTGTAATTCATCGGTTTCTAAAACTTATTTGCGTGAATTTATGATAGGGGTCAAATAAAGGGTTCTGGTCTAAGCGGATTATCCGTCCTGTTATGAGATTTTAAACAATTTTTTGTTGTTGTTTGTGGCATGTATCATGAAGGAAAACTTGTTGGGTTATAGCGATAATAAAACCTTTATATTCTTGCGGTGAAAAGAGTTTAGGGGAATAACTAATCTGATATAGATCTATGTAGGCCTACTTTTTTTCTTTTTAATGAGGGGAGGGGTGTTTTATAGATCTATGTAGGCCTCCCTTTTTTTTTTCCTTTTTAATGAGGGTAGGGGTGTTTTATAGATCTATGTAGGCTTACTGTTTTTCTTGTATGAGGAGATGGGTGTGTCCTTTCAACGATAATATCATGTTCTTGTTCTAAGCTGTAAGAAGCGAAATAAGACTCACTCAAATTGTTTGGTAGGGGATATGACGCGTTTATCACCAAGCCGTTTATATTCTCATGGGTTTACCCAGTCCTTCCAATTTTTTTTCTTAGAGGGGAAGGAGCGGAAGATCACTCTCTTGGTGAACACAAGGCATTCCTGTCAATGTGTCCCTTTAATTATGTATCATTTGTGTCAAAATGTGGTACATGTATAAAGATTAAAGGGGATTGGGCGAATGGACAGAATTAATGAATGAATGGAGCAAAATACAAAGTTAATGAGCAGAATAAACAGATTAGTGTATGACCGACCGAATTAATGATTTTTTTTTTTAAGTTAGGACGGGAGGGGAAGAGGAAGGGGTGCAGTAATTAAAATAAATGGATAAATAAAGCGAAAGGCTAAATTTAAAAAAAAAAAAAAAGATAGGAACCAAACAAGAAAGATAACTCAACTACTTTGGAGTTCACGGGGCATCGGACCTCATGTGAGGTCATATTTGCCAGTCTTTCAGTTTCTTCGTTTTAAATGACGAAATTAGTTCTGGCTGGGGCTACTGAAATAAGAATTTGGGGTTCGACATTCCATGCTGCTTTCATACTAAATATGGGACGATACATCCGTCCTTCAATGAACTCCGTTAAATTGAAAGAGGAATATTATTACGTTAATAAATTAGTTTCCTTTTTGCATGTTTGATGTTCGCAGACGTTCATTTCCATCATGAATCATCTGTCCCTAATAAGCTTTAAAGCATGGAAATGAGCGAGCAAATTGATTTATGTGAAGAAAAGAAAGGGGCTTTTGTTAGCCAGATGAATGTAGCAGGCTGACAGATCAACGAGAGAGAGAGAGAGAGAGAGAGAGAAAAGAGAGAGAGAGAGAGAGAGAGAGAGAGAGAGAGAGAGAGACGATATGAATGCGCAGAAGGTTTTGATCATGGTTTCTTGTCATCATTAGCATCGTAGCTTTTTTGATAGGTTGAACAAGGGTGACGTCATCCTGGGTCATCCCACAAGGAGTATTACTCATTTGTTCCTTAGGCAGAGTAAAGCTGTCAGTTTATCTATCTATCTATCTATCTATCTATCTATCTATCTATCTATCTATCTATCTATCTATCTATCTATCTATCTGTCTGTCTGTCTGTCTGTCTGTCTGTCTGTCTGTCTGTCTGTCTGTCTGTCTGTCAACCGTTCTGGGAATATGACGGGCATCCTAGCTCAGCCTTTTACAGCTTTTGCGGTGAAGGCGGCGTGGGCTCTAAGCCGTAATTAACAACCCACTCGAAGGTCCTCGCGAATATAAGAGCCCAGAGGGTCAAGGGGTCCCCACGTACAACGAAAATGAACAACAGAGACGATGAAATACGTAATATATAAACAGAAAGAAGAACTCTGGCCTTAACTGTTACGGAGGGGAGGGGATGGGGATTGGAGTACATGTATTGTGGCAAAGATAGGCATACGCATAGTGATGAAATTTCCTGGTGTTGCGAACTAGACGTGAAATTCACCTCAGATTTTATATCGTAAAGTGCGAGATTATTATCGCAACATCACGTAATGTCATTTGCGCATGCCTGCCTCTGTCATAACGGTCCGTAACAGATCCGAACTGCCTGAAACTAAAATCTCTTTTTAATCTCCTGACGCGGTCTGAATGAAATGAACGGATGGAAGGCGGGGCGAAGGGGTTCCACCGAAAGCTATAGTATTAATCCACATATTAATCAGCATCCAAATTATCAAGTGGGGAAAGGGAGGAGGGGATGGGGGAAATGAGTAAAGTCTGTCCTGAGAGATGGTGAGGACCCTACCTGATCAAGTGTACATGTTCGGTATTCTTTTCTATATGACCACGCAAGGGCCTTTCTGATGAACAGACCACGCGTTGTTTTTTTTAAATTTTTTTGTTTTTGTTTTTTTGAGATTCATTGAGAGTTAATTAAGAACGGCCACTGACGCATGGTTTTGTGTCTTCATACACGACATAAAGATATTCCAATATTCGGATTTCTCTGTTTTTGTTTGTCTTCATGGTTTTCTCTCTCTCTCTCTCTCTCTCTCTCTCTCTCTCTCTCTCTCTCTCTCTCTCTCTCATAGATGTCCACTAGGCTTGCTAAATCGATAGTGACACAGGACCCAGGACGTCTCGGCCTAGTTCATACAAAACAAACTGAACTGGTCCTAGATTTTGAGTCTAAAGAATAATGATCTATACCGAAAACAACCGGTAAGCACACACGTAGATCTAGTTCCCATAGATATAGCTTCAGTTGATTGTAAAGAAATAAGTCGGTCGCTGAACTGGTTCTTTGGTGAAAATGGCGACATTGTGTGAGTCAGACTTCCTTGTTATTATTGCTGTCGTTGATGCTGATCTTCATAAAGGAAGTGTCAAACGTAATTTCGAAACGAATTAATTATAGAGAAATTCGTGGACCCAGGGAGAGGTAGCCAAGTAAGAGACACAAATTGGATATAACAAGTTCAAGTTCAAGGCTTTATTTAGGCTAGTAGCCAATATTCTCGATAATACATGGCATAAATCAAAATTCATAATAATGAAAGAAAAAAGTAAGAAAGAAGAAAGATGGGAAGAGAGTAAAGAAAGAAAGAAGGAAAGAAAAGAAAAGAAAGAAAGAAAGAAAGAAAGAAAGAAAGAAAGAAAGAAAGAAAGGAAGAAAGAAAGAAAGAAACATACATCTATAGCAGTAACTGATTTGTCCAGATTTTATTAGCTTCCCTCTCTCTCTCGCTTGCAATAACTCTTTCATTCTTTAACAATCTAATATTCTAAGTTATTCCATCCATATACATGTACATGTACTGTTAGTTTCATACCTCGCACTTACATAGACTGCAATACTGTTACAGAAACTATAATTACCCTGCGAGTAGGTGAAAAGTGCTGTGCAAACGACCAAGCAAACAGAAAGGCCTGAACACCGAATGGACGGTAGGGAGAGGATGGAAATGGAGATTGCAGCCGGGAAGGGGAATCGTGGACATTGGAAGCCTTGCTTAAGGCGGCCAGTTCGTCTGAGAGCTTCTTTTTTCTTATTTCATGCTTGGGGGTTCCGTGAACACCAAAACTTTCTCTCGCAAATGATTCCAGCTAGGAGCACACCTTTAGAAAGGTGTCTCCACTAATGTTTCGATACTTTCATCTAATCGATACCGATAACCTCAGTATCTGTGAAGGCTGGCAACTGATAAGATAAACAGTAATTTGTGAAAATTCCAAAAGAACCAATGTCTATGTTTAGAGGTCAAGCCTTACCGGCTAAATACAATCTTAAACTTGAAATAGTGAAGCAATTAGGCAGATCTGCCCACTGTTATGACTGTGCTCTTCTCTTCAGCTCTTCAGAGTTGGCAGATATTGGAGTAATCGGTATCGATGACATAAGAACATCGAACAATTAGTCGAGTTGAGATTGACCGAATTCGAAACGAGTACCAAGCTTTGACCCATACCGAGATACCAAGGTCTTTGTAGGAATCTTACACATTATACGCCAACAGAGTCCGGGCCTCTGCTAGCAGCAGCTGTCGATCAGTAAACTACCTCTGTCAACAACCCTCCGTTCTTCTGGTGTTAACCTTTGGCTTTTACGACAAGTCTAAGTTAAATCAAGGTACGTAATCCAGTGTTATATAAGTAACCTCACCGCCGGGTAGCCCCGTGTAATGTCTGAGTGATGGTACATAAGCCCTCCGACTTTACGGACCACCTTGATTAGACTAATGAGACGTCCACAGCGTTCGTTAATGACCTGCCTTGCCCTGTCGTTGACGACCAGGTTCTGTTTTGTTACCCTGCTAATCACCCGTGCGACGGCATCTATAAGAAACAGTGTTACGAGGGGCGTGGACGGCCAGCTGTTCGGGATATCAACCTTGCAAATGAAGTATCTGATTTCAATTTAGGGCACCGACATTTTGGGCTTTGCTGTTAATGGGCTATGGGCTACCCCGTAGGGTAACCACAGTATATGAAATCATGGTGGCCCAAGATGGGAATCACATTTAAGCAAGGTGGTCCCATAAGTGCTATGAAGTGACCTGCATGAGATCTCCATGGACGTGTGGTCAGTGCTGCTAATGGTGATCCTAGGGTAATCCGTTTCCTCTCTCTTCCACCCCATCTTTGGTTTAGCGCAGGGATAACGAGTTTATTAGATCTAGGCCAATGGCCGTTTTAACGATTCCTGGCGCAAGAATACGCGAGATTTGAATGAGGACGAATAAATATGAGCGCTTGTTGGAGTGTATAATGGAGATACAATGGATCTGTCCTAGCTGATGATGTACTGTGGTGTGGTGTATGTGGGGGAGGGAGGGGTAGAGAGGATCTTAGCCTTTAGCCCTTTAACTCGTCGATTCTTTTCTTCTTCTTATCCTTTCCCTCTCTCTGTCTTTCTCTCTCCTCTCTTTCTCTCTCTCTCTCTCTCTTCCCCCCCTCTCTCTCTCCTCCCTACCTGCACCGTTAACATCACATGTTGCTGATTGAAATCATTAAGCCGACACCCAATGCTCACTATACCGACTTTTTTTGTAATTCTTTTCTAAAGTTATTGCGCTGACATTTCGATGACTAGATTTCCTTTTATGTATGAACATGCCTCGTTCTTCTTTTTCGCCTCAAGAGCGGGGAGAAAGCAACGGGGGATGGGCTTGAGGGGAATGGCGAAAAGGCAGACAAAAATTAATATCAAATCCATGATAGGCAGACACTTTGTTCTGCTTGTTTAAACGCTGACGTTTCTTTTAAGATATGCAAATCGCAATGCATTTTTCACTGTTGGCTTCATTAGCATTTTCACGCACCTTGTCCTTGTTAGCATTTAATGAGTAGAAACATTTTACTTAGGCATTCTTCCATTCTTCATCGACAGTTTGATACACAGAAACATATACACCAAGACCAATTAGATGTTTAGCTTTCTGGTCAGGAAAAAGATGTGATCTAAAATTAAAGATTCTTTCACTCAATAAACACAGTGCTTTTACACCGCTAGCAACAACCAGAAATCTCATGAATCAGTGGTAAAAATCACTTTAATCTAAGTTTACAGTCACTTGCCAACCATGCAGGGAAGCTTTAAATGAAATCAAGCTCTTATTTTACCTCCTTATGGCCAGTTTATGAATTTACAGGGTCTGTCTGCATATTCTCTTTGTCAGGTCCATTTGGCATCTTCATCTATGCTAGTTCCCCAATGTCAGTGCAAGGCTTAGGCATATATTAAACAAGCTAAACCTACAATTTAGGGCCTCTCAGTCTGTAAGGACTTCATAAAATTTCAGAAAACAATTTTGGTTTTGCTTTTAAACTTTCAGTATTTCTTTACATGTGATCAATTCAACCAGTATTTAAAACCCTTACGACATGCATTATATGTTTCTGGATAGGCTGAACACTAAATTCAGCAGCGATATTATTCTACGGGTTGCGAACCATGCAAAATAAGAAAACCAAACGCACTTTACCAAACACGTGACTGGTCCATCATTTGTTATAGAGTAAAGACAGATCGTTGCGATAGAGCACTGCTTGTGTTAAGAGTCACTCATTTCACTTTTCATTAGCCTGATGCCGATCTCGCATGTGCATGGAGAAACTGAAAACGGTTGCTTTGTTTTCCTCTACCCAGACTGGCATCAGGCTACAAGAAAGTCAAATGAATGACCCCTAGCGCCAGCAGAGTGGGGATGGGGTGAAAGGAACTCTGCCTTCAGGTTCCCAACTTTGCCTAACTTTGGTTCCCGTGACTTACTATTATGTATACATTGCCTTAGTTCTACCCACCCACACCCTCATCCCTTATAGAACCATTGTATCTCCTCACTTGCCCTCTCCATATCTCTGACCCCGTTCTAAACATCTTTTCACTACGTCATTGTAAAATTATATTTCAATTTCCCGTCGCAGCTTCCTCACTTCCGTTTCCTTCCAACTTCCGCTCCCTCCTCCCCCTCCTATCCTCACCCTCCCCTCCATCCAAGTGACCAAGCGCTGGCATGCGGTTGATTAAAGCCAGTATTTGATGGAAGTGCTGGACTATTAGTTTCCTGTGTATTGATCCTCGAACGTGTATCCAGTATTGATTACACATCAAATAGCGGTAAGACAGAGAACGTGGAGACAGGTTCAAGGAGTCTGATCAGGGCATGCTTACTTTTCCTTAGTGACGTTGACACTGGTGGGATGGAGGAGGGGTGTAGAGGGGCGGGGGGTGGGGATGTGGGGGGGCTGGGGGATTGTGCCCAGGGTTAGGCAGAACTGAGAGATTAAGTTCAGTTCACGTGAACTTGATCTGAGGTTGATAACTATTTTGGACGAACTGATCTGGAACTGTAGATATTTTAGGTGTTTGATCTGAACTTTAATTTTCTACCCAAATTTCAGTTTAGTTCATGTCAGCCTCGAAAATCAAAGCCGGTTTTAAAAAATCCGGAGATGATTTATCTGATCTGAAAACTGCTAACTTGATCATAGAGTTTTTCCCTGGGTGAACTGAACTTCATATGAACTGAATTTTTTTTGGTGAACTTGCCCGACTCTCTTTGTGCCCCCTTCTCTCGAAAACGTCAGTGCGTCTCTCCGGATAGTTGCCATGGAATCCAAGATTGTTCCCTTGGTTGGTATAATTTCACTACATATTGTCACTGCAATTGTGAGTAGCCAATATCTGTGTTCCATAGAATCAGTTTTACTATAGATGTGTTTTGGGTGTGAAGTTTGGACTATCCGTAAATAAATTAATGCACTGCTCGAAGCCACATACACGTGATTTTGAAGAAGATTGCTTAAAACATCAAGAACAGAAAAGAAAACAAATCATAGAGAAAAATCTAAAACAGTGAAATGAGAACAAGCAAACTTCATATTACCGTCCTGGGAGGATAACAATTAGAACACTTGGTAACAACTGGAAATATAAATGATAGACGAAATAAAGGAAGACAAAAAGAGAAAACATTGGATGGATTGGATCGTTAGACTGAATGGGAGCAGTGGGAAATTGTGAAGGTGGACAGCTGACAGACCCAAGTGGTGGTCCATGACAGAGGTGGGCGTTAATAGATATGGTTACTGAGTCTTCTAGATATTTGGCTTCAGTCGCGAGTACTCGATATTTGCCATTTCTTTTAATAGATACTGGTAGATATTCGGTTACAAAAATTACGTGTTTTTTTTTTTTTTCTCTTTCTCTCTCGATGAAATTCAGAATTGTCTTAAAATGGTGAACCTACTAATATACCCACTTCTGAGCAGGCTGGCACTCAAATGCTGTACCTCTGTGTTCTTTACCATTAGTTCCCTCAGAGTGTCTGTTTTAAAGGCAGGGAACTTATGCCATAGATAAGATAACGCAGACATGATCTGCTTAATAATAATTTGTAAAATTTACTGTCTCAGTTTTATAATCGTATGGTCCCCCCATGTCATGAGAGAGAAGATAAAGATGATTGTTTAAAGTGTAACTACATCTACTATTATAGTCTCTTTTTTAACTAAAGTTATTTTTTTTTTACATATTCAAAAAAATTCAGTTAAACTTACCTTCCCTGTTTTAGAAATTTAAAAAAAAAACGAATTTAAAAAAGCAATACAGTTTAAAGGAGGGTGGGGTGGGNGGTGGGAGGAAGGGGGAGGGGGAGGGAGAGAGGAAAGGGCCTTCGCCAGCATGCTCGAAGAAAGCCTATGTGACACGAGTTAAAAATATGACATCTAATATCTACCATATTCAAGCCGTGAGTACTCATCTTAATGGCTATTTGAAAATATCTACGAACGCCCACCTCTACTTGCCTGCCTATATGGGCTATATGTTAGTTGGCATGAAACCTTAATAACCGCCCCGTTCCGACATGCTCTTTCTTAAGACCTCCAGGCGTGCGTGTGTGTGTGTGTGTGTGTGTGTGTGTGTGTGTGTGTGTGTGTGTGTGTGTGTGTGTGTGTGTGTGTGTGTGTGTTATGTACGAGTGTTTTCTCATACTTATTGTACTGAAGTGAGCTTGCGTGCATATCTGAGAGAATGTTGAAATGACAAAGCGCGTAGAACCCACCTCGGGAATTGGGCGCTATACAAATACAATNGGAAAGGGGGAGGGGATAGCTGCAGTCCTGGCACCTGTTTATCGGGAGACTGAAAAAAACGTTATAGAATTCGTAATCGCCTGTGACACATTTAAGATTATAATCTCGTCCTAAAACATGTCCCTGGCCAATGCTCCCTGGTGACCGATTTTTTTTTTCCGGTAGCCGTACTGTTCCGGGTGTTTATCAAGATATTAAGTTATTCCATGTTTCCCCTCCCATCCTCCTTCAAAATAATAATAATAATAAAAAACTCTTTTACCAACTCGAGGCGTAGCTTAGTAGTTCTGCGGAGGACGAGGGGAGGCGGGGGAAGGAGTGGCCTTGATTATACATCAGCCGTAGGAGGCACCTGGGTTACAGCTGAGGAGGGGAGAGGATCTAAGGTGCCACAGACTTTGTGTGAGGGCACAGATTCTTCGGGTCCTCTTCTTATCCACTTTGATGCCATTAAGTCCCATGAAGTCCGCCTAACAATGCGTAGGAATGCAGTTGTTCTGTGACAAATCGTTCTGTTATTGATCGCCACGGTGAATGTCCAAGACATAATGGAGATTATTATGGGTGCAATTTCCATACGTTTTCCAGACTGCTTTGTTAGATTTCCATCCAAAGAGACAGCCATCCTCAAACATTTTCATTCTGTGCGGCCTAAGCGAAACAGGTTTGATACAGCTCCAGTGACAGACCACTGTATGAAGCTATCGGACATACTCCATGAAACTGCTGGTACGATTCCTCTGCATGATTTGAGTGAAACGTGAGGGGCAGGCGAGGGTAAATAATCATAAATCGCATCTCTCTACTGAATTTGTCAAATGCCAATTAATCCAGTTTATTACTTTTAATTTTGTTGCTGGATGAATGAGGCTAAGTTTGAGAAGAGATGGCTGATTAAGATCAACAGTAGGTCGGCCACAAAACTAGAATTAGTGGGAGCAAAAAATAATACTTACTGCTGCATTTTAATACTCTGGTGCACATCTAAGTTGATTCAGTCCTGTGACGCTGCAACTTCAAGTCATAGGCAAACCACTCACACCCACAAATGCCTAACAATTGTCTCTGGTACCCTAACACAGTGTACATAAATACACTCCTACTAAAAACACTCATTCCCTGATGTAGCCTACCTGTCCACAGAACCTCTTATAACCCATTACTATGTTACTAGATTAAGCAGTTTCAACACTGTTGTGCATCTTAGGAATGTTCCTGGATATACTAAGTCTGCGAAAGGTAAGAACAGAGGATCAGTTCGGTACAGTTGTCTGCCACGACGTCAACTTGGCAATTCGTGAAGACGCTATCCTCATACTCAGTTTTCTGGTCACAGCCGACATGACTATATCAAGCACGATCACGCGAGTACTGTTCTTGCTTCGCTTCATAATTTCCGATAGAAAGTTCTTATGCACAGTTTGGTAACCATGCTGAATTGTGTTTCTAAATAAAAGAAACAAAACTATAATGTTGTCGAGGGAGATAACAATCGTGTTTTCATGGATAAAATAACAACTTTTGAAACACAGTATAGAAAAAAAAATGCGCAATCGATTCCTTCCATTGTCGCTACTTAACTCGATGCAACTTTGCAGTTGTGAATTGACCAGTATGACAACACTGAAATTGTTTGATAGTGGAGACTATGTGACACTTCCGCTTTCAGGTCACGTGAGAGTACCTTAACATCAAAATGGCGGCTTGGCCAGTGCTGCTTAGACTCATTTGTGGATTATTTTGGTAACAAATTAGGATAAGCGAAGCAAACAATCATTATCGTGTCGCACTGAGCTCACATCTGCATTGTGACCATTGTTATAAAAGATTTATTATATACAGTATATACCAAGATCAAGGCTAGAATTTAAATTAAATTTTCATATTGAGAGTGGCGTAGATCTAATACATTTTCAATCTCAGGCCTCAGACACCTGTCAGAGAAGACAGTCATTCACATTATTTACAGATTGGCCTCTGTCGAATGCTCTACTTTCACGCAAAGAGATGAGTCAGCAATATATATAGGCCTATATTTTGAGCGTGCAAGTTGAGGCTGAGCTGAGGCTGGAGCTAGTAGCTCCTTCTGAGCAAGATGTCCAACAAATGGAAATAGTAAATAAATAAATAAATAATAATAATAATAATGATAATGTGTGTTTTTAGAAGTCTCGTATCTAGGCCAATTCCGGCTCACGCAACTTCACTACCAAAGCAGGCATAATCACTTTAGGACTTGAGGAGCATATAGTGCTGCTGCCGTTGGAACGCGCTGATCACTAGGCCTAAATCATCTGGCTAGTCTGGGAATGATTTGGTAAGGATGATCTGGAAAGAAAAATAGCGCAATTCACGATGCGACTGACGATGAGAAGCAAGAGGTTTTTATTTTTTTGGTGTCCCCCCAAAAAAAAATTGATTGCAAATATTTTTTGTTGTTGTTGTTGTTGTTAGAGGCTCTGATCAAAGACAGTAGATTGATGGGCGCGACTGCGAGATTCATGGATAACTGGTTCAAAGGGTCAGCACCGATCCAGTCTCAGACTTAATAGTCCTCATCTTGGCAGTGACTGCAGGAATAATCTAAGTAGAACCTGTCTTACCCCAGCGCAAGCCCGATCCTCTTACGTCTTGGGTTGGCGAGAAAAAAATCGTTTCTCAGGCTATGTTTAGACGGCCTAAGCTCCTCTTCGTCTGTCCTCCTCCGCTGTCTCTACCCCCCCCCCCCCCCCCCCCCCNCCCACCCCCTTATTCACAAGAGTCCCGGACTCCGATCCCGACGTATTTCTGTAAAGGTCGGGTCTATTCTGGTACATGTGAGACGGATTGTTGCTGCTTTGCGCATCAGCGGCGAAGGTTGTGCGGGAGGAAGGAGAAGGACGGAAAGAGGAAGAAAGTGGTTCCCATGAAATAGTTAGATCCCCTTTACTATACTATCAGCCCTAGCTGTCTTTCTTGACAATGTACAGTGGAACCTCCATAGAGCATTAGCTGTCTCCCTTGACAATTTTAGTGGAACCTCCTCATTTAATAAGTATATTATCTTGATATTAAGCATGGATTTCACAGACGCGAATTCATCGTAATTCTATCATTTCATTATTCAGTGGGATCTCGATGTTAAGTACAATGAAGCACGGATAATGTGTACACCTTGAGACCAACAAAAAGTGGACTTATTAACTGATGTTAAGCATACACGTACCCTTTGAAAAGAAAATCGGGACCAAAAGTGTCAGTGTTTACAAACAAAGCCCTCCACTATAAATCTGATTAATAAGACTATTTTCTCCATGTACGAAGGGCATACTTTCTATCGAGGTTTTACTGTAAATCACCGGTTTATGAGTCCCTCCCTCAGCAAACATGCACCGTTCCCTTTTATGTGGTTCACTTGCTCCCAAACCTTATGTCCCCCTTCGGTTGCTCCACTGTTGATCTCTTTCCTTCATGTACCGGGATTTAGCAAGGACGACATCATCCAGAGAATGACACTGGTGCAATCTTCGTGATTCCTTCAACTTCTTATCTCGTCTTTCTTTCCTCCATCTTCTTTCCGTTCTTTTGTGCATTTCTTGTTATTTCTTCTTGCCTTCTTTACTTCTGGTCCTCTATCGTCTGTCCATTCTTCTTTCTTTCGTTCGTTCATTGCTGTAATCCTTGCCTTAACTTATTTTTTCTCTCTTTTACCCTTGCTGCTCTCTCTCTGTGTGTGTGTGTGTGTGTGTGTGTGTGTGTGTGTGTGTGTGTGTGTGTTTGTGTGTGTTCGTTCGTGATATGGTTAAAGATACAGAGGTTGGGCAAGGTCGAAGGATAAGCCATGTAATCTTATGCCCTCTGATCACATTTTTATTTATAAGCGTCTCTTTACCTCATAAGCACGAACTAGACTACTGTTTTCCAAAGCTGAATTGTTGGAATGTCATTGCATTATCTTTGCACTTGGTTTTCTGGGTAATGTGATCTCCCAGGAGCGAAGAATGGCCTGCTTGACAGGGTAATCGTAGGCAGAGACATGATATATTAAGACATAGTGGATATGAGGGGGACTTACTGGACCAAAAAAAAAAAACAGAAACCTTCGACTATATGAGTCACATTTGTCTATATGAGTGGTCATTCTGGCAACACAGTACAAATTCACATCTTTCCTCATCGGGCTGAACTTTATCTCATATGAGATTTTCATTTGACACATAATCAGGGTGAACGCCTGATTATCGGGGATGCTCTGGCTCTCAAATGAAATCCTCGCCTTCTCTTAGTTCTAGGTCAGTCGTCATCATGCCACATTCTGCCGTAGAGGTGTCAGGCTTCTTTTTTCTCCCATTTTATTATAAGCACTGATTTTGGACTATGTGAGCATTCCTTGGAGGGAGGGGGGAATGTGTGTGTGGGAGAAAGGGTGGGGGAGGGGGGAGGGGGGAGATCAGATTCTAAAATTGGGACAGAGAAAGAATGGGCCTTCCAATGAACAAAATCTTTTTTTCAACCATGGCTTTCGTAGAAGAGGCGTCTTGGATGCAATTAAGAGTATCTCTAAGGCTAATCACTGATTATTTGATTATAATGACCCGTCGCCCTTAGCTTTACACCAGACCTTTTTGTCCTTATCTTATTTCGTTCTCCCTCGGGGCCTATGTGAGCAGTCGGGAAGTGTGTTAGGGTCACGGGTGAACACTAAGCTTGCACGTGGAACTAGGGACCGATTCAGGCAGTAGGTATTTAAGGATTAAATTGCTGTGAAGTTAGCATCTCTGTAGTGTAGTGGTAACGCGTTCAGACTTGTAAGCTGAGAGACTCTGATTCGATCCCCGGCAGGGACAAGAAATTTCTAGTGTAGGTGTTTTTCGGCCCATCTTCTCAAAATTGATCATTCACAGTAATTTGGCATAATCCCTGGTGACACACTTCCCCAAAATAAGTATGTAACATCATATAACATCTGAAAAATTATCACACTGAGCTCACCTTCCTTCCTTTTAAATATAAGAGAAAGAATACTATATGCCTTTCCACCCGCTTACACCTAGTCCTATGAGTCCTTAGTAATGAGGGGGGAGGGGGACCACGTGAATGAGCACAATGGTTATCTGGGCAAGTAAGGGTGATGGNGGGGGTTGCCGAGGTGAGGTAGCACTCATACATACTCATATTAACGTCTGGATTGACGTTTGACATACCAATACAGATGAACAAAGAGTGGAGAAAAACGGGCTCGTTCGCAGCCTTTTGACAGGCATGAGATATGAAAATATTTAGATATATTTTCCTCATGAAACTGTTAGTCTAGGTGCTTGATTTTTTTTTGGGGGGGAGGGGGGGACGTTTGCATTTTTGAAATCAGCAACCGTTGTCAGAACCGACCCACAATTCTGAACAACATAGTCTAGACTATATTATTATAGTACCAAAACATGTATGTGACCTAATTTATGAAACACGATGCATGTCAAGGACGTTATAATCATAAAATCGGCTATGTGAGGAAGTCTAGAAGGAAAGGAAGGGTAAGGAATGGGGGTGAGGGTGATCAGCTGTGGGATGGGGGCACGTGCGAGTTGGCGAGGGACGAGACACTCATTCATTTTCGTTACAGATTCGATCGCCCTAAAGTGATGCCCCACCCGCCCCCTCCCAACATCACTTCTCGTGTCGTATTTGATTGCCTCAATCAGTTCAACAAATAAAGCCCAAGTCCTCGGATGAGGGAGTAAAAGAGCTCTTTGCAATCAAATCGGCTGGGGCATTCGATACTTCTTGTTTGCAAACGACTGCAAATCAACTGAGCGGAGAAAATGGAGGGGAGACGTGATTTCTGTTATTTTCTCTCGGTTTCCTTTTTTTGTTTCTTTCTATCAGCTAACCGCACTTAGATAATTATTATGTAACATAACATGCGCTGCACAGCGGAGATCCGCAGCACTTAATCTGCAATTTGCCAGACATACAAGATTGAATTCCAGTGAGATTTTATAGGCGATAGAATTAAAAGGATTTTTAGGTTTCTTTAAAAATGTGTTTGTTCCTGAAGTTAGGATGAAGGATTGGGAAGCTCAGCTCAAAGTGACGTTTCTAGTCTTCCACGAATCTTCCTTCTTACTATCACTCTCTATGGTGCAGCGTGGCCACATGGTTACGGCACTGAACTCAGGATCTAGAGGTGGTGGGTTCGATTCTCAACCGCATTGTGAGGTAAGTGCCTTGGGAAAACTTTTCATTCACGTGTTTCTCAGTCCACCAGTCTGTAAAATATGTACCTGGCTATTGGCAGTAGAAAATATTGTTACAGTGCCCATGCTCAGGGCCTATAATGACAGCGGATGAACCTCAGAAAATTGAGAACGTCCGAGAGTGATCAGACCTGCTTGGGTAATAACAGTGATTAGTCCCATGAGCGGTCATTAGCCTGGATACGAGACTTATAAACCGCATTATTAGACTATTATTATGATGATGATGATGAAAATAATCGGATAAAAAAAAGATATGGGCATTCTAGTTCTAGTTTCATCTACTCGACTTTCTAAAGCTGATTGTACAGTGTTTATTCCTTTATTGTTTATGT
This sequence comes from Ellobium chinense, assembly GCA_033807755.1. NCBI lineage: Eukaryota > Metazoa > Mollusca > Gastropoda > Ellobiida > Ellobiidae > Ellobium > Ellobium chinense. The sequence goes on along the minus strand of JAWQUT010000040.1, from coordinate 222,620 downwards.
TATTTTAGAACCCGTTTACAGAAGAGTAGAGAGACTTACTGAAAGACACAATCAAGCCTAAAACTCACACACATGGTAGACCAATCGATAGGAATGATTTGTTGTGTGTAACTGAGGTCATATTTTAAAAAAAATAATAGATAGATGGTTATTTATTATAGCAGTGATGATGTTGGTGGTGATGGTTTCTCATTAATATAGTGATAATGGTGATACTTTTGATGATGATGCTGCTGATGATGGCATTGAGGAAATGATGTACCATCGTCTAATACGCTTCCTCATATTCCTTTATATGTATTGGTATTTTTGTTTCTTTTGTGCTCAAACTAGTTATAACCTTGTCATCTGTAATAGGGTTCTAAATTCCTTTTTTTGTTTTCTTCCTTGCTCCAGCTTAATCCTCTGACCCACTGACAAGCACCCTGAGTCAAGCTGCATCAGCAAGGTTGTACTGAGAGCAGCTTGTTTTGCTTCTCTGAAAGATCTTAGGCTGAAGTGAGAGGAATCCTTCAACTCTGAATAATTGAAAATGTAATCAGGCGAACGAGCCTCTTCACTGTAAAATTCCTTGAGAATAGATTAGGGAAAGAAGGAGA
>JAWQUT010000040.1:192560-212987 GCA_033807755.1 Ellobium chinense | reverse complement strand
TGTACCGCTCGGTTCTCGCGTAAGGTTGTAAAATACGTTTACTTCTTTGAGATTTAATATATTCGTCATATAGGGGGTGAGTGATATCATGAAGTATATTTTTGGCTTTCTTCACGGATATTTTATCATACAGATCATCGAAAGATGGTAGATCATTATATCATGGGCTTATCGTATTTCAGCTTGAATGGGGTAATATTAAGTCTATCTGCTGATGTGTCATGTCAGCGAATGTAAATGATCCCTGGCTTACCGTGATTCAACTTGAATGATGCTATCTCAGGTTACCGATAACGTGTCAGTGGGTTTACCATCAGTTTTACCATCAGGGCAAACTTGATGGCATGAGAGATAACAAAGAAGAAGACGAAGAAGAAGGAGGAGGAGAAGGGGGAGAAGAAAATGAAGAAGACGAGGAAAAGGAAGAAGAAGGAGAAGAACAAGAAAAAGAAGAAAAAGAAGAAGAAAATGAAGAGGATGAGGAAGAGGAAGAGGACGGAAAAGAAAAAGAAGAAGAAGAGGAAGAAGAAGAAGAAGAAGAGGAAGAAGAAGAAGAAGAAGAAGAAGAAGAAGAAGAAGAAGAAGAAGAAAAAGAAGAAAAAAAGGAGGAAGAACGAGAAAAGGAAGCCAACCGTAACTGGCATTAATAAATGAAAGGAGAAGCAACGCCGAAGTTTGTTTTTTTTTTGGATGGGGGCATCTACGGTAAAACTATGATGTTGAGGCATGCGGTCTTTTTCTGTAAAGACAACACTATATTCCTCTGACAAAATGTCAGGTAAGCTGATTTAACCGACAATGCCATGAGTTGCGGTCTCCCATGTGAAGACAGAGGGGGGAGGGGGAGGGAGAGATGAAAATGCAATCCTGCATTGCATGTGTAAAGTTACAGGCTATGGGATTCCCTAGTTCGTGCGGAACAAATGATATAAACGGAAATATGAATACAGGGACGACATGCAAAGCCTTAATAAGCCTAATGTCGTGAAGGTTCGTTGACGTACCGTTGCCACTAGTTATAGAGTAACAGGCACGGATAATATACTGCTCAAAAATAGCAGCTCTCATTATTTCATGCAACGACTCTACAGTGCTTGTCTATGATCAGTTCCATGTCCATTGGGTTGCCAAGGCCCACAAATAGCAAGATATCTTATACAGACGTGTTCAAATCTTAAAACACAGTTACAAAATGTTACATGTACATCTTGGTAAATCTTTCCATAGAGAAAAAAATATCATCATCATCATCATCATCATCAACAACAACAACAACAACAACAACAACAACAATAACAACAACAACAACAACAATGCTTATTTAGCTTTGAACAATATGTATTGCATTTTTTTTTGTTGTTGTAACTCAGCAGCAGAATCACGTAAATTTGGCTAAACAAAAATGAGAAATATTTCATGATAATGTCTAGTGAAAATACCTTATCTACAGAAGAGAGAGAAACTGGGACTGATGCATCCATCACATCAAACGATACACTGAGTATCGAAAGCACGCCTATCAAATACTTCACAAGAATAAATGCATGAACGATTCCTGAACCCGGAAAGCCATTCTAATGAACAACTAGGTGTGGATAAACTGAAGTATAGTCATTAAAGAGGGATAGATCTACTATCATAGGATTTTCTATGCTCTGAACAACTCTTTGATGAACATTTGCCTCATATTTAAGCCATTTCGAAAAAAATATGGCCGCCATGATCGTCAGACCCAATGCCCAGGTCTGACTGACATCTTTTATCCAGTTGAAGACTCACTGGCGTTTATTCATGTGCTCCGGAATAGAGTTTGATAATTATGTTCCTTTCATTTTTTCTTTTTAGGAGTATCCTAACATAGAACGGGGCATGCACAGCGCTGTTTGATCAATGCAGAACAAAGCTGATTAGAGCGTTAAGCTGGAGGAATATTGTTCTATATTGTTGTCGTGTTGTCTTTGAGCCCTGGGTACGCAGTGTTACAGTTACAGGGGCACTGTTCTATATGGTGCCCAAGTATAGAATGGAAAAGGCTGAATAGGATATCGTTACGAAGATTAGATTCTGAAGCATAGGCCCGTATGCTGTCTGTTCAAAGTGTTATGTATCTGTTGTAGTAGTAGTAGTAGTAGTAGTAGTAGTTGTTGGTGTTGATGCTGCTGGAAGTAGTGGTGGTGGTGGTGGTGGTGGTGGTGATGGTGGTGGTGGTGGTGGTGATGTGGTGGTATGATGATATATGCGATGGTGTTTATTTGTTAGAAACGGAGATAGATAGATAGATAGATAGATAGATAGATAGATAGATAGATAGATAGATAGATAGATAGATAGATAGATAGATAGAGAGGGAGAGAGAGAGAAAGAGTGAGTGAGTGAGTGAGTGAGTGAGAGAGAGAGAGAGAGAGAGAGAGACACACACACAGACAGAGAGGGAGAGGGTGATATCTCAAATAAATATTACCAGGTATAATGGTAGACGCATTTTGTTTATAAGTTTCGAAGGTGTGTTTGCAGCTGGCCTTCAGCAATGAACCTTCGACCCTCTTCTCCTGATCTTTTCTTTCTTTCTTTCTTTCTTTCTTTCTTTCTTTCTTTCTTTCTTTCTTTCTTTCTTCCTGTAACGAAATCTGATTCCCACCTCCCCAAATCCTTGTAAATCACGTGTGTTATGTGCAAAGGACATGGGTTAGAGAATATCTGAACAACAGTGAAACAGACAAATAAGTAATCTCCATACATTCTCAATCATAAAATAAATTTCATAATTTATAGCTAATATTCTTAGGGACACTATCTCCCTGATTTTCCTGTCCCACCCCTTTTGCAAAGGTTGTTTTTTTGTCCTGAGATAACACAGATCACACATACACACAAACACAAAGGCACGGGCATACACACAGTCAGACAGACACACACACACATACATCACAGATAAATACACAGTGACACACATCACAAATAAACCTCCCGTCGCCCCCCCNCCCCCTCATCCACCCGCCCACATACAAGCTCACTAAAGCATAATGTTAAGTTGTCTGTGACCTCTTAAGACAGGAGAGACACACTATTCTGGGTCCCCCAGCTTGACAGTTATCTCAGGCACGTGCACCCCCTGGAGCCTGTGATTGACAGCTGTACCGACCTGGAGACCCTCCTTTACTTCATATTCTCAATGATACCCTTTACAACAACAGACTAATGCTTAAAAAAAAAATGAGACTGGGATCAGTGGCGTATCTAAGGGAAGGCCCAGTAGGGAGCGGTACCGTCCTGGAGACTCTCCTTTACTTCATATTCTCAATGATATCCACTACAACAACATTCTTATGCTTAAAACAGTGAGCCCAAGATCAGTGGTGTAGATAAAGTGAGGCCCGGAAGGAGTGGGGAAGAGGCGGCGACATGTGCCTCCCTTACCCCCTTCACTTTCCCTCCCCCTTTCCCTGGAAGCCTATGATTGACAGCTGTACTAGCTGGAGGCCCTCCCTTACCTCATTTCCTTGGTGATACACTCTATAACAACACTCGGATACTCAAAAAAAAACAAAATTGAGACCGGGATCAGAGGCATAGAGGTCAGGTAGGGGTGGGGAGGGGGGCATAATATGTGCGTGTGATGTGATTGATAGCTGTACTAACTTCGAGACCCTACAGTATTTCATTTCCTCAAAGACACCTTTCACAGCAACACTCGAGTACTCACAAAAAAAATTTTAAAAATGAGACAGCGATCATAAGCATAGATAAGGAGAGACCTAGAAGGTACAGAAACCGGAGGGGAAANGGGGGGGGGGGGGGGGAGAAGGGAAGGCACAACTCCTCCACAAAAAGTCAATCCTCCCCCTTTCAACCCATCCCCATTTAGCTCCAATTCTCTCCCATGACAGATACAGCAGAGCACACGTAAAGTGCACATAGGCACCGACCAAAAATATACTTATTAATACATAATTAACGAAAAACTGGAACCAAAAAACTATACTCAGTAGTAGTGTTTACGTACTAACCATGCACGTATTAAGTGTCTTCCACTGTACTTCTTTAGTTTTCTTTTCTTATGATTTCTTTGTACACATACCATAACTTCATCCTGTTGCGGACTCTGATCCTGAAACCCAGTTGATCTTTGAAGATATCAGCCTCTTAGCTCAAAGACAGTCACTCGACTACCTTTGGCCTAGCCCTACAACCTGGAGTGGAAGATGGTCTATGCTGATCAGGGCTATTTTTTTTTGTTTGTTTTGTTGTTGTTTTGTTTTTTGCTGCAGCACTTCAAGTATGAGCACTGGGCGTTCTTGCAGAGTGTCAGGGCATCGTTTGCTCTCCACACTCTCATAGAGTTCGATGAAGATTTTTGTTGTTGTTGTTGTTGTTTGTTTGTTTTTTGCTGCAGCACTTCAAGTATGAGCACTGGGCGCTCTTGCAGAGTGTCAGGGCATCTTTTGCTCTCCACACTCTCACAGAGTTCGATGAAGATTTTTGTTCTTAAATAAGAGTTCTCTTATCAATGATTCATGTGTTTCTTTATAACCCCCTTGCCCCAACCACCCCCCCACCTCCTCCTGAGCCTGCCAACTACAACCGTAGGCCAACCCTTCTGGCACTCTACTGCTTAGGACGATGACGGGATGTTCGGTTTTTGTTTCTTGATCCCCCGAGTGCCTGTATAAGGTCCTGAATAAACCTATCTCTAGCAACTACCAGACTTAAGAGATTTAGCCATAAGTCGAAGATCAGATCAAAGTCTATTGTCTCGTAGACGACGTGATACGAAACTCTTTAGATAAGAGTTCGGGTTGGGCTTGGAGGTTTGTTTTAATAATTATAGTCCTGACTTCTTATAAGTCGTGGTGCAGGAAAAGGCCTTCTTTGTGGATCGTTCCTCTAAAGTGACATCCTTATTTTGGTGCTATCTTTTAAAACGGTACGAAAGCTAGAGTTTAGGAATTTCCATCTTTCTCTTCTGATACGCCTACGCCTTTATACAGTTTGCATCGAGACCCTTTCATTCCTCTCCCCTTCCTCCTCCCTTTTTCGGAGCAGTCGCGAAAGTCAAATTTGATGTTACGATTCCAGACTGATTTTCCAAAGCTCTACTACCACCACCACTACCACCACCACCACAACAACAACAACCCTGCCTACACATTGCATAGCCTAGATTTACAGCCACATACGCATTGTGCTGCTTGTAAGTTGGCCTGATAGACCATTCTTAATTAGCCAACTCCAACCAATTTCACATCTACATTAAGCAAACGACATATGTAAATATGGTAGTGTGACTGCATCATTAAATCTCGAAAGTAAAAATTAAATAGATGCATCCGCCAATTAAAGCCAATGTAACAGATCATATCAGCCAATATCATATCATATTATTTTCTTTAATGGTGCAAAAAATAGAAATCGAAAGTAATGATTGTCGAACCGTGGCTTCAGATGCTTGGATAACTGTGCATGCATAATTTATTGCAGATAGCGCTTCCCATAACTAAGAGAGGCCTATTTGCAATCTGTCACCTCATTAACTTTTATACCTAGCCAGGGTCCTCTCAAAGCCTTCAAAGGTTTCAATTCTTTTCCTTAGAATTTGATTAGATCTTTAACTGATATTCATTTGAATCACTGTCCTCAAATTTTCTTTTTCACATTACGAAATGTGGGACTGGATGGGGCTCGGGAGACACTGGGCAGGGATTAAGTCACTTTAGCTCTATGGCAGGGGCCCTCGAGAAGGTCTTGAGTCTCGAGTTTGCGGATAGTGGGCGAAGTGGGATAAGCGCTTTAAGAACTCTGGGAGAAGCCATGAATATTCAAAACCTCTTAAATGGTGGTGGTGTTAGAAAAACTCACGATCAGTCACTTATCACTTGCGTGGTTTTGACAGACTGCTTCTTAGAGTCTTAAGCTCGACTTGGTCAACTGCAAGACGAATGACATTCATGGCTACAAGAAAAGGTCAATCATGTAGAACAGTGCACTCGTTAGCGCTGGCAGAAATTACATTCGCCTGTATACACAAGAATCGGGCAAGTGCTAAATTTGGAAAATACAGGGGATACATTTTTTCCCTGTCTCCGTATTTTTTTTTCTGTCATTAAAATCAAGGCGGCAATGTATTCATAGCTACAGCTCATCATTCATTGTTGCGAAACACCATCCAGAATGACATCTGGCTTTCTTCAAAACATAGACCATTATGAGTTAACTATAAAGGCGATTCTCTTCCGTCCCCTCTCTTCGGTTCCTTCTGTCTTCTTTTTCCTTTAAAAAGAAAAATATTTTTCTTTGTTCATTAGACAGACATACTTTAGGTCAGAGGCCCATCCCTTGTCTGTCCTTACAAATAGCTATCGAACAACTTTGTGTGTGCGTGTGTCTATCTATCCATCCATCCATCCATCCATCCATCCATCCATCCATCCATCCATCCATCCATCCATCCATCCATCCATCTATCTATCTATCTATCTATCTATCTATCTATCTATCTATCTATCTATCTATAAAATATATAATAAGTTTTCATCACCCTTCCAGTCATGATAAGTAGCCTACGTTAGTAGTAATCTGTCTTAAATCTTCATTTCTTACTTTGGGATTGGTGACTCAAAGTTAAATATCTACTTAATGTGTATTATTATAAATATCTCAGCCGTTACTTCATTGGAGTTATACATTTATTCAAAACTATGACTCCGGGAAAAAAGATCCAACAGATTTAGAAATGCTATAAAATCATATTTTCCTTCTATTTTTAGGCTCTTTTCCCGTTATTATAATAATATTATATTGCGTGCAGAATGGGCTTGATCTGGTCGGGAAACTACTCTTCCGTTTGAATTGTGGCCGAAATAATCTGACGGTATTTGTGTCACTGATGGGGAAGTTAGGAAATGACTGCCGACTGCCCTGAATAGAACGAAATGTTTATGCCAAAAATATTAATTTCCTCTCCTGGGTTGACTTGCAAGGTTTTGCCACAGCCTGCCTTTACTTTCAGCGCCACCACTCAACCTGCTCGACCTCTTTTCGCGCGGCGTGGGTTTAAAATCCCGACAGGTCCCAGAAAAATGGGGCGCCCATTGTGCAAATTCTTGAGACGCGGTGAACCAAAGGTCTTCGATCTGCCCTTGCAATCAATAGATTGATCAGCGGTCCGATCATGCAGTAAAAAACTATCGATCGGTTTCTTTTGTTCCATAAACAGTAAGGTGGCCATTGTTCCATGAGCATTGAGACAATAGAAACGGTTATAAACGTCTAGGAACATGGTATCGGAACAAATAAGAAAAAAAATGAATAAAACACAAAGAAGCGAAACAAAGAGTGCTGGTAGTCAATAATGCACTTCGTGTACTGTCTTTTTTGTTGAATTTTCCCTCTTATTTCGGCTTGTAAGAACGTTGTATATGTAGATTAGCACACTAGAAGTTCATTGTTTTGATTACAGACTGGAAAAAACCACAAACACAGCATTTTACAATACCCAGGATCCAATTGAAACACACTGAAAAAACTAGGCGCTAGTCCACATAATGTTTCTCAATACAGAATCTATATTTTGCCTGTTCGGAAGTCTAGCATGGACCTATATACTTAATTGTAAAACCCAATTTAATTTTTTTTTTTGCCCGAAAGAAAATGTATTTCTCATTAGTACATGCAAAACTCAAATTTCGCCCCGTGAATACGTCCTGCACAGGTCCCATATTATGATGGCTCACACTGGGTCCCTTTTGAAGCCTTCTACATAAGGCCAAACAGGACCTGGGTAAGACAGGGGTAGGACCTAGTAATTTACTGCTGGTCACAGCCTCTTTATCCAATGGATGCAGATCTTCCTCCTCCTCCCCCCCCCCCCNCCCACCCCTCCACCGATAAAAATCTTCCCATCTAACTTTCTTTTTGTCTGCTAGTAGCATCTATTCCCTGCCCTGGCCTTGCCCATCCTCGCCACTGCTCTCTCCCCTCCCCCTCCCCCTCTTCCCGCTTTCCTCGACACCCCTGCCCCAGCCAAGGAAAGAAAAAGTCAGTCCACGTTGTACGAAGAGTTGCTACAACTACAAAAGTACATGGACAATCTCATTCTCCACTGTACACTGTGATTGATTTAAAAGGGCCAGAGGGAGATCTCCGGGGACGTTCATCCAATTGTGTCAAGATAGACCTCCCCTCTCTCCCCACTGAGATCAAATTTCAACCCGAGGAAATAGATCCAGTCAGGGTGACCCCCAGAGAATGGTTATTGTTGCACTACCCAGTCAGCCGCACTTGGCAATGTTTGGACACACTTTCGAGCCGCTGAGACGAGTTTACGAGACATAGATTGAACATGTTCGTCGCCCCTTTCTAGCGATCCAGTCAATCATTCCTGTCGATATTCGTGCGCAGGACAAAGCATGGCAAATCATTATAAATGAGGAAGGGGGAAAAAAAACTCCGAAACGGGGAAAATACGAGAAGTTCAGATCGAATAAAAGCAAAGAGCAATCAATAAACACATCACCTGTCGTCCGTCTGAGGCATTTATGGGTTTATCCCTATTACTTGTGGTCGGGTCTGGCCACAGAGATATACTATAATAAACCTTTTTGTTTCCTGATTAAAATAAACGTCATCAATAGATACTGCAAGAAATCGAGTCATAGTAGCGATAAACCATTCTCGGTTATTATAATACACGGTCATCCGAGCAACGCAAGCCACAACTCGCACAATCATTGCTTCCGCTTTGTACTTGTACACTGTCAACGGGACATGATTGGCTGATATGGTCTGTTACACTGGCTCTTGTTGACTGATGCATCTTTTACTTTTGTAAGCAAGATTTGATGACGCAGTCATACACTATCATTTATATTTCTTTTTTTTTGCTGAAACCGGAAGTGAGCTTTGGTGGAAATGGCTAATTATGAACGGTCTGTCATTCTAGAGGTATTATCTCCAGCCCGCATGGCACCTGCACAATAGCTCTATTCTGGTTCCGAATTTAGGAATCTATGATATCTGCTTACGGCTACTTGGCAGATTTACAATGCCTTTATATTGCCATCGAGGAATTTGAGATCCATAGATTCAGTACTTCTATTCGTTTCTCGATCACAGCTAAGGAAGTAGGGTGGCAGATCTAGATCGAGTGCATTTTCTTATACGGTGCCTCCAATCTGGGAACTCAGTATTAGCAATGGTGTATCGAATTGCAAACCAGCCTCGAATCACTTAAGCGTCAATCAAAGTACATTTATTCGTTAAGTGCCTGTCATGGTAACATAATTACCTATCTTACTCGAAATAGTTGTCAATCTCATCTCTAATTTATCTTCTTTGTGCCATTAGTCTTATACAGTCGACTTTGCTTAATCGAATCTCTCGTTTTCGCAAAATGTTTCAGAAATAGAAATACTATGCTCTCTATTACAAATATAACTGGATAATCATATCTTTTTTTTAATCACAATATTTTTTTGGCATGCTCCTATGTTAAGGGGCGTTGAGTGACAAATTTGTGTCATTTCTTTTCTTATTCATTCTTTTTTTTATGAGAGGTGTATTGATGTATGTGTNTATACAGTCGACTTTGCTTAATCGAATCTCTCGTTTTCGCAAAATGTTTCAGAAATAGAAATACTATGCTCTCTATTACAAATATAACTGGATAATCATATCTTTTTTTTACTCAAAATTTTTTTTTTCATGCTCCTATGTTAAGGGGCGCTGAGTGACAAATTTGTGTCATTTCTTTTCTTATTCATTATTTTTTTTTATGAGAGGTGTATTGATGTGTGTGTGCGTGTGTGTGTGTGTGTGTGTGTGTGTGTGTGTGTGTGTGTGTGTGTGTGTGTGTGTGTGTGTGTGTGTGTGTGTATGTGTGCGAGCTTACGTGTATGTGTGTTACATACATATGTGTGTTTGTGTGTGTGTGGACGTAAGCTACCATCGTTATCTTGCTTAAGAGCATTTAAGCTCCTTGTGAGTGAGGCGATAATTATATTGGCCTACTGTACACAAGTAGAAAGTATCTGGACAACCAGACAGGTCCATAATGAACGTGATGGTGATGGTGGTGGTGATGATGGTGGTGGCAGTAGTGGGGATGATAACGATGATGATGATGATGATGATGATGGTGGTGGTGGTGGCAGTAGTGGGCATGATAACGATAATGATGTTGATGATGATGATAATGATGATGATGATAATGATGATGATAATGATGATGATGATGATGATGATGATAATGATGATAATGGTGATGATGGTGATGGTGATATGCGATGGTTGTGCGAGGAGGGATGAGATATTGATGGTCTGCCTTTCGTTCGCTCAAGGCAATAATGAATATTTTCTAATGGCGTTCGCTTTAATAACGTTCTGTTATTACAGTAGAAACTTATTCACAATGTCAGTCACCGTGCAGCCGGTCCATACGTTGGAACTCGTGAGATGTTTGAGTTCTTAAGCGATAATAAAGAGTTCAAAATAACTAAAATTCAGCGGTCGTATGCCCAATACTTACGTTAGTTAACGCACCGTTTTAACCACGGGAAACTCCCAAAACATAAGTAGTGTTCAGTACGTTTACTAACGTATGGGTTGAGCATACGGCCACAGATCAAGATCCGCTCCTCTTAAATGGCAATTAAGCTCATATTATCCAGTTCATGTAAACTGAACTTACTGAATTGCGTTCATTTGATGTCAGTTTTGGAAGAAGAGTCCACGGTCATACAGCACATTTATCTCACAACTTCCTCTTTGGGAAATATAATTCTTGCTGAGCCTGCAGGACAGTAAAAATGCAAAGGCAGATTACAGATCGATAACAATCGAATCGTCTCACTGATTTCGTTCATAAGTTAACGAGTAGCGATCGATGTATTCCGCTACCGGAGATGCAAATCGAGCTAAATTGAGGCCTTTTACAAGTACTTTTCCTAAATAGCTGGTCCCTGAAAACAAGCCAAGCACTAAACGAATAAATATTTGAATATCTTTCGGGTTGGAATACAATATAAATCGAATACATTTTTGCTTTGTAAATCGACAATGGAACCGTCCTTGTAAAGTATGACGTAGTTTTGAACAAAGCGTGTAAGCCTATTTTATCCGGCGCCAAGAACACAAGGAGAGCTTTAATTGTTACCAGTTGAGAATGCTTTTAAGAATGGTTGTGCTGCTGACGTCATACAAGTCATGGCCGAAGTAGCCTCGGGCATGTTCAAAAAGTGGAAGAGGTTTTAATGAAACAATAAATGTGGTCATCAAGTGCGGCCGCATAATGTAGCATCAAGCATCCGGCATTAAGAGATTTGATCAATTCTCGAAATAGACCTTAGAAACAGGCTGCCCATTTATTTCTGCCTTTTACAGGCCTAGTTCGTCGTTCTTACTTTATTTTGCATACATTGTTCGAGCGCAATCCCCTTCCCCTCCTCACTCCCACCCTCACCCCTCTAAAAGAAACAATATAGCGTAAACACTTCATAGCATTGTTTTTGTGGTGTGTGTATGTCGGGGGTGGGGAGGGTAGGAATGTATACATGTGTGTGTGTGTGTGTGTGTGTGTGTGTGTGTGTGTGTGTGTGTGTGTGTGTGTGTGTGAGAGAGAGAGAGATAGATAGAGAGAGAGAGAGAAAGGAAGAGAGAGCGAGAAAGGTTGGTTTTTTTTTTTGCTGGCCTCTTCATATGAGCTTCCACTACTCTTTCAGTCAAGGTACTCAGGAGTGATCTTATGCACCGCTGTTAAGCTGAATTAGAACAACGTTATCCCCGGGGAATCTTGTAAGAGCCTTCCTATTTGCTCACTGTTCCTCAGACAGAATATCTGGCAGAGTGACGTTTTTTGTTCGGGCACCTCCTAATTAAACCTGCAGGGTATGGCTGCCATCGCAAGTTATGTCGCTCTGACACAATGGAATATAAGACAAAACAAAGAAAACTGCATCAATGGAAAACAAAATGTCAGTTGTGGGGAATGGAGATTAATATTTCTAATAGAGAGTTGCATTATGTACAAAGCCCACACTATCCCCTCAGTCAACTAGAGTGCGTAAATTTCAGGAGTGTGCGAGCTTCTCGTGTTTGTTTAAAAGAAATTTGCCGGATTTCCGGAGTTCGACCCCTGACCTTAGCCATCAGGGTGGGTCCTTGGAGGTCCCATGAGATTGTCCTTAAAACATGCATAAATCTAAATCTTAAGTTAAAGCATATTTAGGCTACGTCTCACTTGTACCTCGTAGATCTGACTGCTTGGTTAACTTCATGAGCAATGTTATAGGATACTCCTGCCTGGATCTTGGTTTAGGGTTAGAGGGAAGATTAGAAAACAGAAAGCACGCATTGAAAGAGTTTATAGACAATAATAATGCCTACAGACTGTCTCAAGTTTGGTTTCCTTTCTTTAATCTTATCTCTAATCCAGCCCCTAGCCCAAAATCAAGCTCTTGGCGGGAGTGTCCTGATATATTACCTACGAAATTTGGCAGAGGTTTTGGATTAACAAAGCGGTGCAAAAACACAACCCTCTATCAGAGTGTTGATAATGTCAAATAGAAATTGTTGTTCTGGTGGACATCGTGATGATGGTAGATGATAAAACGTGTGGACTGAGGAAATGTGAATGAAATGCCCTCCCAAGCCACATTTAACATGACCATAGAGGGACTCGATCCCACGACTTTCAGATCCTCAGTCTAATGCTATAACCATTCGGTCGCGTATATTTTGTGAATCAGGATCATCCTACATACATGGAGTGCATTTATTGTTTTTCCATTTAGTTTTTGTCAGCTGTGTTCAGTTCTTTTAGTTTAATTACGTCCACCATATTTTTTTTATAGCAAATCGTCAATCTCATTCCACGTATGCCTGAGATTTTGAGAAATTTAGCGCTCATAACCTGCATGTTGCTCACAGCAAAACAACGAGGCAGATGTGATTTAGCTGTAAAATTGGGAGATGATAACTAGTGAAAACTCTATGTTTATTTTAATAGGACAAAAAAGTTAAATGGATGATCATCGTACCATAAACAACGTAAATCATAAAAAAACCCCACCAAACTATCTCTCAGGCAAATGTGGAATGAGCGTAACAAAATGAGATTTGATGTTTAGGGCTGGTAGAAAATAAATTAGTGGGCATTGTTTCTCATAATCATTCTCAGGTTATAAGAAGATAGATCACGCAAATAAAGTGCAGTGAGAGGAAAAGCCTGCATGGTAGTACAAATATTTCTGGTTCGACTTACACTAATTCATTTCCACCTCCATGTCCGATTCCCTGTAAAGCGCGCAGTTCAGGTTAGACTCGAATTCCAATACTATCCGCTTCTTGTTCACGAAAACTTTCGATTATCGGGCCTACAATTGTCATTCACGAGGGAGGGAGGGAGGGAGAATAAGACAGAGATAGAGACATAAAAAAATCTGAGACTTAGTTCTGTACGGAATCGATCCAGGCTCAGGCTGCAGGAAAACAATATTATGGACATTTCCCAGCGAAATGACCTATTGATCTCTATTAGAGAAGTTAAGGTAACCTTCCCACGTTTCTTCTTCCCTCTTCCCTCCGGTCCTTTCCAACCTGAAAGCATTGTGGAGAGTGAAAAGCATGTGGCTTTTGTCCAATCATGTACGGCTAACGTGTTTTCATTGTTTGTTGACTGGTTCTGATTTGGTGGCCTGGAAAGGTTGGATGACCATAAAATAATCCTCGAACAGAACACACGATCCCGAAGGGTGACGTTAAAAATGAATACGGAGGCTTAGTGCAGCCAGGCCCTCATCAGCTGCACGGGCCTCAAAAATTATGACGTTCCTCAAGTGACTTTCATCCAATAAAGTACCACTGTAAAGTGGTGGAAATACATTTTTTAAAAATGTGTGACGTGTTGACCAAGACACATGAGCTAGAAACAAGGTCGTCATTACGCGACCTTAAAATGACATGGTCGTAAGTCCAGTCTACCCAGTTTTGAGTTATTTGCTTTTGAAGAACGCTGCCATTTTGTGTCATTTCTTGTGTGGGATCACGGTTAGGTTTGTTTGGTCCCTGGGGCTGCGAGAATGGGTCCCTCCTTTTATTCTGTGAGAAGTCTTCAGCAAGGGAACTCTCAGTCTCTAGGCAAACCAAGATAGCTACGACTAATGCAGAAGAGCAAGAAAATAATGCACGGACTTGCGAGTGGTGTAGCTATACTTAAATATTTGCCTCATTCATTAGCATACATACCACCGTTGATTCTTGCCACATCCTCTTCCGTTAATGAGAGGGTTCCACTAACAAATTTGATACCATAGGCTTGCCGCCATGTTGCCGAGCTCTCTCTTCCTGGGATAGCAAAAGACGTCAAATTTCTAACAACTTCTAGTAGGTGCGCACCTTTCCTCACTATGGCTGACGAGTATGAACCCGGGTATGTGGAGATAGTCTTTGATTCCCATAGCATCACCAGACAGATCGACAAAAAGAAAGTACGGAGATAATGGATATCAGCTCTGCAGGAGTCGGGGTTAAGAATGCTCATTCATCCGGGTCTCTGTGGCGTGTACGGAAATGAAAGAGATGACAACTTAGCAGGTCGGAGACAAGACAGGGACCGTGCGCAACATTTTCATTGGCAGGAAGAGACCTAATTCCTCAAAATATAAAACAACACCAAAAACTAGATCTTCATGCTTATATCTCTGAACTTACACATGAATTTCAGAGAGTGTTCTCAGGAAAATGATCCCAAAATTTGCAGTTGATCAAGTTGTTAAATGCGATGTTATACGTTGAAACGCTTCCTCCCATGCATTTCGTAGGGGTTAATTTCTCCACTGATTTCATGTGTGAGTAGCAAACCGACCATAACTGGTCTTTTTTTTTTTTAAATTGGTGGGCAGCGATGTTTCTGATTATCTCCGAAATATGTAGAGAATCGATTTTCCCATATCCAAATGACCTGTTCCATAGTTTTTATTGGACATTTATGCTCATGACGTCACTACTATTGTGGTGTCTGCGGCCAAATTAGTGTTTTGAGGCCAAATTCTTCAAACATGGCTGGTTTTTATAGAGACTGACGTTGAGAAAAATCATTAATTTTTAACGGTTTTTTTTTTGTTTTTCAACTTATCCGATATATTTATACACAATGAAGTGTTTGAGCACAACACGTACTAAAAGGGGAGCGGTGTTAATGTTGTAAATGTAGTTTGGTCGCTTGCTTAGCACGATAACGCCGCAAATTTGCGGGTGTTTTGACTAGTTAATTTATTAAAAAAAAACAAAAAAACAAAACAAGAAGAATTAACGGTCATGACTGCTAGATCTAGAGTGGTGTGGCATTTCCACTACCTACCTACCTACCTACCTACCTACCTACCTACCTACCTGCCTGCCTGCCTGCCTGTCTGCCTGCCTAGTGCCTGCCTGCCTAGTGCCTGCTTGCCTAGTGCCTGCCTGCCTAGTGCCTGCCTGCCTGTCTGTCTGTCTGTCTGTCTGTCTGTCTGTCTGTCTGTTTAGCTGTGCTATGAATGTCAACAAGAAGATCAATCGTTTTACCTCATTAACCATCAAAAAAGTTTTTGTGCCCATGAGTTTCATACATTTTTAAATCAGCTTCTTCTACAGCTTGATAATAAATTCCTTTGAATCCAAATGTAATTATGTGATGATAGAATTACACAACACGACGATAGAATTACGTAACGATAGAATTACACGGCGTTGCCAGGCGCAATGCAACCATCAGTGTTCAGGCATGCTCTACAATAAAGCTCAAAATTATGAAATTTGAGAATTGCTCGTCTTCATTATAATCCGTTAGCCTTGGTGTCATAAAACACATCGGTGGGATTTCCTCAACAAACGTTGTGTCCCGGGATCCATTTGAGAAGAAAGGGGGGGAGGAGGGAAAGAGCCTAAAGCGGAATAAGAGGGAAATGTTAGATGAAATTCTTTCTCTGTGTGCGCGTGACTCCAGGGTGGGATGGGGGGCAGGGGGAGCCACTTGCCCGAAGACCAAAATATGGCCTCTAAAGGTATAAAACAAGGTGCGCGTTGTAACCGTTAACAACTATAAGTTTTATAGCCCATGATGAGTTTCATACACGATGCCCTTATGATGCATCCATGTTTATGGTAAAATTCGCCCATCTTCTTAAAAAGCTGAACTCCCCTAGGCTACATGTAGACGACCATAATGTAGTCTATGCCACTTACTAACAACCCAACCAAAGAGAGGAAGAAATTCCCATAAAACGGAAGATGCGATTAAACGGCAATGTTGTTTTCGCGTGCGCAATATATTTATATTATTACATTAGGACTAGGAGGTAGAATAACAGAATATCTTCACGGAGCGGCTGGTCGACACTGCTCAGTTACAAACCGTCGGTGGAGTGGAAACAAATACAAGTCTTCAGAAAAATATTTCACGGATGCTTAGAAACATCATCATCGGAAGGAGACTTATACTCTCAAAATGCACCGAATACCCCTTCAACACAGAGTCAACCAATACGGGCTGTCACAGACAAGGCAGAAAAAATTAACGTGAAGACATAGGAGGTCTCTGTTTAGTGACATCCTTTGTTAGAGAGAAGTACTTTGGTAGACATTGTATTTTATTCCGTGCGGAGATAGAAATGCAATTTAAGCAAAACATGCAATTAAGCCACCAGAATTTGGGACTTCTATATTTGTTTTCTAAAGAAAAACCAATTTATTTGCAGTTAGGCGGCTTCCGACTAAACGACCCTGTCACAGCTGAGTCGACTCGCCCGAGAGATTCCGTAATGACCGAGGTAAGGCTCTATGCTAGAGTGGCTCGGCTTTGTGTGAGATAGCCGGGGCGATCGCTACCTGAACAAGAATCAAGGGTTAATGTTGCGTCGTAGTGTTCCGTAACCATGTCGATAGGCATTTGGGCATTTCCATGGAACATGCTGACTGTGTACTTGACCTTCTTTATCCTCTTCTTCAGCGTTCCCTGGTCAGGCTGGCAGACTGCTAGGGGCCACATGAACTGGGTGGTCAGTTGCAGGTCTGTGCAATTCCCTCATAGCTTCGTCTCATAGTCAGCTGGTAATAGGCAAAACTGTTCTCTCAATTCTGTCAGGTTGACAAAGAACCAATAGGTAATGTTGCACCATAAAGCCATAACGGAGGAGCAATTCCATGGAATTTGTACGGTGTTAGCTTTTTGACCATGAATCGAGGACTAAATTTTGTGCCGTGGTAATCTGTAATTTGCAGATTGAATTAACTATGCTCATGCTTAGAATTTATTTGAATGAATTATGCAGAATAAAATTCATATGATTTTTCTTTCATTTTCTAAAATTTGTTTACTCAGTGCCGTTAGATATATGAAAACATCTCCTCAATCACTATGTTTTTGTTTTGTTTTGTGTGTGTGCATGTGTGTGTGTGCGTGTGTGTGTGTGTGTGTGTGTGTGTGTGNTGTGTGTGTGTGTGTGTGTGTGTGTGTGTGTGTGTGTGTGTGTGTGTGTGTGTGTGTGTGTGTGTGTGTGTGTGTGTGTGTGTGATAGAGAGAGAGAGATAGGTCAGTACGGAAAGTTCAGTTTGCTTAACGCTTATCAATATTTGTTAATCTCCAAGCGGGTCAGAGCTTGTGTCTACAGAGAGGAACGTCAAGAAGTACATAAGTACATGTACACTAGGCTTGGACTGTCTAGTCTGGCGAAGCATTGAGCGAAGCGGCTTAACTGAGATTATCAACTTTATTTAGTTCGGCAATGGAAGCAATGATTAGTCTGTCCGTGTGAATCATGAGAGTAATAGATTCTATTTGGTCATATTGCTGAAAGTAGCATATCAATAATCTACATGTATACTACAATAATAATATTATAACATTGTCTAGACAAGCCTTAGATGGCACAGAACCAATTTTCCGCTCTACAAACAGAATTGGTCTGTTTTTTTTTAAATTGATTAATAAAGAATGAAATGGACATAGCGAAAAACAAATCTCTCTCTCTATCTCTTTCTCTCTCTCTCTCTCTCTCTCTCACACATACACACACACAACACACACACACACACACACACACACACACACACACACACACACATACACACACACACACACATACACATACATAAACACATATCAGATATTGACAAACACAACCAATCATGTTTAACAGTTACCACGAAAATCCCATTCTCCCCCCTTCACACTTCCCAATATCTCCACCAAACTACAAATAGTGTTACAACTAAAGGCATGTACTTTTTCCCTGCAGGGGGAGTGATATTTCCCCACATTTCCCAAAGCTTGATGTTGAAACAAATCTAATGGGAAAATTCTATCACTTTACTGCCAAAGAGAAGAAATCCAGGAATTTTACCCACTCTACCTTACATTTCTCAATATTTCCCAACAACTTACGAAAAGCGATTTTCCCTTATGTATGGAAAAATGGCTTTTCGCAAAGTTATTTTACCCTTCTTTGGGAAAAATCCTTGCGGGTGGCAACACTGATTACAACAGTTCCAGCTCAAGTTTCAAAATGATAAAAGGACTCGTTGACTATACTGGCTCTGAAAATCAGTACAAAATAGGCCTAGAAGTCTATTTAGGACGATTATCATCTAGCCTGTAATCCTCTTCTTTCAGATCTGCCCCCTGTGATACAGCCTAAGACCAACCTCTTGTCTGCTGCTTCAAACATTGCCAGCAGATCATCCAGACAGTTGGTGGGAAGGTGGCAAAGCAGTGGAAACCCTAGATCGTAATCTAATGTTTGTTTGTTCCTAACCGGACAATAATGTTGTCAAGGATCGTTAGCCGGCTAAGGTGATATCACCCTGAGGCGAAGACGAAACTAGGCCACATGTCATGTATGTTTGGTTCTTCAAGAGTTTTTGCGTTGGCGTCTAGCACCACGACACTGGGGGGATGACACGTGAACAAGGACATGAATAATCTGTCTGGTCTGGATCGTAATGCAGAATTTGCGGTTTCTGTGGGAGCTTTTCATTTGTTTGTGAGTGGGTGGGCGGGCGACTATGGGGGGTATTATGGCGGATCCAGTACATGCACAAAGTTAGTGGCGTATTGTCATTACGGTAGTGCATTGGTGCTGAATACATCTTTGGTAGTGTTCAGCATGCAGAGTTAACTGAGAACTTGCGCATTTGCGATGGGACCTCTTACGATCGTAATTAACTCGACATGCTGAACACCACCAAGTGTACATATTCAGCACCAATGCACTCAAGTGTAATGAGGTATTTCCAGACGGGTCAGTTACACCACGTGATCTAGAGATTGCTAGGCTATTTTGATAAATGACGAGTAATCATACATGAGCAGAGCATGTAAACAAACCAACGTGTGAGCAAGATTTCCTAGGTCACGTGATGGAGCTGAAAGTACCTAATTCTTACGGTGTAGAGACGTCCCATCGTTAAAGTGCAAGCTCTCAACTGTAATTTAATTTTTACAATGGGAAAAGATCCCTTCGTCAATGCGTAAGCTCTCATTTGTCAATGTACAACGTCAGATTCCCTATGAACAAAGTTCGGAGAAAAGAGGAATCGTCTTCAGCCTTGCCTTTAGTGTTAGGAGACCCAGTTCTTTATAAAATGTTAAGTATTTAAATTCTTTAGGCCGAACTTAAATTCCGATTCTGTCATTACACCAGGTCTAAAATTCATAACAAAATGAAACCAAAATTGACATCTGATCTAGTTTGTGTACTGAGATGTGGTCAGTAGAGACAATATGTCATGAGGTATAATAAATGTTATTTTGCATTTGGATACCGCCATTTTGTCAGAGGATTAGTAGAAAGAAAACAACAGATGACAGTTTGTGGACTGCGATGTAGTCAATAGACATAGTGTGTCATGAAGTATAATAGTTTGCATTTGGATGCCTCCATTTTGTCAGAGGATTAGTAGGAAGAGAACAACAGATAACGACATTCTGCATTTTGTCGAGGAATTAACTGAGTGCGTGGGCAGAATGCTGCAGGAAGTTAAGACAACCCTTCCAACCTATGCCAATCGCGGGGCCTTCTGGGCTCTGGGATCTTGTTTCCTGCGTATACACGCATAGTCGACAGTGAGTGAATTAGACAATTTCGAGCAAAACATGTGGCGTCCAGCCCCGGCTCTGGACTCTGAGCCCCTGTCCTTTATGCAATATTGATTAACAAACTTAAGAGAATCTGTTGAAGAGGGATTTCACCGCAGCCTCCACGAACATATTAGATCAGGAGGAGCAGCCTCCATCCTCTATGTCCATGGAAAGAGTGAGTGATGAACGGGTGCGGGAGAGAGGAGTTCGCTGGTTGAAGGTAGCAGAGAAAACAGTAATAATTATTGGTTCAGTGCTTAGCAAAGTAAAGGTGCATTATATATTGGGAGGGGCACAATTTAAGTTGGGTGGCGGTTGGG
>JAWQUT010000040.1:177110-192220 GCA_033807755.1 Ellobium chinense | reverse complement strand
TTTTTTTTCGGGGGGGGGATGAGGGAAGGGAAAGGGGAAGATAGGGACACCAGTGGGCACATAATATTTTTTGTGAGAAGCTGATGTTCCCAACATCTCTTACCTGAACTAGTGAACTGTCCTCTTGTAGCAGACAGTACATTTAACCGTGTCGTTGTTGCGGCTGTCAAACCTTACAGTGGAGCCCACTCAATAAGGACACCCTTAGTGATACTGAGTCGTCAACAGTATTTTTTGTTCCGGTTTTATTTATTTTCTCTAAGGGCACATGAATGGTTAATTATATAATGTATTTCTGTTATTAAGTACCCTTTTGCTCGTTCCCAAGGTGTACGTGTTAGCCATGCTCCACTGTAATTGCAAGGGAGGTAAAGGCCGAGTCCATTATTGATGCACTTGGCTGGCAATCAACAGGGAATCAATATTTATTATCCAACACCAATTACAAGAACTTTTTTCTCTCCCCGGAAGTTGCGTTCTGACTAACGTGCGTTAGCATTCTCTCCCACCCACGACGACCATGACTATTCATTTGGTGATACAGTATCACTTTTGTCTTTTGTTTCAGTCAGGGGAACACGTCAGTACTGTGATCCAATAGCGTGGCAGGGGATCTGAAATGGGGGGCAACTTAATGGGGAGGACAGGTGAGATGGGACAAAGGTACTCATATCATGTAAATTATAATTCTGAGGTATGTTGGGTTCAGCGGGCTTACACTCTCTCTCTCTCTCTCTCTCTCTCTCTCTCTGTGTGTGTGTGTGTGTGTGTGTGTGCGCTCGTGTGTGTGTGTGTATGTGTGTATTATTTGTATGTGTGTGTGTTTATTTGTGTGTGCGTGTGTGCGTGCGTGTGGGGGGGGATGGGTTTGGAAAGGGGGGAGGGGGAGCACTTCAGCAGGCCTGCAAAAATAATTTTCTGAGCCTGCATCTTTGTTTCAGCTGTCTGTTCTTAACAACAGGCTTGAAAATATGACCATGCTAGAGTTTAGTTTTCTTTTTAAAAGACTGGATATCTCATTTAATAGAGCAAAAAAACTCATAATGGAGCTGCTGGGCGATATTTTGTGGATTTTGTGTCAATATCCTAGTAATAAATGAGAGAACTATTCAGCATGTTCACAATCTGTTTCTTTTTGTTTTTTTTCAGACTGGTATTTCCAAACGACTACTGCCAAAAAAATAAAGCATTTGGGGGAGGAGGGGAGAAGGGGTTAACTCCTGAAAAATTGTCGAAAAGTCGATCTACGGTATTTTAATAAAGAAATCCGGCACGATCCAAGGTCTCACCAAGTATAGAAGAAACAAAGATAAGGCGGGAGGAGGAGGGAAGGGGTTGTCCTCAAAAAAATTCAGAAAGTGCAGATACAGTCTTTTAATACAAACCTCCAGCATGATCCAAGACCACATCAAACATAGAAAGAACCAAAGATATGAGGACAGAGTTATATCAACACATGGAGATGATAGCAATACATATATTTTTATATGTAAAAATAAAACACACGGTGAAAAAAATAAACCACAAAATAAATAAAGATTTTCCATAAATCAAAGCTTTATTGATCATAAATGATACAAAATAAGTTTTTGCATTTTTTTGTTTTTGGTGATAAAGAGACAAGATATCAGCAGAGACCAAAAGCATTTGAAGAGCGTTTTTCCAAAACTCAGTATCTGTGTACATATAGGAACTTAATGTACAGGTACATGTAATTGATTTCCAAGCAAATATTTTTAGTTAATGACATAATTCTTGAAGGAATCCAGATTTCAGGCCTGATTACGATTTGAATTAATTAAGACATGGATATATTTCTGATTACCCTACTGTACCAATGAAAATGCAATTCCCCCCCCCGAAAGGAAAAACATGGTGATTGTACACAAAACAACTTCAAAATGGTGCATGCACTTTCACTGTTTCCCCCAACCTTTCTGAGAAATTGCCTGGTAGTGTGATGTCTATGAATGTACTATATTTTGAATGCCTCCAACAGGTGGGCAATGTAGTGTCCAATGTAGCATCCAATGTAGCGTCCCACACACTTATCATCAATATCCCCACCTGATTTCAATCTCCTGTTAGGTTCATAAACACCTACGCCCAAAGTTGCCAATTGAAAAACACTGCCGCCATTAACCATTAAGGACAGAGACAATGAAAGCCATTACTGTAGCATACTTTCACATGTGTTTTTGTTTTCAGTCTTCCTTGAAGCACTGAGCTTCTTCCATTGTTTGCAAAATGGTTCTTTCCAATCAGAGGGTCAGGGCACGACTCCCACTTCAATTCCAGCCACTGACTGGCATAGCCAGGAGGTCACATTTGAATGTGCTGTGTTGGCGTGAGTAGTTTCCTAGAAATCTCCATTGTGACAAGGAAATCCCACCATAAAGTGTCGGCCACTTCTGAGTCAGAATCAATGACGAGATGAGAAAGACTACTTGCCAACTGGGAATCTAATTCCAAGCTACGCAACACACTCCAAAAAGCCCATTAATTTTTTCCATAATTATCAAATTATCAGGTATGTTAACTGATAGAACCTCCAAAAAAAAAAAAATCATTTGTCATCAGCTTCAGAAGTCTAAATCAATGTCAAGCAGTATCAGACAAATTTTGGTATCAAAGTTTAGCTCATGTGACCGTTATGCCAAATCACTGCTATTCTGAAACTCAACTGCTTTGAGCAAACCTTCATGGACATGACACTTCCATGGAAAAATCTTTCTTGGTTTGCCGAAATCTCAGCCGGCATACATCCTGCAACTAATTTAGTTATGTTAAATAACACTGGATCAACATCAACAAATGAGAAAAACAAACAACATAAGCCATACAATATACATGTTGACCTTAACATTATAAATTGACAGCTCTAGGACAAATAAAATGACTCGTTTGGTGGGTTTAATACTGCTTTGTTGTGACTGAGTCCTTTGTGTAAGAATGAGGCTTTAGTCCTCTCCTTCATACCATGATGACACACTTGTTCATCTTTCCATTGCCCAGTAATAACCCAGGTATTAAACTGTTTTGGTTTTCTTACTGTTCATCTCTTACTGATTAAAATGAATTTGATAACCTTGCAGCCAGACTTGGTGTATATCTGTTGTCATCATAATTTAAGCAATAATCCTGCCAAATTTACAAAGCCCATCCACTTAGCAGAGTTCCCAGCAATGCTTAAAAATCTTGCCCCAAGATTTCTCCTCAACTCAAAGTGATTTAAGCTTCCAGATCCTTCTTTGTAGCTGCATCTGTCATAAAAAAATACAATACTGTTGACATTAAGTGGATGAAGGATGTTGTATCTAATTCTATAAACCTGAAAAATGCCTCAAGCCTTGCAATGCCGTGAGAAATATAGCTGAAAACCATACAAGACACCAAAGACATTCTCTTTTGCTTAAATTGAAAGTGCATATGGAATTCTTCAAATAGAACTTGTGTTCAATGGTTTACACATGCTCTGGTTTCAAACTTGCAAATTTAATGTGCTGAAGAAATCCCGTTTGTCAATGAACAGGTCCCAAAATTGTCAAGATTTTTCCTACAATACAGTTTCTTCTTTGATATTATCTTCCTTGGTTTCTCTCTGGCTGGAAGGCCTTAGGCTACAAAAATATGGAATATCGACTATTTGTTAATGTCTAATTTACTAGGAGACATGAAGCTTTCGTCCGAGATGATGCCTTTTTTTTTCAGGTAAGGATGCTATTCTAAAAAAATGCAAACCAGAAAATAATTAGATCTATGTCTTCAGTATCCACTGCAGAAATTATATACAATGTATCCTCGAACTTTGATCAGTCTCTTCTAAACTGACATTAGTAATATTTCCAAGGACTAAAATGCATGAGCTTCCCTTCTATATAAATGTTAATATTTCAATTAGAGTTGAAGTATCCTGTCCCTCTAAAATATCATTTCAAAAACCTACATGTGTGCTGCAACGAAGCCAATTTTCCATGTTATGTATAAAAAAGTTATTCTCATTCCTCCGAGAGTTAACATGCATTAGCGTAGAACACTTGCTTAACGGGTCTTAAAATTGCTTTCAGCTTCCATATCTTCCACACAAAATTCTGATTTCAATGTCTGTATATTTATCAGGGACAAAGTCTCAACCTGAAGATATCAAATTATATATACATAAAGCACATCAATATCTAAGACTTTATAAAGCCATATAAACATTAGTTGCATACTGAATCACCTCAAATGCTGGTCCTGAAAACAGCTGAAAGCCACATTATCCTCTCTCTCTAAAACATCATTCCAAAAGCCAGCCATGAACTGAACAGCCACTGAATGAACATATTGTTAATGACATCTATGAAAGCATGGATACTACAAAACTTGATCTTTAATCTGGGCTCAAAAAGCACTGCAGTCTCAATAAAAATGCAAACTCACATACACAGGCAAAGTTTAATGAGGACAGTAGACATCAAACTGACCAAGACAGGCAGCTCTGTATGAAGTTGAAAATGTGACAGAATACTGAAATATATGTGTTGCTGAGATGCACAGAAAGTTTGCATAGCAAGAAAGTCAGACACGAATGCTGCAGATAGTAGAGAAGTACCCAGAAACAGTAATAAAGCTAATCTTTAACCAACCCTATATACAAGTATATAAACAACGGCCAGGCACCATTCCAGCTTCCTCTCTCCTGCCCCACATTTACTCAGACAATTCATAAATCAGCACTCCATTCCACAAATACTTCTTCAGATGAAGAAAATGGACATTTAGTAAATTCAGAGTAGAAAAACATGCCTTGTTCCTTATGCTGACAAGTAAAAAAAAAAACCGTTTGCATTTCCATCAAAGATTGACAAGTATAAACACAGAGGTGTGAGAGTGATGTTTGCCTTTTGAATCACCACTCCATCCACTCCTAATTTTTCTGGACTACTGGTAGCGTCTCCAACAGGTCATAATCTAATTTTAAAAAAAAAAATACAAAAACATCAGGCCATCTAGTTTAAAATTATAAAAGTCATAAAAACTAGTCAGTCATTTGTAAATCCCTCCACCTTACCCCTCCCTAAATTAACCATTTGATGGATGCACAAAATGTGGTGTAACTGCTGCCAAGCTAGGTCTACAAAAATGAGAATACGAAAAGAATAAACACTATAAAAAAGAATAACCAATATAAACCTATGTATAAAGACATCCACCATTATGTAAACTTGGAAATCTACAAAAGCACGGGCAGAATACAAATAAAAAACAAGCATTCAGAAAAAAAAGATGTTGGTGTCACAACATATAGCAGCTGCAGGGGTTAAAAACAACTTTTCACTCTGAAACGAGGAAAAAGAAGAAAAAAATCTCAGGGGAATATGACATTTTGCTTTAAACACAGGAAATATCCAATCTAAAATGTTAGTATAAAAGTTTATGCCATTACTGTGTTTTGAGGAATTAAAAAAAAAAAATGAGATTATAGATATAACTGGATAGTTTACAAACAGAAAGATATATAAGAAACTGCATCATACCCATACTAGCAAACTGTACTTCACAGGTGAATTCTGAATAAACATTTGCAAAACCACATGCATATGCCTTGTACTGTGTACCACACAGATAAAAATCTGCTTAATTATGTGAAAAAAATGTTGTTCTTTGACTCACCGTTCTGAGACTGACTTGATGAAATGCAGTACACACAGTGAGATGGTATTCTCCATGAAATACTAGTTTGTGCAGGATGGAAGGTACATTAGGTGATTTTGCATATCTCTATGGAAAATGCATTCTCGTAAGTTTTAATTGAAAAATATGATTTATAAATTACCCAATATATGCCACTGAGGGTATTCTCAGATGCTGTTCCTGTATGAGAAAAGGTCTGCAATCATTATCTGCCTGAAATTTATAAAAGCAAAAAATGCTTGCCTTAAGTCAGGAATCACTTTCTTGTATTTCTTTTTTATCTGAATGTGAATGCCAGACTGTATAGACCCAATGTCTCTAAAATCAATTTACAAAATCTTGGTCGAGCATGGTACAAACTAAAATGAAAAGAATAACTGTTTCAAAGATTTGCCATGAGCTATGACATATTTCACAGGTTCATTTAAGCTCTAATGCAATGCATAGTGCATACTTTATTGGGGCACAAAAAAAAACAAACCATCTACTAATAATGAATTGCTTTGGCATGAGAAATGTAAAGACATCAATATATTATGTAGTGTGAACTAGAAGCCATAATTAATGAAAGGCCAATACATGGAAACAAGTTTTAATCACAGTGGCATTCCAAAAGGATAATACCCTAAGTTTTCCAAAACGTTTCCACAGACTGGCATAATTGCCTATGACTTCAAGAGTTTCTAAACCTTAAAATGTCACTGTGAAATTCTAAGTTTTCCAGTTTTACATGACCTGTATGAGCCCTGTGAAAAGATCACAGGAACCTGATCTCAACCACACTAACACACACGAATACCTGCTCTGGGGATGCAAACAAACTACATCTGCTATGAAAACACAAAAAATATGGTAGCTTTGAACAATACAGCAAGCAAAATCCCTTGCTTTGAACAATCTGGCTAAAATACATGTACAGTATCTGGAGAAAGCTGTCCGGGGTCATGTCAC
Source organism: Ellobium chinense (assembly GCA_033807755.1). Classification (NCBI taxonomy): domain Eukaryota; kingdom Metazoa; phylum Mollusca; class Gastropoda; order Ellobiida; family Ellobiidae; genus Ellobium; species Ellobium chinense. The sequence continues at coordinate 185,593 of JAWQUT010000040.1, read as the reverse complement.
TGTCAAAGTAGCAAATCTAGGTCTTGGTAAAACATTGCCTGGCAAACTGTCTGATTAATGAAATATGAGCAAAAGTAGACGAGAGTCTTTTAAGATGATTTCAAAAACAAACATAAAGACTCTGGGAGGCATTAAGCAAATGAGCTTCTCTATTTCAAATAGGAAATCAAATCCTTTCTTTTTGATGAGAGGCTAAATGAGCTGACGAACAAACATCTACAGTATTAAATCTGTGAGAAAAAAACTTACTGTAGGAGTATTTTTTTTCTTTGGAAAGATCTAATTTGTGTGAAATGTCAGAAATGGTGTTTTGTGAGGACCCAGTTTTCGCAAGCCCCGATCATTTTCTCATATAACTTTGCATACCAGAAATCTTGTCAAAAAACTGCACCAACATGCTACAACAGGGCTACTTCGAACCATCTGACAGCTGAGATGCTATTTTTAAAAAAAATGTATTGGTTTCAGTATTCAGTATTTCATAATAAGGTTGCCTGATTTCGAAATGTTGGCAGTAAAACTGCCATGTTGGAAACCCTGCCTCTTACGTTCTGATAAAAAAAAAAAAATTCACCAAACCTAATCCATAATAATGAAGAGATTGTTATGAAAACATCACCTCTTCTTCAAATAATATGCCCTTTGAAATATATTTCACAGCACCTTTTTTTTTCTTCTTGTGCAGGATGTAATTTTTGTGAGTTAATTCACAAAATTTGTGAAAATTAGATCTTCACACAAAACAAAACAACAACACTTCTACAGTATGAGTAAACCTGTTCTGGTAACTGCCCTCTCCTGACATCTCCAAACACATTACTTTAACTGTAGGAAACAAATGGTGCCTGGCACTGATAATGTGTGATAAACAAAGAAAAGGTTCAAACTTTCTAGGTCTTCATTGTCTACACAGCTAATCAGACCTACATAATGAAAACAGCCAACAGAAAAAAAACCCACAACAACAACCAAAATGCTGACAACACTGTCATTCACAATAACATCAGAATCTATTTTCAGCTTTGGTGTTGTTTTGGAACAAACATCTTGGCTGTTTCCATTATTGTCAATCTGTCTCTATATTTTTGTCTTTACTTTTGTCCACTCATATCAGTGGGTACTGCCATGTGAGTAGGACAGTGATAGTTAATGGATAAAAAATTTTCAACCTTCCTTCATTCCTTTTCAGTGACCTTGCCCTATTACAAATACTGTATAGTAACCCTGACCTGTGTTACTGGCCCAAAGACAAATAACAACTTTCATTCCTGAATCCTAAATTTCATGAATCATTTTGTTTAAGCCCTATTAATAATAATAAACCCATCATAACACAGAGCCCCCCTCAGCCGACCAAGAAACTTCTCTGCTCTTAACACTTTGTATACAAGCTTTGTCAAGGCAATAACTCTTTCAGTCCCAATGCCCCTCTTATAACGTGAATTCCTGGTTACAGCTTGGGCACTGTTTTACAACACTGGCACACTATGACAATGGAAAATTGGACGCAAATACTGCAATGGTGATTACAAAAAAGGTTAAAGAATTGTGTAAACCTATAAAGCTCTCCTATCTCGGGGTACTGGGTTTCCATTACTAATAACGTTTCAACAACAAGCTATTGATAAACTGAAAAATTTTGGCTGAAACTCTTGGATGCAGTAACAATGAGATCATGGTAAAGTTATCTGTAGCCTCATCAGTGTAATGAAAGGGTTCTGATTAAGTGGAGGTGACGGTAAAGCAGTCCAGTGCATTTTCAACACATATATATACGGAGAACATACTATATTCTGTTTAGTAAAATGATGTTGAAATATAATTATGTGTGAGTNGGGGGGGGGGGGGGGGGGGGGAAGTGAGGATGGGGAGATGTGACTGAGCCGACTAAAATCAAACGAAGGTGACTGTAATTACATATCCATTTTGTGTGTTTGTCACTCTGCTTGTTAGGGGCTGAAGAACATTGGCAGGATGGAGCTGACTTATATCTGACTAAACCATATTAATAACTTTATCTGTTTAATCATTCACGTAATTGATGTCTATTCTTCTCTTCCCAACAGAAACAACAGAAAAGGCCGAAGGGAGGAGATGTTCAAAGACAAACTACTGAAATTTCAAAAGAAAATCAAGGCAAGCTCCTGATGCAGCTTTCTTCCTTCCTGACTTCTTGACATCTTCCTCATGTGTCTCCAGAAACCTGAAATTAAAAGACAAAGAAAATTCTTACTCAAACTTGGCCGGATCTATACATGATTCATTCTGACTAAACCATACAGGAGCAACGTTTTTGTTTTTTTTTTGGTTCCATTCATGAATTTATGATCACTGATTTTTGCTGTCTTGAGGTCCCACCCCAAATCCCCGAAATTCTTTCAAGCTGCCCTGTTTGTGACAAGAGGCGACTGTGTTAGTAAGTATGAAAGCTGAGAGTATGAAAGCAAGATCAAGAGTTATGATATCGTGGGCTGAGAATTAACTGGTTCAATGTCCAGTTTTGCATTTTGTAAAAGTAGAAATTGGACAAGAAATCTTGGGTCGCAAAGCTCTATGTCCGAGAAATTTGAATCTGTAAGTAATAATATGAATGAATAAAAAGGCGATCTCCTATAGAACTTTGTGCTCTTTTGAAGAGAAAATCAAAACTTTGACCTGAATTTTCTCAGTTCACCAAAAAGTGGACACAGAAACAGTTAATTCTCAGCCCACGATATGCTAAACAAACAAAATCTGAAGACAAACAACAATAACAACAACAAAATTAAGGTCAGACAAGAATCTTGACAAACTCTTTGTTTTTCTCTTTCCAGTCGCACCTAGGAAACAAACATGTCAGACAGAACTAAAAAAAATATCACCAAATTTAATTAATGGAGAGTGCTTGTACCATCAACCCTTTTCTCACCACAGGAAGCCACACAGATTACAAAGAGTGGGGAGAAAAGCTCCAGACGGGTCAAAGGCCTTTACGCAGTGATTGGTTGTGAGTGAGAGAAGTTATAAAACAGCTGACAACTTCATCAAGCATGAAAGCACCTTGTTTTCAATGGTCTGAGCGAAAATGCAATAGCTCTCAACTGAGTAATCTCTACAAATATTTTTGTTTCATTGTGGCGTAGGTACACTTTCTGTCTCTGCAAAGGTGAGAGTGTAAAAGTATTTTCTCGATTTAAATAATCTCAACACTAGTAGTGGCACTCCATATTATCAAAATTTAAAATTTCTTTTTTTTTTTTTAACTTTCAACAATGAATTATATGAATACAGTGCACTGATACAAGGACAGGACTTTTTACATTTTTCAGATTAGTTAAACTGTTTCCGAGATTATGCTATTTGAACGTGCTGAATTTGATCTTTTTGCCCCTCTATATGACAGACGCGGTTTTTTTCCTCTTGGAAAGCGGCAAGATTTATTTTCACTAAAACGTTACTTAAGATAAAACTATTTGGGCTTAGAAAGTAAAACGTTGGTAATGCATGAAAACATTCTGTGGTGTTAAAAGATGGCAGAGTGAATGTACTGTCATGACCATATATTCTCAACAACAACAAGGCACTGATCCTTCACAATGATGTGATTGTAAAGATATCAACTCGCAGGAGAATATTTCACGTTGCAGAGGGGCGGCTCTATACAAACAGCAGCAACCCTAGCAGCAGCAGCAGCAGCAGCAGCAACGACAACAATAACAGAATATCTGCATTAATCGTTCATACTCCTTTGGAGCTTGTAGTGATCATTGTTCTTTGGCGCACAAGGTGCTTCATCACAAACCCATCTTCTGCGAGCCCAAAACTGTACTCACGCACGGCATAAACTCGCGTGCATAAACCAAATAACTCATGCTCGCATCTTAAAGCCACTTTAGCCATTTAAGCTTCTCCCTTTTCTCATCCTTCCTCTTCCCTCACCCCAAGTGAGACGAGGACTTACTGCTACAGGTGAGAGTCTGGAACTGACTTCTAATCACTGGGTAGTTTCGATCCCCTCTTCCTCTCCCCCCCCCCTTCCTCCGCCACCCCTCCCCTCTCAACTGAGAGGAAAACGAATTGTGACAGATGAGGATCTTGGACTGGTCTCCATCTGTAAGCTAGTTTCAATCCCACCCTCCCCTCCTCCTAGTTTCGATCCCGCCCTCCCTTCCTCCATCCATTCAACACCCAACAGTCACCCATCAAAACTCTAAACATGTCTCTCCTGAAAGACTACACCAGGAGATCTCTTATTAGGGTCATCCTTCCGATGTAATTTGACCTGTCTTTCACTTGTGATTTCTTTCTTTCTCTCTCTCTTCCATCCCCCCATGCGTTTTTTTTTTGTCTTAAAGAACCTCCGGCTATCATACCAGTAACGTTCAACTGGCCTAAGTTTTTTTTTTTTTATCCTAGGTCAGTTACATACACATTATTCCACGTGTATGCAAATACACCCATGCAAGACTGCGCAAACATTCTCTTCCAGTCTTGCTCATTTTCCTAGCCAATTTTCAGATTCACAAATTGCCAAATGACGTATCCTCCATTTTATACATCTTTGCCATGTTAAGACCCAACTCCTTTGAACCTCTCCCCCTGCCATATTCGTTGATAATGCTTATTAGTGGATCATCCAGCAAACCTACGCGGTAACGCCCCGTATGTCACCGAAAAGATCCCAGTGGTGGAAGATCTCTACCATCTCAAAAGAAAACAAAACAGAAACTCTTGGAAAATCTACAGTGTCTAAAAACATTTACGACTCCTCCACTAATGAGTCATTATCCTCAGATAATTAAGAACGGTAACTCTTGAACCCCACTCTGGGCGAAAAGGCCTGGCTTCTGGCCATTTTTCTGCTTTTTAACTTTGTTAACCTGACAGCCAGTTATGAACTGCAGAGGCTGGTGCTTGCACTTAATTATTTTCCGGGATACCATCAACAACATTCTAAAATTGCAGAGTGTTTATCAGGAACGTCTAGAAATTAACAAGGATAAAAAAACAAAATACCCCTTCCGCAAGTTACCGTTGCCAGCCAGTGGTTGCGTTTATTGCTTTTTACACATACAAATTTCAAGGTTTGATTTGCATTTCTCGGCCAGATGCGGGGTGCCAAATTTCGCATGATAGGGAAAAATATCTCTGGGGACCCTAGGGTTGAATCTGTTGTTTGGGATTTGAAAGAGATATGCAACTGATATTTAAAGTTACAATGGACAACTAGTGAGAAACGTGACGTATACGTGAAAATTTGGAGCGCTACCTAACGGATTCAAAGGATTTAATTTCAGGAAAGTGACCAATTAATAGTTGCCATATCCCTGATAAACTAATGGCAAAACGCACAATGAAACAGAGAGAGAGAGAGAGAGACAGAGAGAGAGAGAGAGAGAGAGAGAGAGAGACAGAGAGAGAGAGAAATACCGAGAAAAATCAACAAGACGCAAAATGACATCATCACCATTACACCTGAATGCAAAACCGCAACAGCAATGTCACAATTATCTCCAATCTCCCCCTTCCACCTATCACCAACTAAAAAAAAAGAACATCCCTTTCCCATAAACAGAACAATCATTAACAAACAAAAACAACATTGTATTCCCTTCCCCCAACTCAGCAAAGCAAAACAAAGTAAGTGAGCTTTGATGCTTCGACCCAACAACGCCAATTTTCTCACAATGAGAAAGACACAAAAAAAAACCACCAAAAACTCTGAGTTTTGCAAACATGAACTGTCCGATCGATTGGCATCAAATCATGTACGGCTGTCAGACAGACAGGAGAGAATTCAACCCCGTCCCTTCGCTAGTTGTCGTTCCTGTTCCTGCCAAATTGCTCTGCGGATCCGTAGGCAGACGACGGAACATGCAACGCCCGTCAACATGCCAAAATTCACGATAAGGATAACACTTGGTAAATCATCCATATCATCTAGGGAAAAAATATGACAAAATAGTTTCAATATGTGGGTAATCCCCGTGTTATGCCTCATGCGTGTGGGGAATCGGGGGTTAAAGATGGTTTTCATGATTTAGGCTCCCGGGTACTCATTATGCTTCTGTACGCGGTGGAATAAAAATTAATAAAAATAATAATGATGACGTTTATGAGTCTCGTATGCTTATGCCCGCTCACGCAACTTCACACTATTATTGCCCCAGCAGGCCCGATCACTCTTGAATTTTCTAAACTCCCTGGGAAGCATACAGTGCCACTGCCATCTACTGGTGCTGATTACTAGCATTATGACAACATCTTCAACAGCCTATAGCCTGGAACACCTTTTACAGACGGGTGGACTGAGAAAAATGTGAATAAAATACTTTACCAGGCATCTGCAACATGACCGTAGCCGGGAATCGAACCCACGGTCTTTAGGTCTTGAGTCCAATGCGTAACCATTTGGCCACGCTGCTCCACGAATTGTCTACAAGAGTTCTGTTCTTAATCGAATGCATTGCCCAGTATAAATTTTCCCTTTCGAATAAGCAGCTCCCAAAGGCTCTTTACCCCACGTAAAGGCCTAGGTAACTGAGCATAACCTCTGACCATACGGTATGCGGCCGACTCGACGTCAGAGTTTACACGCTGTCACTGTTTGAAACTATTGCATTATGGCTGTGCATGATGCACAAATTCGTGACAGGACTGGACCGCAAATTCATACCCTTCCTATGGCTCGATCCGAGTTCATGTGGCACCAAGACTTACAGAGTTTGATTACTAATTTCTTATTTTTCTGAAAGCATAAAATTTACGTCAAATTGTGAGAAGCATCCAAGATATTCACCTGTGAGAGGAAGAAGAGAGAAGAGAGAGAGAGAGAGAGAGAGAGAGAGAGAGAGAGAGNGAGAAAGAGAGAGAGAAAGAGAGAGAGAGAGAGAGAGAGAGAGAGAGAGAGAGAAGAGGGTGGGGAAAGAGCAGAACCGATATTTAAACAATAAGGTGCTTCATTTTCAGTATAATCCCAATCGAACCTGGCATCTCATCCACCTGTCATAAAACCGAGCTGACTTTACAGAACTGTCAATAAAACATACCTGGCATATTGTTCTTTGTTTTTATAGACACTCTAATCGATAATGTCAAATTAACTTAAGATTGTAGAAAAGCGTTGGTGTCTCCTTTGGCGGTTACTGGTTTCCTATACAGTTTTTTTTAACCAGTAATAACTCATTAAAATTTTTTTGAACGGAATCTTCTCTTTTTTTTTGCAGGAAGTAATTTTCGCGTAGAAGGTTCAACTCACGATATTCACGAAGAATACTTCCTCGCGAAAGAATATATGACTTGCACAGTAGTACTTGACCGATTTAACTAAGGGAAACGATGGTCGGTTAAAAAAAAAAATCTATTACTCAAGAGAGTCAGAAAGAAAGCACTGCGTTGTCAAGGACAATCATCCCCGTCTTACAAAGTCATGCTGATGGGTTCTGTCCCCTTTTCTTTTGGGCACCCTCGGACATTAGTCGCCATCCTCAATTATTGATTCCCAAGGGGACGAGGCAGGCGACAAGATCCGCGTCACATTATTGGCTGGCCCGGAACGGAAGTCCGGCAAAGGACCACGACTATTGGGTTTGGCCTGAGAAGCTTCCGTGGTAGGCCGCAAACTAAAGACTAGAGTCTGTGGTCTGGTGACTGGTAATCTATGCATGTCTCTTTCATCGACCAACTAAGATCTTAAGTCAGTGTTATTTAATTTACCAGACATGGACTGAAAGACTGAATGTATGGCCCAGATTCTTGGACGTTACTTTAGGTAACAACAACGCGTACTATGAAATTATGGGCAGTAACTTACTGTACGGCTTAATCGTAAGGCCGGGCAGCAAAAACTGCACCCCTGCAAAATGGACAACCAACAGACGGACACTTAAGAGCCATGACGTAGTTGTAGTCCAATCTTTCACCTCTTTCCCCTCCCCTCCTCCTTTCGCCACTCGGGCTGATTAAGCAATCACCTGGGACCCCACGGCTCTCAAGGTCCTATGGACCACGTGCCAGTTTTTCGTCACATAGGAACCCCGTAAAAAGGGTGCTCCCAGAACCCACGCCACGTTAATCCACCCCTCCTCGCCACTACCATGTCTCAGTCTGGCCACCGGCGTGCTTGGGCATAATACTGGCCGAAACATTTGTTTGATGGGGCAGGTATCTTCTTCCGTGGGCAGATCCTCTTGTCTTCTCATGATCCAGAGCAGACCTTGGTATCTATCACTAAATCCTTCGCCAGATATGACATACATGTGCGTCCTAACTCTTTGGTCCAAACAGTGTATTCCCGTGTCATAAACGAAAGTACCCCACGTCTCCTATCATAATATACAATGAACTATTCCTACGTGCACGGATGCAATATCACCGCGATCGTGCAAAACCGCCTTAAAACCCAACTCAGACAAACCCACACTTCAATAATATAACGTTCAGAAGGATTTAATAAGGTGCACTGACATTCGATAATTGAGTGCTCTCCCCCCCCCCCCCCCCCC
>JAWQUT010000040.1:165331-177101 GCA_033807755.1 Ellobium chinense | reverse complement strand
AAAAAAAAAAAAAATGTGAGGGAACGACTGAGCTGAAAGAGGAACGTTCACGCAGGGCTACAGCCCTGAAGAAGGCAATTGTGGGTTCAGTTATGAAGCTCTCCATCCGACAAGGGGAGAAATACCATGGCAATATTAGAAAGCAGTTAATGTCGCCCTATTTGGCCAACAAAGACCCAGAGAATAGCGACTTTCCAGGCAAAAAAAACCAAAACAAAACAAAATTAATAAAAAAACCTACTGTGCAGAGCTAAACAATCGGTGACTTTCAAATCGGCAACTATGTAGGAGTTTTGCTCCAAGGCTTCCATTTAAAAAAAAAAAAAAAGTTGGGGGGGAGGGAAGTGGGAGTGGGAGTGCTTGGCCATTCTTCTAATTGTCTTTCTTTTGGTGGGAACTGGATGGAAGATATGGATTCCCAACATTAACTGATTGTTCTGCTCCATGATCTCGCCATGACCTCGTACAATTAAGTTAATACTACTGCTAAGCAGATGTTAATTTCACGCGATCTCGAGAACCCTCCAATGTATGAAGCTGTTCATGGAAAGCACACCACAAAAATACAGTAGTCAACTGAAGGATGGCCATCACGAGGCTCTGCACTTTCTTTCCAGCATTAGATTTTTTGCACAGAAAATGCCTCCATTGATAGACCTTCCTCAACTTCATGACAAAGAAAACAATATCCCTTTTGTGTTTAGAGCCCGCGTTCTCCGAAACACTAAGTACGCTGCTCCTCGCTAACGGACCACGATATATTTTTTAAAATCTAAATGCAAGTCCCTAGAAACCTTCAATCCCACAAGTATCCGCACATTTCCATGGACCAATACGCCCTACAGTAAGTGAGGGAGGGAAAGCTCTCTCAAGAGAAGCAGCATCATAATCTCAAAACGGAGAGTGACTGAAGCCGCTAGAAAAGCTACACAATCAACTTGGGGCCACAGCAACATCAGAATTCTAAAACAAATACAATCAGAGTACCCTGACATTGTGTAAGCGTACAGAATTCTGGTGAAACCGTTGGAAACACCACACAATCAACATGGGACTGGGAAAACATCAGAATTCCAAAACAAAAATAATCAGATTACCCTGACACAGTGCAAGTGTACAGAATTCTCATGGTGGTGGGGGAGTAGGGGTTGACGATAAAAACACTCATGCGGGCAGGGATGGACAAAATGGACGCGGTTTGTTCTACAGTCAGTTCCGTTTAATCGACCTGCGTTTAACCGCAAATGTCACTTAACGTCAACATTTTCTCCACGAAACTGTTTTGTAACTGTACAGACACGTACGAACGAAATAACACTGCTCAATGGCTTTCTCCGTTTAATCATAGCATTCTTCATGCTATGGATTTATGAAACAACATGACTTGAATTTACTATGCCCTGTCTCAGAAGTCAAATGTGACCTGAGGGAGAACAGCTAGCCACGAAACTCTGGGGAGGCAAACAGGAGCTCTAGAGGACGGCAAAATTTCCTGGAGGCGACAACACTGACACTGTTATTGGAGCATGGGAGGCTGAACTCAGAAGAAGAAGAAAGAAGAAGAATTCGCTATGAACTTGCGATTAAGCACTCGCCAAAGTTTGTCCTATTAAAGCGTAGAGTGTCGAAAATATTAGTAAAGCTATCAAGGCAGGAAATCGCTACTAGTGACTGTCAAAGTGGTCTTGTAATCGGAACCGACCGCGATCACAGTTGGTATTTACATAACGGCTTATTATTGATAATTATAGGGGACGGAGAAATCAAATACTCGGAGACCTTGACATTAAACTGTATGAGAGAGTGAGACAGAAGGACTGTGCTCTGCTGCATGCATAAATGGGTGGAAGGTGTGAGTGAATATGTGTGAGAGAGCCACAGAGAGAGAGAGAGAGAGAGAGAGAGAGAGAGAGAGAGAGAGAGAGAGAGAGAGAAATAGAGACGAGTGAATGAATCAGTAGATTAGCAAGTGAGTGAGTGAGTGAGTGAGTGAGTGAGTGAGTGAAGTGAGTGAGTGAGTGAGTGAGTGAGTGAGTGAGTGAGTGAGTGAGTGAGTGAGAGAGTTGGTGGGTAAGTCAACAAGTATATAAATGAGGCGATGAACTGTCATCCTCTCCCCTCACACCCTCCCATAAAAAAGAGGGACAGAGAGAAAAAAGAGAGAGAGAGAGAGAGAGAGAGAGAGAGAGAGAGAGAGAGAGAGAGATCTCAAATCCACGATTCTTTTTCTTTCCTTAACTCTCAGTCTCCAAAATCAATCACTGCGCAAGTGTCTCATTTGATAAGGCAAGACTTTCGATAGTGGCAGACGGAGACAGTGGTATTTAGACCTTACAAACCAGTCAGCGTCGGGAATTGAGGAATACGGAATGGGGAAGGCAGAGAGGCAAAGCATACAAAACTGTAGTCTATACCTGACATGTATTATCGTAGCTTAAGGCAGTTCGTGACTTCTGTAGTCGAGAAAGCAGACAAAGGAACTATATTATGTATGTATAAGAGGGTGGAAGAGGGTGGGTGGGTAGGTGAGTAAGTAAGTAAGTGAATGAGTGCTTGAGTGAGAGAGTAGGTGGGTGAGTCAATCAATCAGATAATAAATGAGACAATGGATTCTTCACGTCCCTCTCCCTGGTGTGAGTAGCGGGCAAATGTTGAGGTTTCTGGACAGCCAAGTCGTTAAGACTACTTCCCTCATCAGCCGCAACAACGATTCATTTCTACAAAACCAAATCTGCTTATGGCGATCACACGATGATTTCGTCCACTGTGCAAGGAACAGCCAAACAACAACAACAACAACAACAACAAAACAACAACAACAACAACAACAACAACAACACGTTTCACAAATGTATTGATCTGAACTCTGACCACAACACATTGGTACACAGACAAACGATAAAGTATACGACGCGTCAGCACATGAATATCATATAAGGCACCATAACGACTACATTCACACCTTTACTGTTCGCAGTGTACATTTTATAACCTGTAACACTAGATATTTCCTGTCTGCCTCACTGATTAGAGTCACGTAACATTCTAGGATGTAGGCGATAGCTTCCCATTTACAAAATCAAATAGTTACAATTCGATGCACAAAATCATTATAAATTACATTCTTACATAATCTTTTGCCCTCCTGTCGTGCAGACAAATTAAGAGCACTCTAACAATCAATTTAACACATTTCCTCCAGCTCTCTGTGAAACACTCTCATCGTGAAATCAAATTTTACACTTGTACAGATGTGTCCTTGATCTAATGGTGTTCTGACGATTTTTCTCGTTAACTGCCTTTTGCTGATTTTAAAAAAAAAAATTATCTCAGGCTGCACGTCATGGACAGTTGATTCCACTTACTTGCAAGCTACTTAATTCAAACGTTAACAAAAAAAAGGAGGGAAAAAAAAGAGTAGGATCTCATGACCTTTAAGTATTGAACTTTATGAACTGGACTAAATCCAGTTTCTTGAGTTTGGATTTTGACAACGTCTCACGTTCTATGTAATGAACTGGTTCCCAATCCTTTAGGAGACTCGTGGATTCAGCAGGGGCGTGGTGCATGGAGGGTGGGGAGGGGGAAAAAGGCGTGATCTCAGGAAAGAAGAGAGAGAGAGAGCAGCGGCGACGCCCTATGACTTGTGAGTTTATTTGAAGACTATCAGGTCTGAGGTCTGTGGATTCGGCTCTCGGGTCGGGCGATTTACATGTATCCGCGGGAAAGACTCATCTCTCAATCCCCACAACACTCAGGTGTAAATGGGGAAATGAGAGCCGCGGGAAGGAGTGTGGAGACAAGATGCTGCATTGCAGCGACCAGCAATGGCATTGTCATACATTTCATTTCTATATATTTGCTGTTTTAAGTACATGGCATATCAATCATCATTATTGTGTATCATGTTTATTCCTCTATGTATATAATAAATTAGATGCATATAACCCTAAAATGCAATAAATTGTCGCTTGAATGTATTACCTAATAACCACCGAAAATCAGATTTTACAAGAAAAAACAAAGGTGCCTCATTTTTGAAAACTGCATCTTGCAAAATGACTCTTTAAAAGTTACGTTTCTACTGGTGAATGTAGTGTGGTGTATTACAGAGCCCAGGATGCTGAATCATCCATCATATAGACGAGTGTCCAAATGGGTTACTAGACAGAGGACCACGTATATTATTATGTTGGAGTCGAAAAACTTAATATCATTCAGGATTTGGCGGAGTCCCAAATGTAGTACTTACCTGACACGCGTCCAACTTGCTTGAAAGAAATAACAAACGGTACCAGATCAAAGCGAGTGGTGGGTCGATACCCGAACTTTTAAGTATCGAGATACTTAACCTTCAAGTTCGAATTATCGAAATTATCCATTCTATTTTGATTTTGATATTTGGAGGCGCGCACAAATTACGATACTTTCGATCCTTTCAACGCAACAGGCTTTGCATTGTAGAGACAGATGACCAGTTTGAGATTGAGGAGCGGAAAAGAACCGAAATTAATTTCGATCCGATACTTTCGATAGCACTAGCTTTTCCATTGGGAAAATAGATAGCTAGTTTGGGACTGAGGATCGGTGGTGGATCGAAAATTGATTTCGATACTGAATAACGATTCCTGCGAATCCAAAGAATTAATTATCCAAACGATACTGCCTACCAATGATTTAAACTACTCCAGATGGACAAAAAAGAAGAAAAACATTCTTAGAAAACTTATGACAACCTAAACGACCCCGACAAGCACTGCTAGGAAAAACCAAGGGAGTTGGAATCCAAAAGAATCTAGCGAGAACTGCACCGTGAGCAGATAACCCACAAGACTATCCATCAAAGAGAAGGGAAATGGGGCGAAATAGCGGCGGGCCTCACCAAACAAAAAAAAACACCACAGCGAATGAAATCATCAGGGTAATTTGTCTTGGGCTTTGGGCGGTGTGAAGCCATTAGGAATAATAGGCAGGCGGGCAGGGAGGGAGAAAGGGAGGAAGACGGTATGAAAGGATAACAAAACTGTAATATACATAAGTACGTATGATAACACGTCGTAGACGGAAGTCTGTGTTTTCACCACCAGAGTTCACACCATATCAGACCTACCAGCATCATCCACATTATCACTGTTGATCATCATCATCATCACCATCACGATCATCATTATCATCGTTGATCATCATCATCATCATCATCATCATCAACAACATCATTTGACACAAAGATTAAAAAATAAATATGAAATTTCTGTCCATATCAGTCAAGTTAAGAAATAAGAAATTTACTTAACCAAGATACTATAAAACGAATACGAACTGTCGATTTAAAGTGATTATTCACCAGGTAAACACACCATCATCATCATCATCTTCATCATCATCTTCATCATCATCATCACATCGCCAAGATCACCAACAACATCGCAGCCTTCATCATTATTATCATCATCATTTGCATCTAACAACTGATAAGAAACGCATTTCTCTGTTGATCAGATTTACTTTATTTAGCTATTATAAATCAAAGCATTTTCCAGTGGTCAAAACTAAGCTACCAGAGTAAAAAAAAACAAACCAAAGTTTAAACTACGTCTGGATTCGTAGATTACAATTCACAGTGTCGATGTTATAATCATCATGAGGCAATCTGCACGCTTGGTTTCTCCCCTGATTTCCTCATCAGACATTAATATAAAAGTCATTTGCGGACTTAAATTACCGTAATTTCCACCGGGGAATAGGCTGCATGAGGGAACAACATCAGATCATAATATAATGAAACATGTTTGTCATCTTTTATTTCACTAAGTCGCTAGAGATGACGTCACACGGGCACGAGGAAATCACACTAATAATGATCTCCATAGTACACTGTGCTGTCTTCTTGCGTAATGACACAGATTAGTAAAAATATTATACCCATGAAGAACAAAACCACAACCACCACCACCACCACCACCACCACTATCGACGACAACAACAACACTAGTTATTATCTTATCATTAAAAGATTAATTTTCGTTGGAAACTGCAGACTAAGACTGTTTGCTTGAAATGAAGATCATCTCTTTAATTTAAAAAAAAAAGGGNGGGGGGGGGGGGGAATGAGGGAAGGGGTAGGGAATAGATATGTACTATCACATCTCCACACCCGTCACTGCCACCACCACCATCACCAACAATATCGACACCTCCATCATCAGCACCATCAACACACACCAAACATCAAAATGTCACCATGAACTTCAAAAACAAAAATGGCCCTCCGTGATTTAAAACTCTACTGGAAACTTTTAAAAGTGCACCAAATTAAAAAAAAACTAGTTCTCTCCGTATCGGATCTCCCAGCAGCGTGCTAAATAAGGAACGATCAGCGATTACTGTGGATTGACAAGGGATGTCAGAACGACCAAGCCAGGAAACACTCGCGTGTAGCAGATGGATTAGGCGTGGAGAAAGACAGGAAAGGAAGAAAGAAAATATGAAAGAAAGAGGGATGGAGAGGAAGAAAATATTACATGAGAGAAAGAAGAGAAAAAGAAACTGCATGATAATAAGGGAATTAAAGAAAGACACAAACACTAAGGAAGGAAAGACAGAAAGTTAACATGAAAGGAGACAAGACAAAAAGAAAGAAAGAAAGAAAGAAAAGAAAGAAAGGAAGAAAAGAAAGACAGAAAGAAAGAAAGAAAGAAAGAAGAAAGAAAGAAAGAAAGAAAGAAAGAAAGAAAGAAAGATAGAAAGAAAATAATATCAACATGCGACAACGACACAGCCAGCAACAGCGCAAAGGCACAGGGAGTGAGGAGATATCTGGCACAATGGTGAAGAGAACGAACACACACACACACACTCACACACACACACACACACATAGAGACACACACACAGAGAGAGAGAGAGAGAGAGAGAGAGAGAGAGAGAGAGAAACGTCAAAGAAGAAATAGTCTACCTACTACAATGTTCTACATTTTCTTTTTCATTCGGCTAGTAGCTGGGGCCATGTAACTTTTAAAGTAAAGCCCAGTTCACCTTCACCTTGGTAAGCCTGTCTTGACCTTCCCCATCAAAACACTACCTGCCGCCACTATTCCCACTATGACCTTCGACATGTGACCTATTCCACTATACCCCTAGCGATGACGTAAGTGGCTATAGTACCTAGCCAAGACTCGAGGTTCCTTGCTGAAGGAAATCTGAGGCAGACTGCCAAGAAACGCCACAACGTCTTCATCTCTCAACTGTCGAGCGTCTGTTTAACTCTTCCGGTAAAATGCCTTCCAGCAGGTTAACATTTGCCAAAATGCATGCAGGTGACGCGACACTGCATGCCACTTTCATCTGACAGGTGCATCTCGCGAGCACCCCACGAGAACTTTAGATAGTAAAACATGCATAACAAGCTCTCCGCCAGCCTTTGCCATCCCCTTCTCTCTCTTTCCCTATCCCCCTTCTCTCTCTCTCTCCCCGCCCCCTCCCCCAAAAAAGGAAAAAATACAAACCCATCGACATGTATAACAAACAAATCTAGTGGGAAAGTAGTCACAGGCCCCTGATCAAAACTAAGGAGGGCATGTTCGAATACAAAATTCATGTTCCCCGAATCCCTGAGCCAGAATTCAGATTTGTCGATTTAAGGATCGAAGCTGCAAACCTACAACGTTTCTAAATTCTTCGTTGTGTTTGATCCCAGGTACGTGTTTTACACCTGCACGGAATCCCTCCGGGAACTTAGAAACTACTTGAAAAATTTGGAATTTCTTGAGGTACACCGGACGCAGGAGCTCAGCAACAATGGCGAGCACTACCTATAGATTCAGGTTTTTCGTTTAGCTCTTTATCAACGGCCTTGTGTCGGAGGAGGATATGGCAATAACCAGCGGCGGTGTGTATGCTAATTGCTGGGGCAAAGACCTAAGTTCACCAAATATCACTCGCAGGTCAGCTACACTTTTCTGGCTCTTCCGCATCAGTCACGTCCCTCTTTGCTTGTAAAGAGTTGAGCGACTCATACATCCGTTGCACAGAATCTCCAAGGAACCCCCTACAAAATATAAGGGCCATCCTTTCGGTAATGTGCATTCCCTGCAGTAATTTCCCCAGGGATCAAACACGCGAATTCCAGACTCTATCGAGGTCACACTTCTTTACACTTCATTGTAATTCGTGACCTGAATTCGACAATCAAGCTTCGGATTCATGTTCGACGAATTAAGATTCGCTAATCTGCGAATATCGATCTTTTCCCAATCCCAAGTCAAAAGGGGTACTCTGAATTTCGGGACCGGGATCTTTAAAAAGCTGGAATAGAAAGAAGATTGGGAAAAAAAATCGGAAAAGATTACAAAAAAAGAGGAAAAAAATAAGACCATGAGATCAAATTACGCTGGAACGATTATCGTATTGAGTTATTTGGCCCATGGTTTCGAAAAGTGCCCAGCAATAAGTGAAATTTGACCAACAGGAGGGAGGTGGGGGAATCGAGTGGATCAGTTGTTGGAAGCACTGCTATTCCCACGCCTACAAAGACGAATCTCCCCCCCCCCCCCNAATGTTTTTTAAAACGAAAAGAACATTTTCGTTTACTTCATGTCTGCTATTTCATCCCTGAAACCTGAAGAAAAAACCAGAGAAATCCTATCAGCCGTTGCTTCAGCTGGTATAAATTCTGGAAGGGCATCTCTGCCATTAACAAGAGGCATATTTGCACCAGGCATTAGGGGTGAAATTGAATATAAATGTTTCATGCGCCTCAGGTATTACACAGAAGAATCAAGATCATGCACCACAATTCGACCGTCAGCTGCATCGCAGTGGTTGAAAAAAAGTCGTTTATGACAATGTTACCCTCCATAGATATTTCATGGTTCGATTAGATCAACTGAGAGCCGGCGCATGAGATTTCTTACTATCGTAAGAATTACATTAGTGCATCGATACTGAATGCACTCTCAGTAGCGTTCAATATGCAGAATTAATGTAATTCTAACAATGGTGAGGGATCCCACCGTTAATGTGCAAATTCTCAGTGGCTATCCTTCGTAAGAATATTCATGGGTCGTGTAAAATAATACGATCCTTTGTAGGTATACATAATGGGTCGCTTAAAGCAACCCTTTTCTTAACAGTTTTATCAACGTCCTTTACACAAACAGTGCCACCTTTCCTAATCATAGCATAGTTCGTTTAAAACAGTGCTGCCCCCTCATCACAACAAAGCTACCCTGTCCAGTGTTAACAGTCATTGCTCCGTGCCACAGAGCTCATTCTTTCCTCAGCTCTTTCTGTATACAGTATTTTGTTTCACTTTTTAAACGAGGCTCTCGTTTATCTGGGTCACTCGTTTTTTTCTTTTTTTGTTGTTGTTCTTTCGCCGACGCAAAGTTATAAATAAAATCATAGTGTTTGAAAAGAGGAAGTCATATCCTAAAGGCTAATGAAATACGACTTGTTCTCGTCATACTCCCCTGTAATGATGCCTTTTGATGGTTAAAAATAATGGTCTGATCACGCAACTTTATAGTGTGATATCGAGTTACGATAATTAATTACTGACAATTCGTTTTGGCGTTACTGACTTGTTACGTGTAACTAAGAATAAGTAGCTCTTCACACAGCCAGCTTCACGTGTTGGTTGGTTGGTGACAGGAGACTTTGTCATCACCACACAGACTTACGCAAGAGTCTGGACTGTAGTTTCGTAAACAGCAACGATCATAGTATACTTACAATCCGTTAATTAAGCATTAACCTACTTTAAAGCATGCAACGGGAAAGTGACAGATCCTTCTTGGTCATAAGACCACTGCTTAATATGCAATTATGACAGCTAATATACAAAACTGCTTTAGTGTCTGACGAGAGGCCCTTGTTCACCACAAAACTACCGAAGAGATTAATCTGGATATTACGTAGATGAAGGGTGGTTTGTCACTCGCATTGTTTTTTTTTCCTGCCATTAACTTCCTCCTCCCGAATGCATTTGTTTTTCTTGTTTTAAGATAAAAACAACTTCACATATAAAAGTCTGCCTACATGTTCAAAAACGGGCATGGTTTGGGTACGCATCAAGCTTTTTACAGTCCAACAACATCATAGTACGACTCAAAAGCTCCTTCCTTCGTTATCTGTCCTACTTTCATACTTATGACAACTTTCTCATACACCCCCTCCCCACACCCCTCCGTCTCCCGGTCAACATACACACACGTACATACAAGTCATGGTATCGTTTAATATGTAATGTTCTTATGTATTGTACTTCTTATGTTGTGTTTGCTTTCATGCTTATGACATATCCCTCATACACACCCTCCTCTCCACACCCCCCTCCGGTCAACATACACACGTACATACAAGTCATGATATCGTTTAGCATGTAATGTTCTTATGTATTGTACTTATTATATTGTACCTGAGCTAAACAACGATTGTTATCGTTACATGCATTTGATATGACATTTCAAGTTCCACTTTCCAATGCCATCGTCCATATTCCATCCTCATCGTTTCCTGCTCTCACCAAATAACAGTTTCTCACATTTTTCACTTCTCGCCCTCGAACACAGTCATAATATCTGATAAGTAAACTAGGTCAAATTTCCCCAGATCCACAAGCAGTGGTCAACTAAACGATACGCAGCCGCACAGAAACTCAGGAGCCAAATCACCCGGATGTCAGTAATTCGCCTGCGGGCTGACGAGACGTTTCCGGTCTCGTGAAAGCAAACAAACATTAAATCCCAGTGTTTATTTACGTTGTTCTAAAATCCCTGCCCTACCTGTCGATGCCCGAGAGAGAGAGAGAGAGAGAGAGAGAGAGAGAGAGAGAGAGAGAGAGAGAGAGAGGGATGTACGTAAGGACGACAGAAAATGGAAGACAAAGATCGCTCCGAGTAGGATGTCACCATGCTCTGGACAGTATAATCTTACGGATCTATCGCTCTGAACTACAAAACAGCGACAGACACAACAAATTTTGAAGTACCAGGGAAAATATCATGTATCGAGAAATACAACAGGTCAATGACCCCTTGAGCTCGTTGTCCGCTATATCGGGATGCCCCGTATTTCCCTCCTACATGCTGTGGCCTCAGATTACTTCTCAGACGTTAAAATCACACACCACTGGTAGTTGGTACTGACACGCCATGCTGGCAATAACGTAAACAAAATAACATGCAGTAATTAATCCCCCCCCCACCCCTCCACTCCTCAAACAGCTACAGAGTCCGCAGATATATAGGTTCAAAAGGCTGAAATGCAAAATACGGTAAAATCACAAACCATAAGACATTTATTTATATAGTCTGGTATTATTACACCAGACTATAACAACAAAATGTCTTATGGTCTATTGTTTCAGTAATGTCCCTAACTGGGCATCCAGTAAATATATCGACCGACATAATAATGTAGTAATCATGAAATTTTGATAGCTGTCATGTTCATATTATCATAACGATGAATTAACTGTCGTCATCCATCTGATACAACTTTAATGATTGGGAGATGGGTGACGATAACGTTTTTTTATGATACTAGCCACTTGTACCTGACATACAGTACAATATACTGCAGATCGATAATGGAAGTCTGGACGACATCTGATTCAAGTACTGTACATGGTCTTAAAAATTGCAATCGGAAAACCGATGTCACATACTGTATGTCCCAAGTGCACCAGTATCGATCACAACTGAGTGGTCGGTATCCGATTCCCAAACCACCAAAGCCCAAAGATCGGGAGAGGAGAATGAACGACAGA
>JAWQUT010000040.1:153369-163536 GCA_033807755.1 Ellobium chinense | reverse complement strand
CAATTACTCCCCTCCATCCCCCGATCAACCTGACAGCTGAAGGGTGGACACATCAATATCTAGGTATCGATATATATATCGATATTTCAGTAGGCTTCAATTACACGTCAAAGCCTTAAAAAAAGATGCTTTCGATTTGCTAGAATAGATTTTTCGCGTTTTAATCTTGTCTGTATAGCGTCCCTTGGGGGAGACATTTTTATCATTCTACAAAAGCTTCTGCCATTAATGCTTACGCGGGCTTGAGAACTAGTCTAATCTAGAGAGGGAGAGGACATCTATACGTGATCAAAGTGCACAAAAAATGGGTACGCTTGTCTCATTCGATTTCTCAAAGATGTTTCTATCCATATTGTCCTGTTTAAATTACAATGGACTTGTCTATTACTGTTTAGTGGGTCATTTTACGTCTACTCATATGTTGTATCGATACATCAATAGTTTTCTTGGAAAATATCAGTGTCACCCTCGGGGTGAAATCACCCATCCTGTTTTCTTCCTCGAGAAATCGCCCGTCCTAATGTGACGAAGCCTGAGAGATGAGGAGAGAAAATAGACCAACGACAGAAAAAAACAAAAACAAGACGGCTAAAAACAAGCCTGGGCAAATTGGAGGAAACGAAGCAATACTTGTACTTTAGAGCAAAGTGAAAAGAAAAATATTCAAGAGGAGATGGGTGCCATGCAGTGGTTCGTGATGGTGTCCAAGGAGTATGGTGGTAGTAGCTGAAATAGAGGACCCTGGCGTGTCGCATTATGGTAATACAGAATACATTTGTTAAACCGAAAGTATACCAGAGGACACGAGAAGCCCCTTTTGTGTTCGTCTCTGCCTGCCTGTTTAAACCGAACCTTTGTTAAACATAACATAAGTCTTTGGTCCCGCGGATTTCGTTTAAACGGTATCTACTGTATCATAATTATTTTGAAGACATATAAGATGTAGATGTACAACATCCGTTTGAAGAGCATTACAGTATAACGTTAGAAATAGTACGGCCACATCATTTTCTCAGTATTAAGTACACTCAGCATAACAAAAGAAGGTACATAAAGAATGATCGAAACTAAACACAACGACTCTTTAAGAACTTTTCAATACCTTTTTTTTCAAGAAAAAAGACCGGAAAATAAAAAAAAATGCATTTAGGTACATCTATTTTACTTCTAGGCTGACACAGCGAAAACTGTTGGTGATGATGGAACAAGGCGGTTGTGGTTGTCAGATATTCTTAATGAGGCTTCAAGGACTTGACAACTAATATTCCCGATTTAAAACTTCTTACGGTCTATCAAGCTGGTCATCAAAATGAAATTAAGGACCCTCAATAATCTGTTGGAAACCTGGAAATTTTACGACATATTCGATTTTTTAAAACAGGCAGAATGGTCTATTTATACTGTAATCATAATATTATCTATTCATGAAAAAAACAAAACAACAACTGTGTGGACGGGAGATTTCATCAGCTTCTATAAAGGTACATTTTATGCCCAATTAATGAATTCTGATTGTAAGTTACCCGGGGCATTAATAAAAATAGATGATTGTACCAAAAGAGACTGATCAATTTCTGACAGCATGTCACGCCGTATTTTTATTCTTTTTTTTTTTAAAATGAAAATAGCACAGACCGATCCAGTTAAACCTTGAAATTATTGATGTATTGATGTCGACATTCCGTACTTTTATCAGAGACATCAGCATTCTCCGTCAGTTTAATATGAAATGTATTTAAAGAAAACTGCCATCATCACCATCACTATAGCAACAACAACAACAGCAGCAGCAAAAAAACCCAAAAAACTCCACAAAACCACAAAAAAAGTGTGGTTAGTCTTCTAACAGCGCTGACATGACCCTAATATCGTACACTGAATTAGAACATTTTTCAGGTCTCTGAAAATATGAAGCCGGAAAAAGAAACGAAAAAGCCGGGTGCGACAGAGAAGGATGGCCAACGCTTAAAAATGCTGACGAGGCGCCAAGGATAGGAAACGAACCGAATTAGAACGTTCTGAGATCTCGCGCATTACCATGGCATCCTAACAGCTCTACAATGACCTCATTTCTGGCTCGTCATCATCAGAAAAAGGGACCACCGGCACGAGGAAGTAGCTTGACATTCTGAAAGCCACGGCCGAAAAAGGTGTATGACGCATTACACTCTTTGGCCACGGCAAATTTTTTTTTTTTTTCCGTTTGGAAGTGTCTTTACTGGCCAGAAGGGCAGTCCTATGACAAGAAGTATTCTTTTCTCTAAACAGTCGCATCTTAGACAAGACTCTACGTGCCACGAAGAGCAGCATAGATCTAGGCACTAAGGGATGAAACATGTTGGAAAGGGGGGGGGGGGGGGGGGAAGAGAGAGAAGAGAGGGGCAATAGAGAGCGAAAGGGGGTGAAAGAGAAGGAGGGAATGAAAGGAAGGGTGGGAGTGAAAGAACATGCTTTTCTTAAAAGAGAAATAAAAAGAGGAGGGAAGGGAGGAATCACAGACTATTTTGCGATGGATCTCACAGAGTGATTCAAATGACTCAACATTTGCGAAAGGTAGCAAAAAAAAAAGGGGGGGGGNGGGGGGGGGGGCTAGGGAACCACTCCTGGAGGTTGAATAAATCTTGTGCGTGAAGGTGGGGGGTCGGGGAGGAGAAGAGATGTTATATGACTGAAGTCATTACTATATTATCTTTTCTGATCACCCCCAGCATGGGACATTGCAGGTTATGGAAACAGACGAAAAACCAGCAACAGAAGATGGAAAGAAGGAAAAAAAAAGGTGAGATATATTGTTATGCTGTTAGCGGACTGCGATGGGGAAAGAAGCACCCGGCAATTAGTGTAATGGTGTTATAATATTATTTGATAACGTGACAAACACGAGCTATGTCATCATAACATTCGCCAACTAGCCCAGCAGAGCAGGAAGAGAGAGAGAGAGAGAGAGAGAGAGAGAGAGAGAGAGAGAAAGGAGAGTGTGTGTGAGTGAGTGAGAAAGAGAGAAGAGAGAAGTGAGAGGATAAGTGAGTGAGTGAGTGAGTGAGTGAGTGAGTGAGTGAGTGAGTGAGTGAGTGAGTGAGTGAGTGAGTGAGTGAGTGAGCGAGCGAGCGAGTGAGTGAGAGAGAGAGAGAGAGAGAAGAGAAAGAGAAAGAACAAACGAGAGAGGGAACAAGAGAGAGAGAGAGAAAGAAGGAGAGAGAGAGAAAGAAAGAGAGAGAGAGAGAGAGAGAGAGAGAGAGAGAGAGAGAGAGAGAGAGAGAAGCACAGAAAAGACCGAAAAGATCTCAACTGATATTTATGAAAAGGGAGAAACGCACATTCAAAATTAAAAAAAAAGAAAGTTCGCAAACGCACAGGCCTGCATATGCACAACATGCGCGTATATTATTATTATCCACACACAAACATGGATGAGCACAAATGCAAACATAAATTTTCACATGAATGCAGTGTGTAGGCGTTGGAAGCCTTGTCTATGGGGTTTGTTTCCGGAAACGAACCCATCATTAACTGAACACACAAAGCTGTTTTGAGCAGGATGCCACAAAATTTTCATTTGCCACCTTGCTTAATTAATTCTAATGTAACAATGGCTTTTCTCGTCACCACACACGCGCGCACACAAAACATGTTACAAGATGCTGTCAGAAAGAGGGAAAGAAAGAAGTGAAAGTGAAACGGAGGACAAATGGGAGGAAATAAAATACAAAAACCTGCGGCTAGCTGGATTTCTATGTTTATTTATTTGCTTGCCTGCCTGTGGCTGGATTTGTACGATACACAAATCTACACGCACAAAATTCACATGCAGCTCTACACTTTGGCAAGATAGCCTAAAACTGGCAGCATGAGACTGTGTAAGAGATACAGGATGACCCCAAAACGAAGGTGTTGGAGACCTAGGAGATTTACAGAACCCCTTCTGTCTGGGAAATGTGATTACCGGAAGCTATTTCTCACCCGCCCGCCTTCTGTTTAAGAAGTGCGCTGCGGTGCGATGAGGCGCACGCAAGCAGAATGATGTGCAAGCAGTCCGGTACTCAAGTTGTATTGTTTTTGTGATTTGCGTAGTGTCGCTTGCTGTGCCGCACGTTGTTGATTTGCACGTCCTAAACGTCTAAAGCGAATTGGTTAGGATGACCAAAACGCGCAGAGCAGTTAATAAGCCCAACCTATTTCTTTAGGAAGCGAAATCTTTCTTGGTTCACGGCTCTGATTTTCTCTGTTTTTCAATAGTCTATAGGTAATAATTATGTAAATCGGAAAGGCCTGTTTCGTCTACTGTGACTTAATTTTGTTACCACATTTTCCCACCCCATTTTCTTTCCCATTCCGCGCCGGAACACATCGGCTAGTGAAAAATAAAATGACAGAATAAAAACAAGAACGAAAGGAAAAAGATAAAGGTGGAAGAAATAAGACAGCTTGAGAGGTCGTGACAAGAGAACGGTAAGAAATGGAAGAAAGAATAGGAGGAGGAAAAAGAGAGCGAGCGAGAGAGAGAGAGAGAGAGAGAGAGAGAGAGAGAGAGAGAGAGAGAGAAGCAAAGGCAGAAAAAAAATGGTAGGAGAGGGAGGATGATTGCAGATGTCAAAGCAGCTATAACAAGAAAAGGGGCCAAGGGTAGGGTCACTGACCCCTGCTGCAGGACCCGGTTCGAAAGATATCGTAGGTGTGAATGAACCAGGGGTCATTTCCAAACCAATCATCACACCTGGCACATCCAGCAAGACCCCCACGTCTACTAAGTAACAGACCTCTCTATACACAAGAAGAGACGGCAATCAGCTCAGAGGCCAGTGTCAGGCCAGCTGCCCTACCCCGAAGTCGCGAGTCAGTGCGCACTCGATACGCCCGCACTGGGCTTTCATAACAGCTCACGCAGTTAAAATAATCGGGGGTCTTGCGAGTAGTACTGACTGCTGGAGAGCTTAACTTTCTTGAAAGCTGAGAACGGAGCAGCCCCTCCTTTCAAATTACAATAATAAAAATAATGAACTAATTAGCCAAATTTTGGGCAATTCTTTTAACGATAGGAAACTCGTAAGTGTGTGTGTGTGTGTGTGTGTGTGTGTGTGTGTGTGNGGGGGGGGGGGGTCACACTATTCCAAATTTCGCTCGTATTTTGTCTCTAAGATGTGCAATTCTGATGCACTTCTCTTTGGATTTGACGTGGAAAATTCCACATCTAAATGCAAAGTGGTGGATTTGTTATGGTTTCAGTCGTTCGTGTGAATGAAATTTTTAATGTCTTCCCAAGGCACTCACAACACAATCACCAACATGCGACGTCACCATACACTTTTTCAACATGGATGTTTACGTAACCAAATGCTTCATCCTAAATCACATCTCTCGACACCCCCACCTCCACCTTAACGCCAAACACCCACACACAAACACCTATCCACATACACAAACACCTATCCACACACACCTATCCACATACACAAACACCTATCCACACACACACCTATCCACATACACAAACACCTATCCACACACACACACACACACACACACACACACACACACACACACACACACACACGCACGTACGCATGCACGCACGCACGCACTTTTTCCAATTCATTTTAACTCTCTCTGACCCACTCTGACCTTAATCGCTATTCACATGCACCGCAAACCAACCGCTACAACAGTCCTGGCATACCGCAGAGCAACCTTAATTCAGTACAGCCTACAACTTTTGTTCCACCCGTTCCCTTTTTTACCAAAGTGGCAAAACATACCGATCCATCACCTCACGAGTCACATGACAGGCAATGGACTATCAATCAATCAATCACTCAATCAATCAATCACAATTTGATTAACCAAGGAGCAACTGAGTGAAGGATCAAGTGAGTGACAGAGTGCTGTTAAGATATCTGATGGAGTCGAGAGCCACTCGTGAATCGGGTGAGTTAATCAATGGGCCAACGGGCCGAGGAAAGATAAGGATTGTTCTATCTCTCCCTTCTCCTTGCCTTTCCTTCAAGGATACGCTCCTTTCTGATGTCGTGCATCGGGTACTTAGCTATTGCAGCTTGACTTTTGGACGCGATCGAAGTTATCGGGCAGGCATGCAGACAAAATCGATAAGCATTTTGTAAGGGGCAAAAATGGTTATTCAAAGGCGTGACAAAACTACGCAACGTTTATCACGGATGTCAAGTTAATTGTTACAAATTATGATCAGTCAACCTCTGGGGCTCGACAGCCATTACGTTGTTACAGCTGTGCCATAAGATCGTTACCTCGCCTACAATAAACGACCGTGGACACTGCCTCGACTCAGATGTATCTGCTTTCACACTTCACATGCTTGAAACGTTAATATCAATATTCTTTACCGTTACATTCCGAAGGACAGTAAACTAGAGATCTGCAAAGTGTCTTTTATTCAGAATAAAATGCTTTTCCTTGGAAAGTCGGAAATACAGCGCACCGATGTGAAGCATGCGACTGACTCCGAATAGTGAAGTGTCCCATTATGCGTCTCTCGTCTGTATATATACCCTGGGCGGGCTCTTAAGTTCTGTTGTGTCTTAAACATGGCTTAATTTTTTTTTTTTTTTTACTACAGAAGCAATCAGGCCAATATAAATTCATATAGCAGACATTCAGAGATACGCAACTCTATGTGCTCCATTTGACATTTAAAAAAATTTGGACAGCATACACAGTTCCATGTCCACGCAGT
This sequence comes from Ellobium chinense, assembly GCA_033807755.1. Classification (NCBI taxonomy): domain Eukaryota; kingdom Metazoa; phylum Mollusca; class Gastropoda; order Ellobiida; family Ellobiidae; genus Ellobium; species Ellobium chinense. The sequence continues at coordinate 156,830 of JAWQUT010000040.1, read as the reverse complement.
TGAAATTACGTAATCAACTCGATTAGGCTATCATTCTCTTCTAATGCAGTCAATATTCAGAAGCATACCCACTCTGTCCATATCGATATTCATATGCAACAAACTGAGATAATCTCCGTTATAGGAACAACTGATCCGATATATGATAACGACTTTCGCCATACAGTGTCGATTTACAGAAATTATACGCAACACATATTGGCACACTCCAAAGAGCCGATACTCAGACAGAGACATCCGATTTGAAACCCTCCCTGAGATCTATTGACTGCGTATCATAGGAAATCCGTCGAAATTAAAACGAGAAAAAAGTGCATGAATTTCCATCTAGTCTAGTTACCATAAGCGATAAAAAATGTTCAATCATTCAAACAGTGGATGTTGTCTTCTATAAGCTAGCAGAAATCCACTGGACGGCTGTGAAATCGGTACGCCACAACCAACCAAGAACTCCCGACAGGAGACGAGTCTCCAGGCTTTCCATCATTTCATTTGTCGTGATTGACCTCAGCATGACAGTAATGATATCGTCCAAAACAAATCCAAGATCTCATTTTCTTGCAGACGCAAATTCCTGAGCAACGGTAACCGTCTTTCTTCTTCTTCTTCTTTTTTTTTTTTCAAACAAAACTCGTCTTAAATTAAAGCACTGAAGCACTGAGCAACTGGTCTATGTGTCTAGACTGCTCTCAGCTCTGTTTAACAGACATGACATATAATGCCAGACGGGCGTAAGGCGGTGTAGAAAAACAGGATTCAGATTTTCGTGAATATTCGAGTACTCTTTGTTCCCACTGTTCGACTGTTTAAATATCAAATACATTAGTTCCTCCAAGTGGGTGAGGATGCTGCAGGTATAGATAGTTGAAAAGCAGACCACTCGGAGCTCAGTGGGTGAATGCTTGAGGATCAGATACGCCATAACTTTATTTATCTCCTTTCTGCATGTTGCCCATCAGAATCACTTGAAATTATTCAAACATTGGTCTCATGCTGATTTTTTAGACGTATTCGAATAGGGGCAAATGACTTCATTAGTTTGCGGGGGACATCCCGTGTTCACCCAAGTTAGTGGGACTCTGACCTTTCCAAGTATGCCAACTACTACCATATTTTACAAACCCACGAGTTTCGTTAATAAACTGCCGAAGTGATCACCAAATTTTCATTGTTGTGTAACTTCCGGAAAGATACAAAGCCATAAAATATTATGTCAAGGTTATTCAAGGGACTTCGAAGTTTTAAGGTGGACTATTCCACGAGAGTGGTTTCTATCTATTCGCGAGATATTCGAATGCAAGACGTTCAAAACCATGTCAGGCATCCGATTAATCGAATGTCTGAAACTATTCATCAGACCAGAATGCGTGATTCGGACTGCTGCATTAGACTGACGAAAGAACCATAAAAGTCTTTCACTGAAAGACTGTGATTGAAATCCACGCCATTTCTGAACTCGTCTGGTCACAGCCTAAACGAGACAGACGTGAGGGACTGAGAGTAGACGACATGCCAAACGCCCTCTGTCCTCTTATTCCGTCCTCTCCAAGTCCTATGTTCTCTTCTTGTGTCACTGATGGCGCGAGCAGCTAGCAATAATCTCATCCGCTTTTCTCTCGGAAAAAAACAAAATCCAGACAAAACAGGAGTGCGGTCTTGTTAGTGGCGGGCAGTACCGCTTTTGAGCATTGATATTTATGGTACTAGGCAATTTCGATGTTGGTATCAAAACTCAAGTTCCGGAGTTTCGATTCCATTCCAATGTTTTAGATATAAACGAAAATATTTAATTTGATTTAGATTGCCTGTCCTTGCAGCATTGTCAGTAGGTATGAAAAGTTTCGAAGGGTATCGAAATATTTTCCCTGTATGAGAATCAGAACTGAAACAGAATCAATATGTTTGATACTCTGAGCAGGAATATCGCGATACCAAAAAAAATTCCTATTCGGCCCACCCCTAGGTCTAATATAAGCTGATGCCATATTAATGGGTCTTTCAGCAAGAATCTTTTTATTGCGAAATGGCGAACAGAATGACTTCCTAAGTTAGCATCAGTTATACCTACAGTAACGGAGTCCGATGACTAATAATATTTATGAATTTCATAATAAGCGCCACACTGCCTAACTGGATGGTGTTCTCATCAAATAACTGCTGGCCATACTCCTTTAATTCGTATGAATGATAGCGTCCAGGTTGTTGTTGTTGTTATCGTTGTTGTTGCTGCTGTTGATGTAGTTGTTATTGTTATGGCCAAATGAATGTGCACAGGCCGACTTACCGAGCAGTTCTATTTTCACACAGGGTAACGTTACGAAGATGCAAAATTCTCCTTCTCTACTTCCCTCCCTCTGTCGTATGTAAGGATGCTTTCACACACGCACACACATTCAGGGACAAGCATAAGCTGGTTAATAAGAGTCTTCAAACTGCTTTCCAGCAGCAATAATATACATTACACACTAATACACACCCTCAGACCTCGCAGAAGTGCACGCAAACCTCTCTTCATAAAACTAAAAAAAAAAAACCAACTTCTCGCGTGCTTATCACTACGTCTCGCGTCATTACGAACAATCTGTTTTCCACTCACTGTGGTGCCCTCTGACATTTTTTTTTTTAAATGGCGAAGGTTGTAATCGGCTCAGAATGAAGGGCACCACGACTCTACCATGGTAAATATCGATTTTGTATTAGTACAAGAGTCTACGGAATTTTGCGGTTGCGGTACCACGCGTATCGGATCTTCACATTTTCTCAAATCGATGCTTTCAGCCTATGCCTTACCGCTCAAGGCCGGGAGCGATGGATTTGACTCTGGACTGTATCGCGCCGTGTTCGTGTCGTGACTTACTGATATTTTTCGTGACAACGACAGTTGCTCCATCTCCACAATGGCTTGGAAGAAGAGGAAGGAGACACGAAATTACAGCATTTAACAGAGGAAGAAACGTGAACGCGGTTTCAGCCAGAGTGACAAATCGGATGACAACGTCGATTACGGCACAAGTGGAGGTTGCAGGGAGGTGAGAAATCAGAAGGCGTGCATTTATTGATCCAATTTAGGTAGAGTAATGAATATCATGCATACATCATATATTAACCAAAAAAAAAAAAAAGCCTCGATTTTGTATGTGGCATAGCGTCGTTACCGCTGTTCGAATCGACTTGAAACTTTCTGTGTGGCTTTGTTTTACTCTCAACCCGTTACAAGGGTGCATTTCGTTATTCCAGTCAATCGCTTAGTATTGTATTAAATTTCGTTTGTGTCGTAACCAAACCCACCTAGATACCGCACCGCCACACTTTTTAAGCGTGCCCGTCATCGTTTTTTGTGTTAGGGCCCGGAAACAAAACAAAATAATATTTCTCTAGCGGATGACGTTATCCAAATTTGAGTACGCGGGAATATTCATTGGCTGGAATCACAGCTGCTGTAAAGCTCCGGGTGAAGGGGT
>JAWQUT010000040.1:123297-140361 GCA_033807755.1 Ellobium chinense | reverse complement strand
AAGAAACTACATCAAACATGTATTCCCTCTCCCCTTTCGCTTAATCTCTTTCCTTGCTCATTCTTTTCTTTTTCCTTCAATCTTTCAGAAACTACACTGTCAGCCAATTCTTCCTCACCTTCTTCTTCCACCTCGCTTTTGCTCTCCATCCTCCTTCTCTCTTTCCCTCTCTCATTTTTATGGGCTGTGAATCCTATCATGCAACCCCGAGTCCTCTTTTTCACTGATCTCTCTAAAGGATCCTTTTCCTATCCACCACAACTCAACAACATTAGGGTAACTTTCCTTTACGTACAAAAATAACCTCAATTTTCTATCGATGGGAAATTAAGGGGGGAATGGCCCGGAAGATAAGAAGGATGGACAGAACAGGCCATGGGAATTACAAAGACGGGAAAGGACATGAATAAAAGAATGACAGAGATGGTGATTAGAAAGAAAGAAAGAAAGAGAGAGAGAGAGAGGAGAGAGAGAGAGAGGAGAGAGAGAAAAAGAGAGAGAGAGATGGGTAGGAACAGATAGGCTTGCTAAAGTATGTATCAAACATATCGCCCTATCTATTGAAAGAAAGAAAGAAAGAAAGAAAGAAAGAAAGAAAGAAAGAAAGAAAGAAAGAAAAGGTTTATCAAAGCCTGGGGTAATCGATTGTGAAAGACGCCCTCTGCAGGAAACATGACGCCGCATGATGCCCATACGGATGAAGAATTTGAACCTTGGAGCTGTTTTGTGGTCTCTTACAGGACGAAGTCAGAGTTATGGTATGGTATAGTCCAGTAGACAAATTTAGGTCATTGCACCAGCTGGGTCAACAAAACCCGTGTTGTTTTTTATATTTTAATGTTTGAAGTAAAAAGTGACATGCTTTTTTTTTTAATTTTGAAGTAAAATATAACATGTTCGTTTATCAAATGTTTGAGGTACAATACAACATGTTTTGTTTTCAAATGCTTGAAGTAAAATATAACACGTATATTTTTTTTTCAAATGCTTGAGGTAAACCATAACACGTTCTTTCTTCAAATGTTTGAAGTAAAATATACATTTCTTAAAAAATGTTTTAAATAATAACCTGTGTTTTCGGACCATTCTATTTTTATTACCTACAACTGCTAAAAAAATAATACAGTTGAATGTCTTTTAATTCTGATCTCAGTCACGATGGCCTGTCTCTCTAAGAACCCGTGGCAGTGGGTCAACAGAATTTAAAACAATGGCAAAATTTTGCAAAAATTGTGTAGGGTCGAATTATCATAGGTCAACAATAGTGACGAGTTCAACAATAGTAACAAAAGCTGCAGTAGCGGTAACAACGACAACAGCAACAACAGCAGCAACAGCAACAACAATAGTAGCAGCAGCGGCAGCAGCTGCAGCAACTACAACATCAACAACAATGCACTGTGATGAAGGGACAGAAGACAAACACACGAGTGCTTCTGCAAAGTTGACTGAGTGTAAACTAACTAGACCACGATCGTGCCTTATGGCCGGAGATAAATAACTGACATAAGACGATTTCTGTGTCAAGGCAAACACGATCTCACTGACCACTGATATAGTAAACATGACGGCAGCGACTGTGGTAATAAAATTTTGCATCTGGCAAGACTGACCTTGACAAGAACAGATTCCAAGTACTCGATATCGGATAATTCTTTTCACTGTATAGATTACTAGGATCTAGGATTTTCCAAAAAGTTCGAAATACTCGGTCTTGGTACTACACACCACTCAGAAGTATTCAGAATATTTGCGATTCATAAAATGTGTCACAGATCCACCGCTAGTTAAATAAATAAATTTGTTCCCTTTGTGTTCAACTCATTATGCACTAACAGGAAGTAGAGCATATCTTCCGCGAGACAATCAGAATGGAAATGGCAATAAATGCCAGACTAATAAAGGAGAATCTGACAGACTTCTGACAATTGAGCCACCCACTCTCACTGGCTGACGCAGTTCTGTTACTTCCGGTTGTTATTACGAATTTCCATCCTCAATAACACTTGTAAATTACATGGGCGCTGGCGACCTTGCTAATTACAATGCACCGTTGTAAGGTGTAAGACAGAAGTAACGGTGTTACCGGACGTAAGGTGTAAGACAGAAGTTAACTAGTGGGAAGCTACGCAATGTATCAAAGTGCATTTATCTCAACGATCAGGCTTCGCTAAATCCTCAGTTGGTTCTTTAAAAAAAATCCCATTCCTTTTAGGACACCACAGCGCTGATTACTAGCTTAGAAGTTATTTCTTATAATTATGGGTTGTGTGACTCCTTGGAGTCTTATACTTGTCATTCCTTTAATGGGCTGTGGGCATAACGATATGTTAGATTAATTTTCCTTCTCTAATACTTCATCATGTCAGGATTATTAGGTGTCCTTTCCATGCATTACGTGTTAGTCCTTACACCTGCTTTCCTTACATGTAACATTCATTCTACTGTGGTTTGTTATAGACATAGAGAATTGTAGAAGAAAATGGTTATTGTTAGTTTCCTATTCTACAGCCCCTGCCCCAGTGGGTCATGGGGTGGAGTATAGCCTCTGTCCTCGCCCTAGTGGCGCAACACTATCAAGCATGTTTTCGTCAGAGTATATATGATGAGGCAGAATTCTGTTCACAACAGTGATGCCATGAGGGAAATAATCGCTGCCCTGTAAAGATAATACTGTCCTCTTTATATATCTATAGAATGAACCTTCCCTCCCTCCATTCCTCACTCGTATTCACAAAAAAAATCTCCAAGTCTAGGGTGTCTTCGTCCGAGGAAATATAACAAAACGATTGGAATAGGAGCATTTTGTACATGTTTGATATATCGTGGTCCATATCATGCTTCAGCAGCTGAAAAGAGTGTAGTATTCTACCCAAGAAAAAAAAAATCATCCCCATGTCATGTGGGTGTGTCAAAGAGAAGTTTTTCCGATGCTTTAAAATTAATTGCTGGAAAAAAAGATGAAGAACCTCATATTGCGAAACTCTAATATACCAATCTAATCGTATTGTGTGCTTTCAGCAGAGAACATCCTTCTTGCAGGGTTCCCGAGTAAGACTGTATCTATTTATTTGAACCACTAACAGGTGAACTAAATGACAACACTTCAAACGTTATCATCATGACTGATAAAAATGAGACGCCAGACATAAGGCTAGCTGTCATCACGTTGCTACGAACAAAAGACCACAGGACTTCGCAAAACCTCGTATGACAGAAGTAACAGTGAAAGCAGTAACGAACGAACGAACACACGGCTACAATGAAAAACTGCACAATGGGTCACAATACCCATAAAGTCCCCCATACAAAACACACCATTCATGCTGGGAAATTGGTTCCTGGCTTGGTGAATGGCGAAGCACCATTAAATCGCGCAATCTTCACGCTTATGTAATGACCTGTACGGAAGTGCTCCTCCACGTTACGACATGGGGTTCACAGATGCGCTCTCTATCTCAAGGAGCATGACTGTTATTTTGTGATAACGCGGCAGGCAATGCTCTTAAAACAGGTTTCCAGGCCAAGATAATCATGACTCTGTGTGAAACAGCTGAAGGTGACGAGATATTAAACTACATCATGACCTACAGACCTCAGATCTTAAGACACCGATTCTGATTCAGATCTTTACTTTCCACTGCAACAATCATTACAAAATATGGATACTGTACATAGCCACCTTTGGACACATCAGCAGACAAACAGACAGACAATCAGATAGATGGACAGACGACTCTACATCCTACAGACACAGTGACAGAAAGATATATCAACATCCCACACAGGTTCTCATGCCGTGAAATAATGACACTTCGGAAGATAATTGAAGCTGAGGAGACAATAAACTACAGCAGGACCCAAAGACCTTCAATCTTAAGACCCGGATTCCTATTCAGATCTTTATTTTCCACTGTAACAATCGTTACAAAATATGGATACTGTACATAGCTACCTTTGGACACACCAGTAGACAAACGGCGAGATAATCAGATAGATGGACAGACGTATTTATATCCTACGGACAAACACACAGACAGTACAGAAAGATATATCAACACCCCACACTGGTTCTCATGTCATGAAATCATGACTCTCTGGGAGATAACTGAAAATGGGGACACATTAAACTACAGCAGGACCGAATGCCCTCGAATCTTAAAGAATCCGATTCCTATTCACATCTCTTCTTTCCACTGCAAAAATCGTCACAAAATATGTATACATAGCTACCACTGGACACATCAGCAGATAAACAAACAAACAATCAGACTGACAGACATTTCTATATCCTACAGACAAATGGAAAGCCAGACAGATGAACTGACATACAAACATCTTAAAAAGAGAAATGGTTTGGGGCGCTTACACTGGATATGTCAACATTCTGTTCAGCTAGACAAAGGGTCTTTCACCAAAGCGCCACAGATTCGCTGAGATTCTGGCCAAGACTCGTGGCCGAATGATTACTGATGAGCTGGTGTTTCAAGAGTTGCACAAAGCCCCAGCTCAAGAGTTCACAACATTCAAGACTTTTCAAGACAAGATGATGAAAAAGAGTCTTGAATCCTAAATTCCATTATCAAGACTTTTCAAGACACGATGATGAAAAAGTAGTCATTTTCAAGACTATTAAAAGTCTTGAATCCCGAATTCCATTTTCAAGACTTTTCAAGATTTTTAAGTCGGCATATGTACACTGTACTTTGTGGAATGTTACTCCAGGCACATGGGTTCATGTCATAATTTGGGTTTGCGGTAATAATATATTCACTGTAAATACATCTGTTCGAGCTGGCTGAGCCCAGAGCACTACTAGCAGTGGAATAACCAACAGAGGCCTGATTAAAATTTCAAGCCCTATCACGGCTAAGCCACAGTGGCGCTGTTTATGAGATTTGTGGCAAGTCTATGGGAGAGTATTGGAATAATAAGCCTCCAAATACCCCCAAAAACACGACAAAACAACAACAACAACAACAAAAAGAACCTAATGAAGCACTAAAGGTGATTTCTCTCATGGAAACCCCTCATGTCTTCATGCCAACCTAATTTTATTTTTTCTCTCGGCATGTCCAAGGCAGCCATGCTTGTTGACTGCGTGTTGCCAAATACTAATCACTGCGTTTTGACAGTATGAGTCTCCTGCTGATGACGGCGTTTCGCGACATCCAAGAAATAGCTATCAGTGTTTCTGAGGACTGTTTATTCTGTGATATACCCTCCGAAATAGAATAAAGCAGCAGGACATCTGGGAATCATGAATCTGGTGTGCTCTGCCTCCTCCTGAGTGCCAGAAATAAAAAGGCCCAAAAACTTTCTCAGGTGTGAGTACCTTCGCTCTCGGCCACAAAACTGCTTCCTCTCGTCAAAAAAAATGGCTGATCCATCATCCTAGCCTGGCCGCTATACCATGGACATTGACTATTATGATTCTTTGCGGATAAAGGGACCCTGGGTACTCGTGGCGTGAAAGTCTGGTAACCTCTGTTCCAGGCTAATGGGAAGTCTTTATTGCTTCTATCATGAAGTCTGGGTGTCGGGACAATGAGCGAATAATACAGCGATAATGAGAACCTGTCAGAATTCTTTTCTTCTTGCTCTCTGTGCCTCTAACACTGTTATGCACTGTTACAGCTTACTGTATCACCTGCTATCCACCCTTTCTTTCACCAAACAGCAGACTTGATGAGTAGAATAGATCAATACTGTCTTTCCGCAGTCAGCAGAACTTGGACTTACTTTCGGCATATTAAATAACTTATTATATCAATCCATCAAACCAGAAGATAATGTCACTTTTCTCTTTTTTTTTCCTCTCTTTTGATACTTTCTCTTGAGTTGAATGAATGAATGGATGGATGGATGGATCAATCAATCAGTCAATCAATAATTCGACCGACCGATCCATTCACCATCCATCTGAAATTGTCCTCCAGTCAGCCACTCGATCATTCCGCCGACCGAACTACCCATCCATCCATCCATCAGTCCGTTTACCCATCCATCCATCCATCCATCCATCCATGCATCATCCATCCATCCATCCATCCATTCCTTCTAAAAGACAAAACATAGTGCCTGGGGGCGAAAAAGCCATCAGGTGAACAGCTGAGGCCTCCCATGAGCCGGTCAGAAAGTCTACAACACAGAACAGTATCTGGCGGCCACTGTTATCAATATTGTAATCCCTGCATCCGGAACATTACGCAACATGCCACGGAAATTCGTTACCCAACAGCTTTCAGGCTAGGGATGGGCAGATTCGAATCCACAGCTAGGATTCCATGGATTCGAATCCGGACTCGAATTTCGAGAGGAGGGGGAATATTTATGGAAATATCTGCTTGTACAATGGTGACAAGGACATAGCTATAAGATTGTATACGGGGTCTTTTATAATTATTTTAATCTTATATAAAGCTACAGAGTTATACCTGTACATCTGGACAGAGACCGAAATTTTAATATGACTCAAGGATTTCTTGTAAACCGAAACTTTTTTTCTATTTACGCTTTAAATTTCCTATGAACCGCAGGATTCGAATCCAAACAACTTCTAGGATTCGAACCCAGGACAAGAGGAATCGATAGAATCGAATTCTTCTTCGAATCTGCCCATCACTATTTCAGGCGCCTTATATTATATACAGGCTTGTGTAACACGAAAGTTCAGAAGCTTTGTGCAGTCGGTTCTAGTAAACAGCAACCCGCATAGACACATTTCGTCTACTATAGCAACACTCGTACAGAAAAGTCCACAGCAAACACCTCCTTTTAATCGCAAATGTCACTGCTCCTAAGGAACTGCGATTAAGCGGTGACGCCCGTCGTGTTGTTCTCTCGTTATGCTGACCTGAATGCATTGCGTAACAAAATATCAGTTTGAAGTTTTAACCCTGGAATGATGTTGAACTCTCACCCTCGCATCCGACTATAGCACGTCCTTCGAACAGGGAGAGAGTCATGAAAACAAACGTGCATAAACAAAACTCCCCACCGTATTATGGAGCAAAAGGTTGTCACATCGTCTACTGAATGTTATTCAACTAGTGGTAAGCTATAATAATATGCAATAAATCACTTTCTTCAATCCAGAATAAAATGTTTGCTTTATCTGCTCTTATGCATGATTACTTGTCTGAATAACTGTGTAAAACTTCATTCCTGTGGCTTTGTTTGTTTCTTTATTATGGGCACCTTTCTAGTGGAGAATTTTATTATGCCGTTGGGTATATTGCTAAGGGCACGAGTTCGTAGAGTGCTAGGACGAAAATCTGTGTATTGTGAGATTTTTTGGGAGTGGGGGCAGTGGGTAAGTAAAAAGAAGTGACCCCCCAAGGGGCCAATGGCGGCACTTGGGCTGAGGGAAGGGATAAGATGAGACTAGATATTTGGCCCAATATTCTTTCCTCAGTGAATGGAAAAGCACTGTCACTCACTCCTTATCGATCTTGACATGTGCCGATTTAACACTGATATTTATGATCTTTGTATTGGTCGAGCGCTGACTGTCAAGGACTACGAAGCATAAGTTACCGGTCTTAATAATAAATTGTCGGTCAAAGCCATTTGAAAACAGACGCAACAGGCCTGACTTAGATTCATATGAAAATGAAAGATGATAAAGAATCATATAATTAAATAAGATAACTAAAATTTCATTCCAAAGCAAAAAAAAAAATAAAAAATCTTAAGGCCACACGATAAATTCTGGAGAAATGTCAGATCTGAAGGCGGAAAGATCATTAATAATGTGTAGGGATTAAAAGATTAAGACTAATCACATAAAATCTGATTATCGAAGACCATTCAAACACCTCTGACTATTTATAAATTGGTAACCATGAATACCAAAGCATCACACTGCACAGTATCTCTCGCTTGCACTCTTCATATACCTTCTTTTTTCTTTGTTACTTCGAGTTCATACGATTTTAAGTAACTGAGTATCACCCTTGTAAAATGTTCAAGTGTCTAGGAATCACCTTGCATTACCATGACGAAACTTTGACACCTCTTATAGTATGTACTTTCGTGGTTCCACGTTCTTGGCTCACAAGCAAACCGAAACCGAGCAAACCCGTGCACGTACAATGCATGTACAGGTGCGACAAACATGACCTCTGAGTCCCCCCAGTAATGCATACCACTTGACGTGTCAAGAGTAGAGGTTTCCAATGCTGAGCTGAGAACCGAATGCACCTTGTACAACCTGGCAACGGATGGGATCGTTCCGCGTATCGTGTTGTGAGTGTCTATAAAGGTGTGGTGGTAACACTTGGGTTTTTTACAGTTTAATTCAATGCAAAATCATCTACCAAAGCCAATACCCCCCCCTCTCTCTCTCTCTGAGGTTCCCCCCTTCAGTTACTCACTTTTCCCAAGGGTTAATTTCAGATTTTTCCTGCTGCAAAATTTATTTGGATCAAAGGAAATATGTGCATCCATAATAACGAACGGTTAAACGAACACATCGATAGACCGATGTAATCCGAAATGGATCATGTTGCCTTTTAGAAAGCTGTCTTTTGCGATTTAAACTGGGTGAGTTTGTGTTTTACGGCGTGTCAGCACGATTACGGCTATATTATTACAGGGTAATTCGAACAAAAAACCCACATCAGTTATGCTAATTTCTGAACAGTTTTGACTTTACAGCAACCAGTTTCGGTTTATGTTTTAAAGAGAAAACTCCTGTTAGAAACAACCAAACCTAGCTCCTGTTAAATCAAAGCCTTTTAAGAAATTTCCGCAACTAACGTGTCATTTTGTTGGAATTGCCCAACATTCGTTTTCATTGGGTTACACGGGGCTTTTACTCCCGAAAATACTACAGCTTTTACTCCCGAAAATACTATAGCTTTTACTCCCGAAAATACTACAGCTTTTACTCCCGAAAATACTACAGCTTTTACTCCCGACAATACTACAGCTTTCACTCCCGAAAATACNTCTCTGAGGTTCCCTCCTCCAGTGACTCACTTTCCCCAAGGGTTGATTTCAGATTTTTCCTGCTGCAAAATTTATTTGGATCAAAGGAAATATGTGCATCCATAATAACGAACGGTTTAACGACTTTACAGCAACCATTTTCGGTTTATATTTTAAAGAGAAAACTCCTGTTAGAAACAACCAAACCTAACTCCTGTTAAATCAAAGCCTTTTCAGAAATTTCCGCAACTAACGTGTCATTTTGTTGGAATTGCCCAACATTCGTTTTCATTGGGTTACACGGGGCTTTTACTCCCGAAAATACTACAGCTTTTACTCCCGACAATACTACAGCTTTCACTCCCGTAAATACAGCTTTTACTCCCGAAAATACTACATTTATGAAATACAAGTTCTTCTAACAATACGACATTGCCCGTCCTTGATGACGATGATGTTCTTCAACTGCTAGGGACATTACTACAAGGCTGCCGCTCATGTTTTCATTAAATTCTCTGGACTTTCCGTGATTTCACGTCGATAATATCATATCTGAAACAGATCTTTATATCATAGCATAAAAGTTATTTCATAATACAGAAAGTGAATGTTCAAGGCAAATAATTATATGGAAAGCCAACAAGAATGAATATTTTGCAAGATCATGATTTTTTTTTCCTCTCTCCATGCAATTTCTTTAGGTTAATGTCAAACAGCATAGCCTTCTCAGATATACAACTTGCTCTCTGATTTTAGAGACCCCTCTGAACAGCATCTCTGTTATTACTGGGTTCTCGAAGTCTCTTAACAAGGCCACCGCTCTACGGGACTACACGACAACTACCGCCAAAAAAACACCCTCACCCCCTACTAATATGTACATCTATATTCTTTCTCTGCTTCTTTATTTTGCCTTCAATTCCAACCCTCCCATAAACATTTCTGGATACGCCCCTGACTGCGACGGAATTCTGCTACGTGGCAACAGTCCGGTTAGACAGCACAGATCACTGATAGATTTATGGAAGACAAAAAGATTAAAAGACTATATCCCAGGCGCCTTCTGCCACTGTTAAACAAGATATGACTCAGCTGCAGAAAAAAAAAGGGGGGGGGCGGGGGGCGGGAACCTGTACTTAATAATCAATTAGTCGGCACTACCCAAAAGGGTCACGCCAGGTCAACTGTCTGCATCTGACTCGATAACAAAGCTGGGCGAGTATCAGTACCTTGAACTCTGAACCAAGGTACTTTTCGAGGTATCGGTATCGGCGAGTACCCGGTTTGACGCTTTCCTCGCAGCCTGATCTTTGAAGGACTTTATGACTAACTCTTGTTTGAAGAATCTTCCCCAGACAGCAACACATGCATTTTTCAGATGTTTGCCAGTAAAATAGAGATGTGGACTGCAGCAAATATTATGCTGTCCTTTTGCACTTAATGAGAAGACTTCGCATATTATCTTGAAAGTTTAACATTATAACGATCTATTTGCATCTTGCATCATTTCTTACCATAACAGATGACATATAACACATCTGGTTGCAGTCATATACTACAAGAAATAAAGTACTCAGTATTGGTATCGGTACCCAGAAAAAAGTACTCGGTATCGTATTTATACCCTAAAACTTCAAATCGGCCCGCACCACTTGACAGCGGGAAGCGAAACAGAAGTCATTAGCGGACTGCGCTGTATTCCTAGGCGCTACTGTTGACTTACTTAACTTCATTTAAATTACTGGTCTAGACCGAATTCATTGCTGATGCAACCCAGAAATGTCTGTAATGAAAGTACAGAGCAATCTGGGCTGGGATCAACGACGATACTGGACACAGGGCGGATGGGGCCGCGTCCAACGACGACATTGTAAGGGAGGACGGGAAGGCGATCAAGATAACACTGTAAGGGAGGATGGGGCTGCGGTCAACAACGACATTGTAAGGGAGGATGGGGCTTCGACCAATGACGACAATGTAAGGGAGGATGGGGCTGCGACGAAAGACGACAATGTAAGGGAGGATGGGGCTGCGACCAAAGACGACATTGTAAAGGAGGATGGGGCTGCGACCAAAGACGACATTGTAAAGGAGGATGGGGTTTCGACCAACGACGACATTGTAGGGGAGGATGGGGCTGCAGCCAACTACAACATTGTAAGGGAGGACGGGGAGGCGATCAAGATAAAGCTGTAAAGGAGGGTGGGGCTTCGGGCCATCGACCACACTGTACAAGGTGAGAGAGGCTACGACCAACGACGATTCTGAAAAGGGCGAAATAGGCTGCACCAGTGACGAAACAAAACAAAAAAAAGTCTTGAGAGTAAGCATTGAAATGATCAGCGGGCGGATTCTCCATAATGTAAATAGTACATAAAACAGTTACTGGAATGCACATGTACTTGAATAAATGTAACTCAGATCTGAGGGGCACAACGGTATTAGAAATCTAAACAAAATGTAACGGTAGTATTATAGTACTGAATGAAACCGGGTCATACAAAGTCAAAACTTCGTAAATGCAAGTTATATTTAAAAATTCCAGGGTTACGTTGTAATGAAATTAAAATAAGTGTTACAGTACAAATTATATACCTTTCTCGATCGACCAGCCAGGCCAAACATCCCCGTATCTGCAACGAATTGAAAAAAAAGGCTCGAAAGCGTGAATGAATAGGTTGTGCTTTTATCACTCTCTCTCTCTCTCTCTCTCACTCACGCGCGCGCACGCACGCACGCCACGCACACACACATACACACACACACACGCACACACACACCGCATGTGCGCACGCATGCATCTACACCTCTCTCTTCCTGAACTAAAGGTGTGAATAAACAGATTACTTTGGGATTGTTCCAATGGCGCTACTTCCGTGAAAGATGATCATTATTACGACAGCCATTTATGCAACATGAGGCTGGTATGGTGAAATCGTGACTTTCATAACTCATTTAAAACACCGATATAAAAAAAAGGTGTTTATGGGTCGCACGACGTTAAAAATCAGCTTGAATTGCTTACAACAGAACGGGCAAACAGTTACAATAACTATGTTCTCCCACGCAAAGAAATTCGATTAAGTGAAAACCATGAGTGTCAGGAAACACGTGGCACACGATGACCCAATATGGAGGAAAGCTGACGACAGTGCAGTGTCGGAACTGGAAGGGAAAGGAAAGACAAAGAGTACCAATTAACAATACGCCTAGAATTACCACATGATATTCAGCATGTTTCGGTACGAGAGTCATATCCTCTTTGTGCTTGAGGTTTGCAATCAAAAAATAAAACTGAACTAATCGTACTTGTCGGTGTGTAACATCGTACCATATTCCATTAGGCCAAATGCAAATTCTGGTATTATTCTGGCCAGTTCGGATGACAGTATCCGAAAAAAGATTTATAGGCTAGGCATCCACACAGTCATGTGCCTAGGGGGCACACACATCACCATAAATAATGCACCATTTTGCACTATGGCGTGCCCATGTCAAATGCAATGAGAGCTGCGGCATCGCTGCACATCAGGGCATGCTCAATGCAAACTAGTCCACAAAAGGAATTTTAAATTACTCTGCCCTGTGCATGCCTCGGTGCGCAACTCTGGTGTGCTCTCTCTGGGTGGGACATGGAAGCATGGAGCTATAAAGAACATAAAGCTATATGGAAGACGGCACGTCCGTGCAAAATGGTGCACATGTTTTGGTGATGTATTACCCCCAGGAGCGTGATCAAACCGCCTACACCCGCAAAACACTGCATAACCCTCATGAGTGTATTTTCGAGCTCGAACAGATTTACGACGAAACGGTTTAAAGAGGAATTCGGTCTTTTCACTTCACGCCAATCGACATTAATTTTTAAAAAAAAAAAAAAAGCTGGACACAGATTCTAATTCCATTTTTCTCCTAGCCCTATTCATAAGGAATACAACGCTGGCCATCAACACGGACTCTGCGATGATTTGGCTATACCCGCCCACGGTTCTCAAAATGTACACATTTAAGCACATTTGGTGCTTAACAAACTCATTTAATTAACACCTATTCAATAGTGGGCTGTCAGATCTTAAAGGAAGGCTCAAGAAAACCAATGAGGTGTAAAGAAATCCTACCAAATGCCTGCAACTTTACATCTCTAATGATTCTTTTGTCACTATTTCTATTCAACGTCCACTCGGTTTGTCCCCCAGGGCAATGTACCGACAAAATGATCTCTGTGAAACCACATGAATTCTTTCTGTCACCAACATCATGACGTCAACGGTTAAGATATAATTCACCTTTCCCTATCAACCAGCCAGGACAAACAATCTCACTGCTTGCAAGTGAGGCTCTTAATGGATTAACAAATACTGTAGTGCTTTGAGAAACAAGTATCGTGACTGGAGAACACAGAGCTGCAAAGTAAATAAAACTGGGCCAAGTCTGGCCACTTCGAAAATTTCCAGCTTTTCGAAAAGGTCAACTGCCATGGCAGCAGCAGCGGTAATAGCAAAATGCAAGATTATCAACCCTGAGTACAACAAAGTAGTGTTTTCCCACCGCGGTATCGCCCGCTCATTTCACACTAGTGCAATCAGGCCCGTAATTGCCACCCCCGTTGTCTTCCGGAGCAGTCCCCTTGAGGTCAGTGTAACCACAGAGGTCCAAGAATAATAAACAGCATCAAAGCTGAGGAAAACTCCATAACTAGCTAGGGCAGATTAATAATATATTCATGACCTTTCGTCTGGCTTCCAGCAATGTGTCTACGCAATCCTCTCCCTTTCTAAGCCCTCCCCTCATTCTGCCATTTTCTTTCTTTCTTTCTTTCTTTCTTTCTTTCTTTCTTTTTTTCTTTCTTTCCTTCCTTTCTTTCTTTCTTTCTTTCTTTCTTTCTTTCTTTCTTTCTTTCTTTCCCCTTCTGCCCCCCACCCCCAAGGCCCATAAGACCCAAATTCCAACGGTTTAGTGTGACCACTGACCAAGGGCTGCAACACTAACCCACCCTGCTTTTCATAAGTCTTTAAGCCTGAGCAAATTGGAAAAAGTGGCTGACGAAGACACACTCCAAACTCTTGGGATGAATGAGTATGGAGGCAGGTAGGGTTGTAACGGCTCTGTGTGGGGAGATTTAGGATCTGTTACGGTATACAAGGATCAAACCCTAAAATAGCTCAGCTGGAAGTGGACAAGGACTCCATTAACAGAGTGCAGGATGCATGTATTTATATAATAATAGTACTAAATAGTGGTACTGGCTGTCTAAGATGTCTCTAAGAAGCACACCTGCCTTTACAGTCTATGTTTGTGTATAGCCATAGTTGAGAACAACAGAAATAGCTCCTTACTATCACCAATGACCGTAGAAATGTGAAACTGTGAAAGTGAGAGAGAGAGAGAAAGAGAGAGAAAGAGAGAGAGAGAAAGAGAGAGAAAGAGAGAAAGAGAGAGAGAGAGAGAGAGAGAGAGAGAGAGAGAGAGAGAAATAGACAGACAGACAGATATACACAGACAGACAGACAGGTAATGGGGGAGATAAAACTGAAATTGAAAAATGTTTTTTATTTATTAGACCATTTGCCTATTAACAAAGGCATACAATACAAATCATATGCAAGATGTCTACATTAGAGGATCTGCAACTTTAAGACTAAATTGATTTTACAATAAGATCACTTGCAAAATACAGAGTGGTATAGTGATAAAATGAAACATCTGATCCCATTTACATCACATTAGATGTTGCATTATGTTCTGACAATACCAATACCAGTGACTGTTCAGATTTCTCAAAGCTATATAATAAGGTGTCATGAAAGGGAGAGAGAGAGGGAGAGAGAGAGAGAGAGACAGAGAGACAGAGAGAGAGAGAGAGAGAGAAAGAGAGAGAAATGATGATTTGCAAAATCAGGGCCCCTCCGTTTCAGGATGGACAATAAATACCAGTTCCCGGAAATAAGAACCAAACAAATTATTATCATTGTGGAAAATGTTCCACATATCACCAATTAACATCTTTGTCCTATATACAGACAAGGCACAGAATATTAAAAGAGTTACATAGGCCACGGTATTGTTAATTCTTAGTGCCTTGGAGAATGCAACTGTCTCAATGATGTGGATGGACAAAATGCAAGGCATACTCTGATGTGTTCAATCATATCCATTTCAAGTGCTTGCATGGGAAATCAGGGCGAAAGACGCAAACAGCATTGAGGAGAACTACATTTTGGGTCATTTGCGAACTTTGACGTAACTTCAGATTTTTACATATTGACAGTCTCTGTCCATTTTCGAATTTATGGATGAAGTTTTGTACATGATTTCAACCGATAAATATGTTTAACCATATTAATTTTGTAAAGCGACCCAATTTCCTTATTTCTTCATCTTCAGACTGGCCAGATTGCGTGCAATGCCAACTCTAAGCCCGATTTCTAAAAAGGGGGATTTTGGGGGTGACCTCATTCAAACTACCATAACTCAGTCATTTTTAAAGATTTTTCATAGCTTTAAAATTCTCCATACTAGCAATGAAGTCCTTTCCAATGAAACAAATTCTCCATATATCCATAAATCTACNCTTTCTTTCTTTCTTTCTTTCTTTCTTTCTTTCTTTCTTTCTTTCTTTCCCCTTCTGTCCCCCACCCCCAAGGCCCATAAGACCCAAATTCCAACGGTTAAGTGTGACCACTGACCAAGGGCTGCAACACTAACCCACCCTGCTTTTCATAAGTCTTTAAGCCTGAGCAAATTGGAAAAAGTGGCTGACGAAGACACACTCCAAACTCTTGGGATGAATGAGTATGGAGGCAGGTAGGGTTGTAACGGCTCTGTGTGGGGAGATTTAGGATCTGTTACGGTATACAAGGATCAAATCCTAAAATAGCTCAGCTGGAAGTGGACAAGGACTCCATTAACAGAGTGCAGGATGCATGTATTTATATAATAATAGTACTAAATAGTGGTACTGGCTGTCTAAGATGTCTCTAAGAAGCATACCTGCCATTACAGTCTATGTTTGTATATAGCCATAATTGAGAACAACAGAAATAGCTCCTTACTGTCACCAATGACATTAGAAATGTGAAACTGTGAAAGTGAGAGAGAGAGAGAGAGAGAGAGAGAGAGAGAGAGAGAGAGAGAGAGGGAGAGAGAGAGGGAGAGAGAGAGCGAGAGAGAGAGAGAGAGAGAGAGACAGACGGACAGACACAGACAGACAGACAGACAGACAGATAGACACAGACAGACAGACAGATAGACAGACAGACAGACAGACAGGGAATGGGGGAGATAAAACTGAAATTGAAAAATGTTTTTAATTTATTAAGCCATTTGCCCATTAACAAAGGCATACAATACAAATCATATGCAAGATCTCTACATTAGAAGATCTGCATCTTTGAGACTAAATTGATTTTACAGCATTTAAGACAATCAGATCACTTGCAAAATACAGAGTGGTATATTGATAAAATGAAACATCTGATCCCATATACATCACATTAGATATTGCATTATGTTCTGACAATACTAGTGACTGTTCAGATTTCTCAAAGCTATATAACAAGGTGTCATGAAATGGGGAGATAGAGAGATAGAGAGAGAGAGAGAGAGAGAGAGAGAGAGAGAGAGAGAGAGAGAGAAATGATGATTTGCAAATTCAGGGCCCCTCCGTTTCAGGATGGACAATAAGGACCAATTCCCAGAAATAAAAACCAAACAAATTATTATCACTGAGGAAAATGTTCCAAATATCACCAATTAACATCTTTGTCCTATGTACAGACAAGGCACATGATATTAAATGAATGGGAGAGTCACATAGGCCATGGTAATGTTAGTTCTTAGTGCCTTGAAGAATGCAACTGTCTCAATGAAGTGGATGGATAAAATGCAAGGCATACTCTGATGTGTTCAATCATATCATTTTCACAGTATTAATTTGTGTGCTTGCATAGGAAATCATGGTGAAGGACGCAAACAGCATTGAGGAGGAATACATTTTGGGTCATGTGCGAACTTTCATGTAACTTCAGATTTTTACATATTGACAGTCTCTGTCCATTTTCGAATCTATGGATGAAGTTTTGTACATGATTTCAACCGATAAATATGTTTAACCATATTAATTTTGTAAAG
>JAWQUT010000040.1:104581-122496 GCA_033807755.1 Ellobium chinense | reverse complement strand
CAGAAGGGATGGACCTGACCGTATATCACTCCTATAACCAAATGTCAGGAATGGGTGCTTGCAAGAGAAAAAGCAGATGCTTCAAGTTTACAGAAAGCTCAAGAAGGATCCATAATCAGATAACAGCAGGTCCTAATAAGCAGGGAACAGAGCACATTTGGGACTGTCTAGAATACAATAATGTCATTTCCATCAACAAGTAAACAAGTACCACTCAAAAATTCATATTACAAAAACTCACCAATTCATTCTCTAAAGCTGCAGCAGAATCGGGCATCACACTGCAGGTTGCGACAGCCACTGGCAGTGGTGGGATACGGGTCATCACTCATATTGTCACAATAGTAAAGGTTTGAGTGGTCAAGCTGATTGCATGTGGACACCAGCTGAGACAGGCCAGCTCCAGTCACCCCAACACAGCCTGAGAGATCCAGATGATGGAGGTGTGGGGTGCCCTGTCCTTCTGCCAAGACACTGTGGACATTACATGTGCAGTCAGTGAAGCAATCTTTCAAAATTTAACATTACCAAAAATACGGACTTGTTGAGATTGTTATGCCCTTGAGATTAAGGAGTTAAGGTCCATGGCTGATTATTTGCATAATTCAATATTTCTGACTGAACAAGTTGCACCACGGCTGGAGTCAAAAGGCAAACAGATCTAAGTTTCTCTAAACTGCAACATCTCATTTGTCTCTTCTTCATTACAGTTTTCAGTGATTTATACATTTCTTGCTTGACAGAAGAAAAATTGACTTGAAAATGTATTTTGAACTCCATGGACTGGATTAGATCAAACTTGTAGCAATTGTTCCAACATTCTTGGATACAAAAAAAGTATACGAAAAAACGGTATCTGAAAATATAACGCACTTATATGGTAAAAGGATGTCTCATGATTCAGAAAGCTGACTGCAACTTTAGACTGACTTTTTCAGGTAATGCTTTGCTTATGTTTGCTGCAGGCAGAAAAGAACTGCATAATCCAGCTATTTATGAATGGTCGCTCTAGTTTTTGGCAATCTAAAGTCACAGATATGACTGACAAAAAAAATATTTATCTTACCCTATTTTCCACAAAAATTCAGAAAAAAAAGACCCATCAAAAGAAGTACTATTGACACATCACAAACTGGTTTGTGTATCCAACCACTATGATTCTCATGACCTCACTCTCTTGTGAGATTCAAAAAGATGAAAAGAAGTGTTGGATAAAAACTAGATGACTGCTGAAATACAGTGTCATGTTTCTCCCACAATACAACAGTCAGCCTCTTAGAGGTTCTTGAATACATGCAAACATACTCCTACCATACAAAACAACCAAAACAACCCACCAGTAGAGACGGCTGAAGGAAATATATGCTAGAAGGAAGGGATAAAACATTCCTCATAATATGAACAACAGGATTTGCAGAATAGGGACAAATGTTATTAACATACACAAAGACTGGGTTGCTGACCTAACCCATTGAACAGAACTTCAAATGCAAGATTCTGTATGCGCATTCTATGTAAACACTTCAAGTTGTGCAGTCACACTAAATTGATGTCTTTGATACATGTTGAGATCTGAGAGTTTAACATTCGTGATGCTGTGATAGAATATATTCTACCATCTGCTTGCTACATTTGAATGGGGCGACAGAATATAGTTGCACCCCAGTGGCTGCTTGTCGGCTGGCAGACGACACATGCAATGGTCATTATCTGTAACAGCAGTAGGAGGCTGGACCCAATGCACCTCGCACGATGAGTGTTAAATAAGATCCACACTTATTAATCGGTTAACATTATATTTTCCCTGTGGCAAAAAAAAGGTTACAGCAAGATAATTGTTATGTTTAAGTCTGAGACTCATTTCATATATGTGCTAAATATTTGCCATGTAAATAAAACCCAAAATCCCTGCAAAATCAACCACATAAGAAATTAAAAAAAACAACAAAAAACAAGTTACCATAATGATTATGCTCAGTCATTTCTTTGCTAAATGTGCAAAATTTACTGATAAGGATTTTCATCTCATGAATTTTGTTTTGGTCAAAAGGTCTGGGAATCTTGAGATACTGAGGGCTAGAGTGAATAAGTTAAGGCAAAAAAATTGCCTAATTTTATTCCTATGCTGTAATCAAATTTTCAAAAATATATTTTGGATAACAAATCACCTCTCAATTTGCTTTAGAATTAAGAATATGCAGAGTACCGACTCTAAAAATGGGTAAAATCCTCATCAACTTATTTTAACATGTGTACTCACCTCAACCCTTCATCTGTAATTCTGTAACATCCATTCAGACTCAGAAACTCAAGAGTGCACCCTACATTGTCTTTGATACACTCTTCAGTACTATCAATTTTCGATGAGCTTTGATGTTCTGGTTCCACAGGGGCTCCAGAACTATCACAGACGTTGGTTACTAGTTCAGCTGGACAGGGCATAGGGGATTTAGCTGTTGTGACATGGACTGGAGGTGACTTACAGCAAACTTTCTTAGAGCAAGGCACCACATTCCACCTTTCCCCACAACAAGTCCTTTGGGGTATGGTGGAACATGGCCCTTCTGGCGATGCTGGTTTGGGCGTGGGATTCCGCCTCTCCCCACAGCAAGTCCTTTGGGGAAAAGGGGAACACAGCCCTCTTGATGCAGCATTTACCGCAATGGTATTTTTGGTATCACAGCTGTGCTCAAACCTGTCCATTTGTGGAGACAGAGATATGTTTGTAAACTCATCTACCAGCATGGAGGACATCATCTCGACAGGACTGTTGCTTTCTTCTGACTCAAGCAGCATCTCAAGATAGACGTAGCTTAGATCGCAAGTTTCAGGGTCACCATCAGCTGGGGACTTAATCTGTCCTAAGATGTTATCATCTCCTTCAGTGCAGGTTGTTTGAACCCTGGACACAACCTCTGTGTCTCCAAGAACAGGTGACATTTCTTTCATATCTTCAGTGTTGTTTAAAATGTCACTATCAGAAGCTTCTAGAGTGCCACAGCAATTTTTAATATCTCTTTCACCTTGAGATACAGCTTTCATCACACAACCACTACTATTCATCTCTGTAGAGACAGAACTTCCACAGCTCCCACTTCTCCGACAACAGACAGGTGGTCTCTGCACACAAGGTCGGGGCACATTTTCAATGTCAGTCTCGGCCTCATCTTTATCCTCATCAAATCCAGCCCTGTCTGCAAGATTCAGCTGACTTTTCCTTCCAGTGGATGCTAGACTGATCAGTGTCATGTCAGTGATGTTCTCACATCCTGTCAAGTCCAGGTGACGCAGTTTTGATTCCCTACCACTCACACCATATCTGAAACAAAATTTAGAGGCGTAAATTTGAAGCATGTACAGCTTTTTGCTCAGTCTACACAACCATTTCATAAATGTATAAAATTTATATACTACATGAATTCTGTAACATTTTCTCAAACTTCCAAACCATAAAACTTTGGAGGTAATGCTTGCTCATATAATTCACATTATTACTCATCGAGTAGGCCAGATCTATCTCAGCTCCCATGAGAACATAAAATATAGTCCATGGCATTTGTGGACATGGATCACTAAGCACACAAACAGCAGCTTTTGCTGTTGATAGTTGGGTGTCCATTTCACAGACAATTGTGTGCTGAGTGTTAGAATCAGCTTGTTGGAAGTGGTATACATTTTCCAGGCCCCAAAACAGACTTTGTCAGGTTACTTCGAGCCAGTTCCAGGATTCATAACTGAAAACCTCTTGAGCAAATCACCCTTTTTTTTTCCACTTGTAATTATAAATGAACACTTGTAATTACAAATGAATCCTATAACATACTTTACAACTTACTCTTTGAATGCTGCATCACCAACTTTTGTGTGAGTCAAGTCCAGTATTTCCAAATTTGGACAAAGTTTCAAGATCTTGTGAACCTGTAAATGCAAATATTGTGATGTAAGATTGGTTACTTTCTGCAAGCCAAGCTTCTCATACGAACTATGTATTATAATAAGGAAAGTCAGAAATCAATTCTGGGTCTAGCCTTCACAGTACTAAACTGTTAAGGCCAGAGGTGGTTTTTTTGAGATCCTGGGTCTACATGCAAACAACCCATAACGAAATCAAGAGCAAGAGGCTGAATTACAGTCCTGTCCTCTTCCTACCTAGTCACACTTCTAGTAAAAATGCAGGCTGAGTGACACATTCAGTTTGTTTTCTCCTTGCTTGCTCTGAGAAAGCTGTAGAGTTTCTAGTTCTATATACAAATGATTATATACTCAACCAAGAACTCATAATGTCATACTGCGACCAATATCATACTGATGTCATGTCTCTAAAATCAAGCCCTTCTCATCTTGATACTTGCAACAAACACATTTAACTCCCCATAACTTCAAAAATAAACCATGAAATAAAATGCCCTTCCTTTCAAACTGTAGAGAATATTTGCTGCAATGCCATACATTGATCTGTAGTGCATTTAATTCATAACAATGCCTAAACATACATTTTTACACAACACACATATTACAAATGATATCCATAATAAAGTTATTACTAGACATGAAAGAGCCATGGCCTGGTTTCTCTAGTTCTCAACAAAGTACTCATTCATATCTGTGCTAAGGGAGAGACAGGAGTTGAGTGTCTTTTCCAATCACATTTTAATAACAGCCTAATGCTAGACACTCTCCACAACCATGGGAATGACTCACAATTTGTGCAGTGGAGCTACCCTCTAAGG
This sequence comes from Ellobium chinense, assembly GCA_033807755.1. NCBI lineage: Eukaryota > Metazoa > Mollusca > Gastropoda > Ellobiida > Ellobiidae > Ellobium > Ellobium chinense. The sequence goes on along the minus strand of JAWQUT010000040.1, from coordinate 117,766 downwards.
CCACCACATCATGACTTTCTCTTAGTCACACACTACAAAATTGATGGCAGAAGTCAAAGCTTACCAGACTGCTACTGATGCCCCGACTGTATGCAAGGTCACAAACCTTGACCCCTGATCCTACTTGGGGAAGAAGGTGTTTCACCATGGCCGTGATCATTTTTGCCTCTTTGAGAATCTGGCAAAAAGAAAGAAAAATCAAGCACAGCATTAATTTTCTCTTTAAAGAATTAGAGGCTCAAACTTAATGGGATAGCCACGATTTAGAACAAGATGTCAAGCTCATTACAAAATTCCATTATCAAGTGATGAAAAAGGTAGAGGAATGAAAAATAAAACCAATCCAACCTACACTGAAATAAACAAGAATGACGCACTCTATGAGGCAAGAAAACAGATTGACAGCCAGGTTTTTAAGCAAAACTTATCACAGAAGAAGGCCTAAATTTCAAACAGACCAGCATGAGTTCTCATCTTAAAGATGAATCCATGTTCCACCTACAATATATCGTCTTAAAAATGCTTAAACTTATTTTCACTTGGAAAACTTGTGAATTTGACAACTTCAGTGTTATGTCCATACATGTGATACAGACATAAAATCTGGGCAGCTTCTGCTGGCAAGTACGTCAATGATAGGAAACTGCCATTTTCTGGTCTTCTCTTCTCTAGGCTTTGAATCACAGAATAGAGAAGACATGCACTTGTCCAGAGTGCAATAATTTAATTATTGTTGCTGTGAACAGGTAAGTAAATAAAGTCTTTGCTTTGTGAAAGGCACTAATAAAAATGATTCCTGGTGACTGCTACAATTTCATAATTCCGTAACCTAGATTAGACTTTAGCATCAATCACACGACATTTGTAACACTTGATAGGTCTCATCCTGGGTCAGACTCAGCACATTATATAAATACAAATTAATTCACCTGTTTGAGACCATCAGTGTCTAGATTTTCTGCCCCATCACTGTCACCAGATTCATCAACATCAGCATCCTCATCAAGGCACAGGTACACCTCCTGTTCATCCTCATCCTTGATCACATCTCCTGGTAGGCCCAAACCATCCACACCACCTATAGCCTCTGGACTGAAAGTCCAATTGCCTAAGAAGAAAACCAATAACAAAGATATTATTTTCAAGATAAATGGACATACTGCTCCTATCACTTCATTAGATCTTTTTAGGTACATCAAAAAAAAAAATGTGAATAAGTAGCACCAACTATGCTGTGTCTATCTTCCCAATAGATGATATTGTTTTTCTGACTCCACTTTGCTAGAAACTAAGTAACATTGCTGTATACTTTCCCTACTCCTTCATAAAAACTGACTGCACAGTTTCATTGTTTCAGTGACAGCTGTCTCTCAGACCTCATTACACAAAACCCACCAAACATGAAAAATTACTGTTTACTCCTCTAAATCATCCAACCTATACACAGTCAGTTACTGTCTGCATGTCCCCAGTTAGCCAAGTTTTACCAATGGACAAGAACATGCTTGCATGCACTGTCTTTTCTCTATCTGTCATTGTGCCACTTTGTACCAGAGGCATGTGCATGTACTTCGACATTGGAAGGAAAAAAAATTGACTGACCTAAACATATTCAGACAAATTTGCATGCATTTTGCTAGGGGTGCAATAAGACAGTAGGAACTCACCTCGTGCCCAATGAACTGGATAAAGTCTTGACCACAGAGATGGATCTCTAGTCAAGCCTTTCCACTCTTGGGAAACTTGACTAGCCCTAGCAAGATCCCTTGGACCCAGCAGCGAGAATATCTTCAGGCAGATCTCTGACGGTAACCTTGAAAAGTGACATTCATCCACTGTGACTTGCTCACAAGAACCATCCGCTGGAAGAAACAGATAATGAAGAGTCAATATGACAGTGAACAGGCTGACACAGTGCCAGTGATGGTATTAAAGCTATGCCAAAACCTAAATCTCTGTAAAGGGACAGATCATACAGCATTTTCTTCTACAATGATGCTGAAATCAAATATGAATGAAAACTGCAATCTTTTTAACACATGTACCATATTTATTTGAACTAGTGGCACTTGAACACACTGCAACATTTCAAAATCAAACTACATGATGATGTTTATGTGGCACTCCACCCAGGCAAATTGTCTTGTTACAAACACAATGATTAAAGCTTTGGTGAGGCCTCTTGTTGCCGATCAAAGTGGTTGGTTACACAGCTGGGTCAAAATCATCAGCAGTCAATGTGAAGTCTATTCAGCTCTGAAGTATGACATTTTCCATAGATGTACAAGTTCACAAAATTATTCTTTTTATATTTCAAATTGTTCCTGAATGCCTATACATTGTTCTATTCTACTATATGAGTCAAAGGCTTATGTAAAAATACCAATGAGCAATGCTTCCTTTCCCAATTACTGAATGATCATGACACGTGAAATAAAAAAAAAAGCAACACACAAAGATGATGGAAATTGCAATCTTACATTCATAGAAATCTTCTACAAATTTCTCATGATGATACTCTTCCTGCTGCTTTGATACTTGATGCTGGTGAATAACCTTTGCTTTCAGCTCCTTTAGTTCTTCATAGCTGAAATACTCCATAAGCATTGGCTGGAACACCTGTGAGCAAATCAGAATGAAATGTTAAATTTCACCTCAACATGCATAGAATACAATCTCACATACTTTGAGACTGACTTATGCTTTTATAATATATTTGTTGATCCATGTCCTTTCCCTACCTACGAGCAAATGACTGAAATTAGGGTAGTCTGTATTCACTTATTCTTTACCAAAATATGAGTTTCATGATTCATGATACAATATCATACATTAAATAATTTTTTTTGGCCTCAACTAAAAAAAAACCAACATATATTTAGCTGACTTAATACGATAACTTTTGAGAGAGAAACTAAAATCTGATAACAGCATCTGTAACATGTCATACTATACACAACTAGCTGAATACTCTATATGGAAAGTTAATCACACTCACTTTGATGTTATTGACAGATATCTCTGTGAGTTGTAACCACTACTTGCAAGGTTAACAGTGTTAAACATCAAAAAGATAATGAAATGACACTGCTTTTTGGAGCAGATTTCTCATTTAAAAAAGTTTGTGTTTCACAGGTTCTGACACTGTCCTGAATGCAAATGAGACACAAGAACATTTATTTTGGTGGAGAAAACCAGCAAGTTGGTGGATTTACAACTGCCCTGTGAATAATTTTGATTTTTCATACAATAAGCCATGCTATTATGTCAGTCTACACTGAGAGAAGAGCTGAAGCCTTCAACTTTTCTAATTAATATGACTGGTGCTTCTAGTTACAATGAATGCAAAAATCAAACTAAAGGAACGTGGGCTTACCTCTTCTTCCTCCTCCATATGGGGAATAAAATTTTGTGTAAAGTCTTCCAAAGCCCGTCGCAACTTTCTCCCATACAACTGTCTTTCTCGTTCCGTCTTTTCAGTCCACCTGTGAGGCAAATGACAATCAATCCCCACTCAATGACATAAAGTTCAAACACCTTCACACCTCCAAACACATTTTGATGACTGTAATTCTCATAAAGGGCTTGAAGAATTCAAAAACCAGCATTCCGTTATGCTAGGACTATGCTGTTTTTCTTTGGCAGCTTTCCTTTAAAACCTCAGTCTCCATGAATTGATTCATATGCTTAAAGCTGGTGAACAATGGATAGAGATGGCAAAATCGGCTGTTCTAGCCTTTGAAAAGAATATATTGAAAACTTCCACAGACATGGAGATATTTCTAACCTTTCATGATAAAGATTTTAGAAAGAAACAAAAAAAATGTTTTAAAGATTCCAAAAGAAAAAAAAAATATCTTCCGATTCTAAGACATAAATAACTTAAGAGGTTTAATAAGTCATGTTTGTAAAATTATTGCTGATAAGTTTTATACTCTGTGATTATTGCTATAAATGTTCTTTTTAATGACCTCAAACTCAAAGGTTATTAAGATCTAAGACTGTCCGAAGTGAAAATCAACAAATTACAATTTACCATTTGGGTAACATTTTGTCTATGATGTAAATGTCATGCTACTTTTGCTTGGTAGGAGAGATGAACTGTGAAAACACAACACGCACAAATGTTGGGTCAAGCAATCTTACTTGTAACCATCCAGCACTAAGTCCATCATGTCAGTCAGCCTGTTGTCACTATGACAGTTACACACAGCTGCACTTGTCACAGACGCAGCTCGCAACTTGTTCCTTAGTTTTCGCATGATGAACATGTTCTCAATATGCTCATGAGCTTTAAATTCTGCAAACACATTGATGAGGTTCTGCAGCAGCGTTTTCAAGTGATACTCATCTCGAAAATCTGTCGTAGTAATCTGAGTGAGATAAAAAATATTACAGAATTTTTGTTCTCATCTGCAGTTGCTCATATTGATAACTGTTTGCTGAAATATGACTGTAAATCATCAGAGCATATTATAATCTGTTAATATGTAAATTTCATGAGCTTCAGAATTCAGCTCAAATAAAAAAGTATCTGTTCTCTGAAACAAATGAAATAGTTCAAATCATACAGATTTAATGTATGCGTCAAGAACGTCAAGAGTTCTTTCCACTTCCATGATACTAGCCATGTATGCTCGGCAAGAGGGAGAAAATATATATCATCAAATACTGATAAGTAATGCTAAATTTATCATTTAACCATTTGCAATGATAAAGCTCTTATCCTTTTCAGCATGTTTTTCGGCACTGGTGTGGAAGTGTGGTCCCGACTACTATTACTGATATATTGAACACATAAAACTTTAAAACAGGTATCGATATCTGAAATAAAACGGGAAGTTGAGTTTAGAGTTCAGATATGGCCTAAATAAACATTGAAAGGTAATGGCATTTTCTGTGCACAGCAACAAACATCCACTATAAGTTAATAAGACTAGACTAAATGAAAGGTCCATCCACAGAATTAAAGAATATCTTAGCAATAACTGTCATTAGATGACATGATGTCTGAAAAACAAAACATAACTGCTTGTGCATTCTGTCAAACACTCCCATGAGAATAAATTCTTGGTACGTCTCTGTTAAATTCAGTCAGGCCGATTCCCATATTCCTCCTTCAGATTTTGAGAAATATTTGAAACACATAACTAAATCTCATGCCTATTACTACAACTAAGTCTCTAACCCTAACCACACCCTTAACCCTAACCCTAATGCCCATTTAGACAAGAGTGTCAGTTGAGGCTAGTCCCTAATCCTACTGTCCAATGAGACATGAGCATCAGGCCTGAGTCTCATTCAGAATTCCTTCTGTCCTTTCCTCTTCACTCTTTCTGTCTTACTGTTCATAAATCCATTGCTGATTCTATTGAAATTGGTATCGATACTAATCATTTGTGTTTTCGATATATCGATAAAGACGAAAGTAGTCGGGACCACACTTCCACATTAGTGCCTGTTTTTCTCACAATCAAAAGTATGACTGATGTTTGGATAAATGACCTTAGATGCTTGTGAACTTCACTGCTTCAGTCATTTTACTCAGGAATCCCAAATAAGACTCACGCCTAATGTTCCTCTCTCGATAGACATTAGGGGTAGGGATTTGGGTTTTCTCTAACAACAGCACTGATTTAGTCGAAATATCAATCTAGTCAATGACTTCTCTATGACTAGACTAAATGAACTGTATCATTATCCTGCGGTGCTGTCCTTCGACATAGCCAGGATTTGCCTGGACTGATGCTTCTGTATCGATGGGCATTAGTCTAGATCTAGATCTAGCTATTAGGCTTAGCGTTAAGCGAAGCCGCAAGCTTAGGTCTGTTATGTTACTCCGTTACTCATTGATACAGACAAAATGTCGAGGAGATTACTGACAAACTCAATGATTACAGTCGTCTAGTTCTAGCAGCAGCTTTGTTTTTGTTTTGGTTCTTATGCGCATTGGGCGATTGGGTGACGCCCACCGAAAGACCGCTAAATTATCATTATTTTTAACTTAGGCCTATTTCAGGAGAAGTGGGCTTTCATGTCAACATAAATTTAGTATTCAAGGGTATAAATGGAGGCTACCATGTTGCTGTATTTGTTTACGAGCTTTTTCATCCTCGAGTGAGGAACAGAGAAGACATCCACTTCTTCAGGCCACCTGGGCGCCATTTTGGTTTATAATCTCGTGTGAAGAAGAATCTCGCGAGAGTTTGTGACGTCACGTTGGCTTGGCGACGTTGATACGCTGCAAGGAACTGGGGGAAGTACACAACAGGTGCGATTAGAAACTGTGAGTAGGTGTAAGGACAAGTAGTTGGTTTTGTTAAAAGTGACTGAAACTAACTCAAAATGGCGAGAAACCCGTACGCTAACACTCAGATGCAAAATTTCTGGAAAGAATCTGTAGAAAAAGAGGCTACAGCCAGACTAATGTCGTTTGCTAAGATGAGGGGTCAGACACGAAGCAAACCTCGTCAACTAGAAGTGTTCCGAAAGAAAATCGAAGATAACAAGCCGTCAGATGCCTTACTGGAACGTTTACCCCCTATATCCGCCGAGCCACACTTTAACAGAAAGAAGGCCGATTTCAACGAACCTCTTGGCTTAGACAGAGCCAGGACAGACCTCATTGATGCACCTGAGATGAGACCTGTGTCCCCACTGATTAGGTCCACACTGTATGACGGCTTCACCAAAGAAGGGAAGGGTCGTTACACCTATCTTCAGCAGCGCTATGACAAGATTCCAGAGGAAAAGTTTGCTTTTCCAACATGCTCTTCTTGGGAGTATGGGTGGAGGTTAAGTGACGTTATCAAGAAAGATGACATCAAGAAGCCCAAGTATGGTAGGAATAAAATTGTGGAGGACACTTTCTATACAAGAAATGGACTCCTAAGTAACTGCAGCAGAGTTCACTAAGTGTCATCATCAACTTATTCATTTTCTTAAGAGTGAATGAAACCAAGTGAAACATCAACATTTTAATCCCATGTTTGCACAAACTAATGTAATGACCTGAGGAAGTCCCTGCCTGACATCGTGTGATTTCCTTCCAATGGCTGAAAAAATTACTATAAACATTATTTTCTGATCCGGCAAGCTAACTGAGGATGCTGTAATTCACCATTCTTTTTTTTGGCAGTAGCAGAGCATCACATCAGCAGCTGGATGGCTGTCAGCTGTTTAGTGAGTTTATGAAAGCTTACTGACAATACATCTTCACTAAAAGTGCTTTTGTATATCTTAAGCATGTTTTTAAAGTGACAGTTCCTTGTTCATGTTTACTTTCTCCTTGTTACTGTAAGTATCACAAATGTTTCTTGTTGTTTGATTTTAAGTTTCTATTTGATGTCATTCTGTTGCTTTGTATCATCTTTATGTCATGTTATTGAAACGGACTTAAATGGACCAATTCCATTTGATAAATGTAGAAAGGTGATGATTGTTGGGAGACTGTTGAAAAGAAAAGTGAGTTCAAATGAAAACTTGATGAAGTGCAGAGAGCAAACTCAGAAGTGAAAGGAATGAATGAGAAGACACGTAAGGGAGAAAGAATGAGAAAAAACGAAAGAGGGAAGAAAGAGGTAATTTGATAGCCAATTTACTGAAAACATTGTACAAAATAGTTTCTGATTATGAAACTTTGGTGTGTTTTATGTTACTCTACCTGTGTTTGCATTTTCAGTATTTCTGCTATGCTTCATTATAGTCTGCTACCATTTTGACATAGATTAAATCCAAATACAGTAGGGCCTTGCAACTTTAAGCCTCATGTACATAGAAAATCTGCATACTTGTTGTACTTACATGGTCCGCAAGCGCTTATTTTCTATGTCAAATTTTACTCTTAAACTCTTAATTTTACCCTTATGGCCTGGAATCCTTGAAATAAGCTTAAGAGGTCCTACTGTATTATTGTTTTATTATAGCTTTAACACTCTATCTCTCCCTCTTTGTCTGTTGAGGGGATGAAAAGCAGTGCTGACAGAGATTAGATACTTATTTATCAGGTGCAGTTGTTGTTCAGAATTCGTAACAGTTTACTTGTACAAAATATACTTTTAGTAACTTTTTTTCATGCGCTTCAGGGTTGAACATTGGTTTTTTTTGATCATAACAATGTAGTTGGTTTTTTTTTTTGCTTTATAAAGAATGTAAAACAGTTTTTATAGCAGGATTGTTATTTTCACACATAATAACTAAGCTGAAAAGTGAAATATGCAACTATATTAAAAGTGCCTTTTCTGGTTAAAGTTAAAAAGGATGAAAACATACTTAATGGGACACATATTTTAGAACGGGTAGACAGTCATCGTGTTGAATTTTTATTGCAAGAAAATTAACTGTGGACATTAGAACAAAAGTGACATAGGACGGATTCAGCTTGCAGATGGTTTCAGTCCCCTCCTCTACCACATTACATACTTATGAATAATTTTTAATTGGGTTGCCCTGAGAATACATGTCTTTAGGGTTTCTTATCACCAAATCCGCCTCTTCCTTAAACACACCTTTGCTATAAGCCTGCTAAAGCTGTAAACTAATTAAAAACCCTTTTCCCAGGCTGTGAACGGATACCAAAACAACACAGTGCAGAAGCTTAGACCTACAAAAGGCTTGATATAATGCGGCACCTATCTCAGCTTGGGTCCTTGCCTAGGCTAATCTGATCATGAATTACGTCTCTTGATCTGATCACGTCCCCTTGATTTCCTATATCGATCACTTTGCTGTACGCCATAGAATTTAGTGTCTTTCGTGGGGTATTACAAAGAAGACTACAGACTATACTGTGACATTAAAATTCCTCGTGTTGACGGGCGTTGAGGGCCTGTTTGTTGTGAATGTGGAAACCTTTCGCTTGAACTAGAATTATGGGTGCGGTGTGCCAAGAGCCTCTTTCAGGAGTTATAAACTGATAAGGGTACCACGCAGTCCTAGTCCTTAAGAGAGCTTACTTTCAGCCGGTGGCTTTGTTGCACATGTTGTGAGATATGAGGGGAGAAAAGGAAACAAAAATAATGAGGGCAATTTATCCAAAATGTTCTTATTTTCTCCCTGCCTGCCCCTTCTCTTCCTGTTCTGGTTTGTCTTTTTTAAAACGATAACCATCTGCCATCCCCTGACAAAATGACTCAGATGCACATTTGTTTTGAAAACGGAGTTAAAGGGTGTTTTAGACCATACAGACAAGGGCCAATCTTGTTCTGATATGTATTTTTTTTTAAATTCTAGACATTGGGATTTAAAATTTAGCCGCGTAATTTCATAGCCTTAAAATTACAAGTGCACACACTTCTTAGGCTGAAGCTTGGATTGATTTGGAGGACATGCTTCATCTCGCTCTGAGACTTGATTTGGCCAAAGTTGGAGATATATGATACAGATCCATTTTCTCGAACAGCCTTGGGTGTAGGGCTACTTGAGTGTTTTTGTCAGAGGAGGGCCAAGATAACACCGCATTTTTATCATGGCATTATTTACTTGAGCGGGTAACAGTATCCGTCATTATTGCTTGGAGACGCCAATCACACAGAGGATTATCGTATCCGAGTTAATTGGAAATTCAAATTGAACTGATATTCAGCTCCACAGCTGGAGGACCTATTCTCTACAGCGTACACTTTATCAGGGAACAGGCCCATTGCTAATAGATCCGATGATAAGCAAAAGCATGTAATTTGCGCCAATCGATGCTTGTAGGCTATCTAAATTTGCTCAGAGGATTACCCCTGCTGGCGCGACTTTTTGAGCTAAACTGCTCGCGCCAGCGTAAAACAGTAATCTCACATACACAAAAAAAATCAGTTCAACCAGGGGAAAAGTTCGGAGATGTGGAAGAAGATAAGCATGGAAAGCAAGTGAGCTGAATCATTTTCTCATGGGAATAGGCTTAGGGCTCAGGCAGAGTGAGCGCTGCTTGGAGACCACTTGGACGCTGCTTGGAGGCCCCAAAAGGGGCGAGCAAGGAGAGAGGCGAGCATGCGGCCTAGAGGAGACAGAGTGGAAGCCACTCCCGGGCCGCTCCCCATATCCGAGCAAGATGGACGAAGAAGGAATCCTTCAATTAATGATTTTGTATTGGTTACAAAAACGAAGGTTAAACAGACGCCGTTACTGGGTGCACACAATTCACCAGTGCCGTTCTACGTATGGCGAATACCATAATTTAATGGAACAAGTATTTTCTGATGATGAAAAATGTCTTTCGTACATAAGGATGAAATCATCTACGGCAGTTATCAGTGCTTCAACATCTATTTTGGTTTTGTGAACAGTAGGCCTAACCTACAGTAGATCNTTTGCTCAGAGGATTACCCCTGCTGGCGCGACTTTTTGAGCTAAACTGCTCGCGCCAGCGTAAAACAGTAATCTCACATACATAAAAAAAATCAGTTCAACCAGGGGGAAAGTTCGGAGATGTGGAAGAAGATAAGCATGGAAAGCAAGTGAGCTGAATCATGTCTCATGGGAATAGGCTTACAGTAAGCGAGGGGTGGTTTGGAAAGGGNGGGGGGGGGGGGGGAGGAGAGAAGGGATTGTGTGACTGAACTAAGTTGAAAAGTAGGGGACCAATTGATTTTTTAGGTGTAGAGAGGTCACATGGGAACCATAATAACATAAACTTCAGCACAGTATCAATAAATGTATTCCTTCAAAAATATGTCGTATAATTATGGGCAAACGAGGTGCAGCAGCTCTATCACACAATAGTTTTTGTTTTCACGGTCGGATCCCCAACGAACCGTTTTGGTAAAGCTGGCATGCGCATATCATGGCATCGCCTAGTGCTATAATCATAATTGCATGTAACGAACTAGAATCTTATGTGAATTTCATAACTGGTTCATAACGTGCAGTATGATCATTACACTGGGATGTGCTATTAGTGCATGCCTACCTCTGCCATGACCGCGTATAAGATATCCGAACTTGAAAATAAAAGCTCTTTAACATACTTATACAAAATGCAGTGGTCAGTATCGGAGTTAAGGATAGTTTTGCCCTCATTCGTTGCCTACAATTCAGCATGAAAAGTGTTGACTTACTGCCCACATTTTTTGGTTTTGCCATCAATAAATCTTCTGGTTTGGCTGGAATTGGAATCTAATAAAAGATGTATTGGATTTAAAATTATTTTGGCAGACCAAACTTAAGGGGAGAATATGCGACATGACTATCTCCTAATATGGATATCTGTTATTTTCATTTCCTTACTTTTCTAATTCTGTATCAAATCACCTCTGTTGCCTTTTTCCATTTCTAATTGATTCACAGTGACAACAGCATTCATGAGATTGTCCTGAATACCTTATGCATTTTTATCGTTCTTTTTTTGATGTTGTTTATATTACTGTCATGATTGTTATTCTCTGAGAAATTATTATTGATGTCTTTGCTGACACACTTGTTGCTCAAAATATGAATGGTCCCAGCAAAAAACAGTACAAATCGATACAGAATTATAGCATTTTGTCTTTTTTTGATAGGACCGTTCATGCATAAATAATAACGTTGGGCATATAAAACAACGCTCAGCTTTGCGGGTTCAGGAAAAGCTAACTTTCGTAGGCTTACCTGTGTAAGCTAAACTAAGGCGCCTGTCATTCCATTACAGTTGAAATAGGAAGAAACAATATGACGTCGCTATGCCTGTCATTGCCTAATTTTAATTTATCTTAGCATCATTAAATTGTGGATGCATTACGACTTCGTTTTTCGCAAAGAGAATACAAAATTTAATACGGGCTCTTCCAGTTTTCAGCAGTCACTCTTCAAACTTGATAGAGGTTTTTCATTTTCTCCACATAGTACACTGAACCTAGATCTATATCTGTTCTCGTACATAGCGAATTTTACAGAATAGGATATATTTTGTTACGACTTTATATTGCATTGTCTTTGCTATTTCTGAGATTGAGTCCAAACTTGTCTGTCACCTACACAGTTTCTTCGCCACTCATGTGTCAAAAGTATTACCGCTTAATCCATGTACGTTATTTTGACGACTTGAAGATGCTCTTATTCATGATTTTAAACACAGGGGTATGATTCTTTCATCCGCTCTCGAATTCAAAATTATGCTTCGTGTTAACATAGGGTAGTATACTTCTCTGTCTTTGACTCACGTGGAATATGATGATACACACCCTCACGGATGATGTTATATTCTACAGGGCTATAAGTTTTCCGCTTTAAATCTAACAGATTGAGGTTTCTTTACTTAAGCCCCACTTTTAAAAAAAAAATCGTCACTTTTTTGATAGTCTGTCGATGCTGATCCTTTTCTTAGCATCGAGAATAGTCTGTGAACTTACGGCTTACACAGATGTGAGTAACACGACGTAAAACTGAATCATACTGCTTATAATTGTGCCGTCGTGGCTATAAAACTGCACAAGATCCAGAAATTGGTGGATATATTGCAGAATCATACCCCTCTGGTGAGCCAATCAGAATGTAAATTGCATGAAGTCGTGCTAAGTTCGATTTAGCCTATACCTGTAATATATACTGTACTCTTTAAGTTATCACAAGGGTGTTGAAATGTGTGCATTACATAATCAATGGCCTCAGTCCAAAATCATCATATTGCCTTTTCTATGTATTGAAAGCAAGATTGCATGGTTAATGAGAGAAATCATACTTCCTCATTCTGTGATCAAAATATCTTTGTAAATTTTCCATTATTTTTTGCTCCCTGCCTTCGTTCCTCCCATCCTTTCTCCCTTCCATCCTCTATCCAATCTTCTCTTTTCTCTTCCACATTATTCTTTTCCTTCGACCTCTCTCATGTTTTAATTCTTCCTTCCGTCTCCTTGTCTTCTTCCTCCCTCCATCTTTTGACCCACCATCTCTCCCCACTTCCTCACATCCCTCGGTCCTACCTTCCTTCACCGATAAATCCCTCGAGGAAATATTATATGACTATCCATCCCTGCTCTATTCTCAACTATTTTCCTTCCAGTCAGTTCTTATCGCAGAATAATAAGAATACGACCAGAGGCTGCTGAAGCTACTTCGCAATATTCCGGCAGAACTTGGGGCGCCATATTTTTTATGCTGATTTGGAATGTCTGTCTTATGAGAATAATGTAATTCCTGGTTTTCATTGGTACGTTCAAAACTAATGCAATGCGCGCGCGCCCGCACGCACACACACACACACACACACACACACACACACAC
>JAWQUT010000040.1:8105-59953 GCA_033807755.1 Ellobium chinense | reverse complement strand
AATGGTGGTTTGGCACTTGGTGAATACTGTCAGTGAAAGGTATTGCCAGAATAGCAATTCCCAACAACACAGAGCCCTATAACCAGTCAATGCCTTCGAAGCTGTCACCTTTAAACAATGCCATCTGACATCTTTTATTATTATTTCCTCTTATATTGTATGCAAATGGATAACACGAAACTTGAAAATTTGGCAGGTCCCTTCGGATTCAGTTTAAAGAAAGTTCTACTTGCTTACATTGCATCTTGAACAATATTTCTGTCAAGCATGGCCTTTAAATGAATAGCTGGTATCTTCCTTTAAACTCTTACTTAAAAATGATAATTGAATATGAAGCCAAAAACAAAACAAAAGAAAATATTCTACAGCTAGACTATGCCAGTCATGTCTTCATTTATGGCACCAAGGTACATGCTGTTTCACAGACATGTATTTGCATTACACAAGATTAAGTCACAGTAACACACTCAAACATTAAAATAAAAACATTTTGATCCACCCTCCCTACAGCCCAATACACGTTTGTTCATCTGATTTATAAATCAAATGAAAACAGCCATCCTCCAGAGCAACCATTCAGACATCAAATGTATAGAGTACGACAGAACAGCACAAACTCCTCCACTTCCTACCTTTTGAGATTGTTCCAAGATAGTCTTTTGTCTCTCTCCCAAACTGAAGAGTGCTGCAACTTCATTCTCTCGCTTGTTGCTCCTCAGTTCCAGTTTTTGTTTCAGCTGTGGAGAAATTAATGATAAAGACATTACAGAACAAAAGAAAGAGTTCAAAGCCAAGAAAAGAACCAATGTGCATTAAACATGAGGTGCATAACTCTCAAAATTTCTTTCTTGCAAACAAGACTAGACTATACTGAAACTGCTCTACACAAAGATAACTGACAGAAGTTCTCACAGCCTGGCACATAGTGAAAATCAGGTTGCTATTTGCAAGTCATGCAGTATGTAAGGCACCCTTTCCCCGCAATACTAAAGAAACAAAGCTTCCAACATCTTGCATCTAGCAAATCTATCAAATCTGACAGAATTCTACGACAATGATTGCAAGATTTTGCTCACAGAGTTCAACTCACAATGAACCCACCATAGATATAATAATCTGGCATTAGTGGGGTAGGTAAGAGACCAGAATGAATTAGGAAGAAGAAGAAATAGCAGCAACTGGTGTTTGAAGTTGAAGGCCAACATTATTTATTTACATTGGTAATGAATAAAACAACATCCTATCCCTTTACAATGCATTGGCTTCAAGTGTATTCAAGAGCCATTCCCAGAAACTAATGAATTCCCTTCCATGTCTCAATTTTTCACTGAGGATGCTGGTGGGAGTTAGCTCCTAGTCCTAAACTGATGTATAGAGGAGCTAGAGGATTAGTGATTAAACTAGTCTAGATCTCTCTAACTTCTGGTGAGTGTGCAAGTATGGTTAATTCTCTGATACACCTGGTCAACAGATGTCTGAAATTCCAGCTGAATGCCATAAAAGTTATGCTGATTTCTGAGAAGATTTGTGTTTATTGTAACCAGTTTTGATTTAAGCTTAAAGAATAAAGTAGCTCCTGTCAGAAACAACCAAAACCTGTTGAAATTTGTGTGAGTGATGTGGCATTCTGCTGAAATCACCCTGAGAGAGAACAGATAAACTCTCACCAAGTCCTCCTGTCTGGACTGCTGGGCTGAGATCCTCTGTTGCCTGCGTAACTCCTGCTTGACCAATTGGTTGTACATGGCCTGCTTCTGGTCATCACTGACCTGAACATCCACCACTGTCTTCTCTCGGGAGAGACCAGGCACTTGTAGCTGGAAGAGATTTATGACTTGAAAAGACTACTTTAGAGGAAAAAAAAAATCTTCTGACAAGTGGTTGGAACATCTTACCATTTCCTATCACATGTATAATCATCCACCCTACTTGACTCCAGCCTAACATTGTATCTACAGCCTTGCAGACTGTAGTGCTCAGGTATATCCCTTGAAACAACTACATCCAAAAAGATGGAATACTGATGCTTGAAAGATTTGTAACAAACTAATGAAACACAATAAGAAGAGGACTCTAGGCTGGCAGCTTTGCAAAACAATATTCTTTCATTAGATGAGGACAGTCTAAAGTCTTGTCTACCTAGCAGGAGGTATATTTTTACTTGGACCCTAGGTAAGAGGACAAAATCATTAAGAATCCATGGGACTCCAATTTAATAAACATTTCCCTCTAGGAGTCTAAGGATTACGGATCACATACCAGACTATCTGATGTTCCCTGCCGACTTGACAGACCACCCATTGGAGAGCTTGTTGATTCTCTTGAGATGGGTCTTTCAGCATTAGCCTTTGCCAAGGCCTGCCTTCTTGCTTCTCTGCGGGCTTGAAGCCTCTGTTGCAACTAAATTAAAAAACAGGATAGCCAAAGGTGATATACTACTGTACAGTGACAAAACAATGTACATTACTCAATTCAAATTACAAATATATGGTGTTTTGTCACTGCAAGACAGATTAAGGGTTCATGTTTCCATTACCTGATGATTCCACTCAGTTGATCTAAAACAAAATAAAAGGATGACATGAACAAATTTATCTACCTGCCACTGGCTTCCCATAACTGAAATGTTTCCAGACTAGCATGAAAGTTTATGACAAAAAGAAATCTTTAATCCAATTCCCAAGCCCTTTTTCGAGGAATATACACAGCTGCAAGCTAAATGTTAATGTATGTATCACAACACCAAAAGCGCAGCTTACAATTAGGAAGATACAGATTATCTTGACACTTTGTGAACCACAGCCTTGACAAGTTAATAACCCTTTCAGTCCCAATTCTTCGCTTATGGCATAAATTTATGGTGTAAAGGTGGCTTAGTATTTCTTCAAAACCTGGTTCACTGCTTTCAGTTAAATAAAAACTGGGCATAATATTGTGACCATGGTGCACATGAAGTGTTGAAAAAGATAATGAAGAATTGTTATCGTTAATTTCATAAAAAAAGATGAAAAATAGGGATAACTTCCTTACCAGATCATCCTGTCTCCCTCTCTCTCCTGTTTTGGCCTCTTTAATGGCAGCCACATTGGCTTTACTGGCTGCAAAAATTTGGCTAGCCATTGCTGCAGCGTCAAACTCCTTTTCTTCGGCTGCTTGTTTCTTAGCAGCCAAACGTTGCTTGAGAATCTCTCGCTGCCTATCAAGATCTGTGTGAATAGCCTGAAGAAACAGAGGGTAGATATAATGGTCAGATCACAGTAAGACATGGGAATGAGACTGTTGCAAGAAACAAGAAATCAGGAAGACATCAGGAGCTGTGGCCAAGATGTAGCCTAACTACCTAACACGTTACAGAGCAAAGTGCCTTAACACTTAATCTGAATACAGATCTTCTGCTGCTTTGCTGCTTGCAGTAAAAGACATTCCTTTTTCTTTTGGAGACTTGTCTATTTCTCAATTAATATGTAAGTTGCAATCGCGCTTATGTCACTAGAGTCAAAACTGGGGTGTCGCATTCCATAAGTGACTGGAACCATCCAATAAAGACCATTTCTGTATACAGTTACATTGGTTTCATGAATGAATGGATAGTAGTTGTAGGTAAATTTTGAACTTTTATGAGGCAGATTAGTTGACTTTTTACGATTCTTTCTCACATGCAGGTGAATCATTTTACTCTTACTCTTTGTGGTTTATCAATGCAAAATGTCTTGAAGGCCAAGCATGCTAAGAGAGAAGAGTAAGGGGAGAAAATATTCCCATAATGAAATTGTCTCCCTTTCAATATGTGCCATACAGAGAAGCCTGTCAGTCTTATCGACATCAGTTCCTGTTCATTTTCTGATGATACACTTCCAATCCAAGATCTGCATGAAAGAGTAAACTGTGAACAAAACTTCACATTACAACATTATCAGCTGCNTCCTTACCAGATCATCCTGTCTCCCTCTCTCTCCTGTTTTGGCTTCTTTAATGGCAGCCACATTGGCTTTACTCGCTGCAAAAATTTGGCTAGCCATTGCTGCAGCGTCAAACTCCTTTTCTTCGGCTGCTTGTTTCTTAGCAGCCAAACGTTGCTTGAGAATCTCTCGCTGCCTATCAAGATCTGTGTGAATAGCCTGAAGAAACAGAGGGTAGATATAATGGTCAGATCATGGTAAGACATGGGAATGAGACTGTTGCAAGAAACAAGAAATCAGGAAGACATCAGGAGCTGAGGCCAAGGTGTAGCCTAACTACCTAACACGTCACAGAGCAAAATGCCTTGATACTTCATCTGAATACAGATCTTCTGTTGCTTTGCTGCTTGCGGTAAAAGACATTCCTTTTTCTTTTGGAGACTTGTCTATTTCTCAATTAATATGTAAGTTGCAACCGCGCTTATGTCACTAGACTCAAAACTGGGGTGTCACATTCTATAAGTGACTGGGACCGTCCAATAAAGACCATTTCTGTACACATTTACATTGGTTTCAGTTGACTTTTTATGATTCTATGTCACATGCAGGTGAATCATTTTATTCTTACTCTTTGTGGTATTTCAATGCAAAATGTCTTGAAGGCCAAAGATGCTAAAATAGAAAAGTAAGGGGAGAAAATACTCCCATAATGAAATTGTCTCCCTTTCAATATGTGCCATAGAGAAAAGCCCGTCAGTCTTAACATCAGTTCCTGTTCATTTTCTGATGATACAGTTCCAATTCAAGATCTGCATGAAAGAGTAAACTGTGAACAAAACTTCACATTACAACATTATCAGCTGCAATCCCACAAATAATGGAGTTCCTTACCTTGCGTTGATTTTGATACTGAATCTCTAACTCCTTGATCATTCCATCCACATCTATAGCTTCACGCTGACCTGAGATAAAATACACATAAAACGCAGGTTTGAAATAAATACAGATGCATTGCAGACTCACAAGCATAAGACAGCCTGTGACACTCTTTAAGTACGTGCTCGCCACGTGTTTACAAGTTTTTCTATATCTTGTCAATGCATTGAATTTTCTTGTAAAATCTATATATCATATGATCTGAACTTTAAACAATCATAGTGTTAAAATCATGAAGTTTGGTAGCATGAAAACAAACAGGGAGAAAGATTGTCGGGAAGGGGGAAGGGGGCAAGAGGAAAAATGGGGGGANGGGGGAGGGGAGGGGGAGGGTGTGGGAGGAAGAAAAAAAAAGAGGTGACTGAAGTAGAACTCTTGCGGGATTATACACAAACCTAAACAACTCTGCCATGCTGAGAAAAAGACTTTGCTCACCAAACTCACAGTTTCACAGAAGAAGCAAAAAAGGTGGTGTTGCACCCCAATTTAGCAAGCATTTATACAGCTCCCCTTTCTGAGACATGTAAAGGCTATGAGAGAATAATTCAGATGGAAGGATAAGGAATATCAGATTCCATACAATGGGGCCAAAAGCTGAATTTGACCTGATCTTGTGTATGTTGTATTTATCTACAAAGCAGCAAGGCTGTATTAACAGAATCAATTATGTATGGAAAATACCAGCATCTTTATACAACATCAGCATAAACTGTAAAGCTATCTGTAAAAAAATCACAACTCTGTGGTAGACAGTGGCAGCTCTGTGGAAGGTGCAATTAAGCAGCACTTACCAACTTCTAAAAAGAAATGTAACACAACCTCAATAAAAGGTACCTAAATAATATTTTCACTTCATTAATAAATATGAATTTACATAGTTACACTCATTACTATTCCGTCACTTGGACCTTGATATTAAGCATACTTCAATAATAAACATTCTTCTTCCATGCTCATAGGATATCTATTATTGAGGTTTGACTGTGGCTTATCTACATTTTGTGATTATGAAGCAAAATGTGATTATGGAAACTACAAACAAATTAGAATCAAGTGTACTCAAAATATATGACATGAAACACAGATAGGACAGAAAGGACTCTTCATCACTGAGCATTATTCTCAAAATTTGTGATCTTCTCACATCAAGCAACAAACATTTCACGACTGAAAAATTCTTCACCACTGCATGTTTGTAAATTCTCTGACCTTTCCCACATCATGCAGCAAACATAATTACAAAAGATCTTCAAAGTGGTGTACACAGTGAAAGCTTGTGAGATAACATGCATGATAAGCAAAACACGACAAACAGCCTTTTTGGATAAACAATCATGTAAGAACTTGGAATTCAGTATCACAGCAAAAGCATAATGGTGGGTCAAACTGTCTGTCTGCACTCTCTGAGCTTGTGCACATTAATAAAATGTGTCAAGATATGTCTATTCATCCATGCTCTGCTGTGCAAATCACAGGGTGAAATGGAAAGTGCGTGTTAAGACACATCATATTAATAGCAGACACACAACAGGAAACAAGCAGTTCCCAAAAAGATCTTCAGGCAAGTGATTGCTTGGACTCAATATAAAAAAAACTAAAAAAAACCCCACATTTACGCTTCCTTTATTTCCTTTCCTCTTTCCCTCCCATTTGCTTCTTTCTTTCCTGCACTCTCCCCTTCTCTCCTTACCTTTCAATATTTTGAATTTCTATGGACCTGTTGTGATCAAGATCCTGAAGCTGTATTCTCATTTTATACTTCTTTTCCATTATAGATTAGAGTGCTTACTGTGATACCCACTGATACATTTTGCAGGCAAAATTATGCAATAAGGTGCTACATATAGCATCTTTTTTTTCCTATTGTGGGTGGTGATTTTAAGAAAACTTCTTCTTAAAATACAGTTTTTACTTCACCATCAAATTTCACACAAGTATCTGTGACACATTAATGCACAAACTGTCCTTTCCTAGGATTATATTTTTCTAATTCACATTATGATTCTTAAAGGACAGCCCTTTCCCTTAGGTCCATGTAACTTTGTTTTGAGACACAAATATTGAAAACCTCCCTGTATGTGCATTAATGTATCTTAGACACATATGTGAAATCTGGTGGTGAAGTAACAAACTGAAAGATAAAGATTTCCTAAGATCAACACCCACAGTATTAATCAGAGTTCATTTTGACGTGCAAGTTTGCATGCAAAACATATTAAATTAGAAAAAGGTAGTACATGTCACAGGAATGGACTAAATCTACAATAGAAGGGTAGTCTATTCTCTTAATGTATCTATGCCTGTCCATGCCACATCCCCTCTTCCACCCATCGAGATATGGTTGTGTGCAGTAAATGCAAACAAAAATGACCAGTGCAAAATTCTCCTGTTACCTGATTTGCGTCTTCCGCCATCTACAAAGCAATAAAATATAGTTTTGCAGAGCCTGAGATCACAAAGCAGAATGTATATGTGTACATAGAGTGGCTTCTAGTAAAAAAAATTTCATTAAACTGATGTAACATTCTCTGCATAGGAGTGTCGGAGCATGACACTTCACCTCACCAAATCACAATGCATATCTTCCATACTAGATCTAAAAGAAATGACAAAAACCCAGTCACTTGACAACAGGGAATATAACGCTACCATTTGTCATGGGTTTAATTCCCACTCACAGTCGACTGTAATGCCTTGGGAAAGCATTTCATTCACATTTTCCTCATCCCATCCATCTATAAAATGGGTACCTGGCTAAAGGCAGTGAAGATATTTTCAACCTGCTAATATTCAGCACCTATAAAAGGCAATGTCATTGTATCTTCTCCAAGGAGTTGAGAGATTCTTGAAATGATCAGGCCTGCTGATGATATAACAGAGTGAAATCGCATGTGTGGGCACTAGCCTGGATACGTGACTTCTAAACCATATTATAATCATTATTATTCTGTTAACCTATCTAGGGCAAGAGCCTGATTTTGTCACTCTAACTACTGTATGCATGATGCAAAGATCATATTCACTTGCCATGCCTTGCTCAACCTGGAGAGGTGAATGACAGTCTAGACCACCTAGCATAAGGTGCTCAATCAGCAAGTAGCAATCAAGTAGCAATCAAGTAGCATGGCATAATGCATTGATGGCACTGGGCACTCTTGCACTGCTGGAGATTTAATGTTCCGAGAGTTAAAACCGCTAACGTATATTGAAGAAAACAAAAACGAGATTGCTATGAGGTTAAAACTTAACAGAAAGATAATGATAATACATCACAGATTTTTAAATTTTCAATTCCTTGTCAAGGACAAACACCTCCTCTGTTTCTTGTGCTCCAATTTTCTGAAAATCAGTCCCAGACCATCTCCTGACTTTTTCAAAACCCCAAACAGTACCAACTCCTCACCTCTCTCCAGAAGCTCCTTCTTCTGCTGTTCAAATTCCCTGGCCAGCTTGCCTTCAATGTCTTCCTTGCTGTGCAGCTCTCCCAACATGTCCGACACAGTAAAAACAACACTGGCTAAAGTTTTGAACCAGCCCTCCTGGTGGGCACTCCTCTGCATGTTCCTGATCTCTTTTAGCTGATCTTCATTCTGAACATGCAAAAAAAACAAAACAAACAAAACATAAGTATAAGTAAGTATATCAAGGAACTCACCCATATGGAGATTTTTGAACTAAGTTACTGTCCGGGACTACATTTTCCATAATGAAGGGCACAATGTTGAAGCCTGAGCCATCTGATGATAGTACACAAAACTGACATCAATGAGTCTGCATCCTGTGACTTTAGGACGGAGAGACAAACCTAAGGGCACATTCTACAGGATTGTCTCACCTTTATAAAGCATTAAAGATCTGGCCAACAGGAGCCCCCACTCCAAAGTAATGTATATGAGTCCAGTGATGACCTCCAGGGCATGGTCTCAGTGCATAATCCCATTAAGTGACCCAGATTGGACTAAACTCTTCTTGTATTCAGAGGCAGTGTGACCATGGGGGTCCGTGAGTAGTTCTCATAAACTAAAGACTGTGGTCTAGATTTATGGGTTCGACTCCCAGGCTGGGATATTTATACTGTGATATAGAAAAGAAATTTGATAAAGAACCTCCAGTATTTGAAATGTGAAAGGAAATCCATAGGAGTCAAGGCAGTGTCCATGATCATTTGTGGGCAGAGCTTGCCTTCTGACGGTAAAGATCAGATGGAGCAGCTTTAAACAAGTGGCAAAAACTTCTGCCCTATGGTTAGTAGATATGCCTTGTGATTCAGTTTTGCAATGTGGGTGGCTAAAAAATTTCAGGATGATAATAAAGGCCAATTTAACTGTGGAGGTAATAATATTTTAGCTGAAATTATTACCAAGCTAGTATTAATTATTATTCCTATTTATATAAAGCAAATATGCTTCCATTTTGTACTCTCTTTGAAGCGGTCAGCTTCACCTCCTTAGGCACATGAGACTACT
Source organism: Ellobium chinense (assembly GCA_033807755.1). NCBI lineage: Eukaryota > Metazoa > Mollusca > Gastropoda > Ellobiida > Ellobiidae > Ellobium > Ellobium chinense. Next base: position 50,652 of record JAWQUT010000040.1, on the reverse strand, counting down.
TCGTTTGTGCCTACTTCATGAGAACTGGCAATTTTTCTCTGATTTGAGATATTTTCCAGATCTGGAAAAACTAAAGGCAGTTTTGTGGCAACTCTGGGCATGCATTCACAGCTACTATGCAACACAATGAAAGTCAAAGAAATTTATTGGGAAATGGAGTTTACTAGTCACTTGTGACAGGACATATTCTTTAATTTACCAAGATTAGGATCATTTTATGCAAAGATATCCTCGAGACAACCACTACTGGCAAAAAGACCTCCATTTATGTAGGGTTAGAGAGTACCTTATCGCGGATTAAATCTTGCACTGACAACAGGTGAGACATCTGTTTCTCCTGGAGGTCAGCAATAATGCAGATGGAAACTTCATCCGAGACAGCCTCACTTGTCATATCTTTGTGGTGGCCAGCAAGACTACGACGCTCCACTAAAGAAACCAAACAGAAATGCATATCAAATAAACCATTAAGAATGAACACAACTTCTATGAAGAAAACCAGCTCAGCCTGACAAATGCTGAAAAAAATTAGTTAGATAAGATCATATCTAACCACAGACGTACCTAAAACCCAACAATTTGTCACCCGAGTTTTCGAATATTCCATCTCCACTTTTCAAAATCTTGAGATGCTCCCAAGGTATGCTTGGCTTAGAGTTAAGGCAGGTTAGAAGCATGGTTAGGGAGAAAAGGTCTAGATATTGTCCAAGGATTCTCCTAAGGATGCTGCTTTAGTGAATGTGGCACTAGTAATGCATATATTTCATTACAGTCCCTTGAATATTATTAGAACATAACAAAAGTAGTTTTTGCAATTTCTACTTGTTTTATTATTCCGTACTCCTTGGCCATCAACAACTTTGCAAACATACATCATTATTGCTGACTTACATTCAAATTTGTGTTGAAGAACTCTTTCCAACATTTCAGACTGCTCTTTGCGTCCCTTCACTGTCTCCTTCTGAATCTTCTCTTTTTGCTTGATGGATAGCTTGGACAGGTTGATATCAGCAATGCGTTTGGCTGCTTTTTTTTCCCAGGCTTCGTAGTCTCTTTGCAACTTTGCCAGGGTCAGCTTTAGATCCTTTTTGAGACAGATCATAAAAAGATGGACTTACAGCCTGGATTTACTGGCTTTAGATCCTTTTTGAGATAGGCCATACAAAAATGGGCTTACAACCAGGATTAACTCTACTGTATATATTTTTTTTTCTGGGTGTGTGAGCTAATTTTTGCGAATTTCGTGAGTAGAGCTGCACTCGGAAAGGATCCGTTCCAAAATGTTCAGAGCGCTTATTCTAGTAAAAAAAATATGTGTAGGTTGCAGTAACCCCCAAGGGAAATGCAAACATTGTTATTTCTAGTTACACCTTCTCATTATTTGGACACTACTGATTATAGTATGTCTCTCTATCAAATTAATTAAAATTGCCAAAATATGTTTTGTTGGCAGTCCTGTGTCACTCCAGATTTCTTTAGATTATGTCCTAATACCCAGACTGGAAAATGTCATGCGGAGCTTGTGAAATATCAGATCCTCACAAAAAAGCCATTTCTGACAGTATTCTCCTGGACATTCTGGCATCCCACGGAATGAAATTGTTGACAGAGTGGCCAGGAATGCTCTGATGTCTTGGAGCCACAACGCCTAGGTACTAAAAGAACTGACAATGAAACTAAGGTTGGAGAAGCAAGAAGAATAGGAAGTCCACTCCTAAGTATATGGAATGTCGGCAATGGGCAAACGTAAAGGAGACAAAAGATGCAAGCTTGTAGGAAGCTCAGGAAGAATATACAGCCAATAACAAGGATGATCAGCAAAGGAGATACTTAGCTGTATTTTGAATTGGAGAGTGGAGGACATATGGACCTGTCCAGAGTGCAGTGATGTTGCTTCCTTCACCTAGTAGTCAGAACATGCAATGCTATTCACTTGAGTTATCAGCTTCTTTTATGAGTCTTTTATGTCAGAAGGCTTCAGTGACGGATACTGTTTTGATTTCACTGATGAATTATTATCCTAGCTGTTTTGAAACCTAGCTGAGACAGCAAACTTTTTAGCTTTATCTTATTTATTTAGCCTGTAATTTTCAATTACCACTTTTGTTCACTTGCACATTTTCCATTATATGTTCATTGGTGTAAATCTTTCTTCAGGTGAAACATATGTAAAGCTTAAGACCTATGTGAAGTGGAAAACCAAGCTGAAGACATCACATTATTGTAACATTCTTACATGGTCAGGCAAATTGGCCAGGGTTTTATTTGTGGATTTGTCCCAGCCAATCTTAGATATCCAGGTCATGAGGTAGTCTCTTTCATCAGCCTGGTGCTTCTCAAGACCTGCCAGAATGCTGTCTTGTAAGAACACAACCCCTGTAAGAGAAAGATATTTGGCTGTAGGAAGTGTGTAGCTAAGCCAAGCTCAAGTGCATGAATATTTGCATCAATTAGCTACGAACTGGTTATTATATTATTATCTATAAAGCAACAACACACATCCAAAGCGTGAAACAAAGGTGAGAAATTCCTAATATAAGGCTCAATATAAGCCAGCGTTGCCATGAAAGGTTAGACAATTTTTAAATGACTTTTCACTGATATGTCACATATTTTTTTGTGCCAAATTCATAATTAAACTTGAAATCATCAATTGTTCAACAAGTTATTGTTGTAAACACTAATATTAGATCCAGACATCTGAATAAACTGCATGTATAGCAACCACGACCATGCACATTCCTCTATTTTAACATGTAATTCTTTTCCTCATTTGCAGTCCTGAAAACAATATACAGATGTATACATTATGAAAGAAAATAACACACAAATCAAAGTTGGTGAGTACCATCAGTAATGTCCGATGATGTTTCCTGTCCACCATCTTGTACAATATCTTCTGCTGGAGCATCTATCGCCTTCCCTGCTGCTCTTTGCTTCTTCATGGCTTCCAGTCTTTCTTTGGCCAGCAATCTCTGTCTCTCTCGTTCATTCAAAAGACTGAAATAAGAAGTGAAAGATTCAGTTTTACTGATAAAGCTGGTCGCATGATTTTGAATATTCTGAAGTTTTCTTCTCCTGTTTTGCTCATCTGAGTACTGTACTGTGTTGTGATGATACGCAAATTTCAAGATCCCCAATAATTTAAAACTTGGACATTTCTGTTTCACTTCTCTAGGATTTATTATAAAGCAGTGATTAATTAATAACTTTCTGGTCAAGATACTCCCCAAACTATGACGGTGAGAAAAAAATGATCTTCACTTTTGTTGTCTTCTGTCACTGCCTTCCCTCGCTTGTGCAAAAATCATGGCTGCTGAGTCAAACTTTTCCTCTTGCCTCAGACGTCTTTGCTCTCTCTGGGAAGACAAAAACACAATTCCAGATCATCTCTATACAATCGGAAAATCTGCTTAATATAATCACTGCTGCAAAATCACAACTTCAAAAGAAAAATGAAAACTGGTAAACAGTCAAGAGTAAATCTCGGTATCATTAATTTCTAAGGTCATATTCCCTTTGGAAGAAAGAGACCCCTTATCTCTGAAATGCTAGAAATTTGTAGATATAAATAAACAGGAATAATTATGTCTGCCATGAGAAATGATTTTGTAAATAGAAGCTGAAATCGTGGATCAGGAACATTCAAATCATGGATTATTGTTCTTATCAACATGCTAATGCTATATAGTATATAAGAAAATGAAAGAACTGCATGGTATTAGCAAATACTGAGTTGGGTATGTTACGCCTCCGAACTGTGTGTTGTTGTGGACTGCCATTATGTTATCATCACCTTTGAGTAAAGCAATGTATAACATATTCGCATGCGTCTGGCCACCTGTGGACAAGGGGAGGGAAATCTGCAACAGCAATGGCTCAGGTTTTTCCTCCACCACTTTTTGCTCTCCTGGTGGCACAACAGTTATTGTGGTTTCAAAGGTTCCCTGAAACTCCCTATCGGGTTCCTGAAAATATTTTTCCATGAATAAAGAGGACATTTGGACAGGGATTTTCCTTCCCTTCAGGCCAACAGAGATTTCAGATAAAGCTCTGTCCTGTTAAGTGAAATCTATTGTAAATAACAAACTCTATATTGTCACACACCAAGTGGCTTCCCAGCTGTGCTGTTTTCTCTTCAGCTGAGCAAGCATGCAGGAAGCAACAGTGGTGTATTCTTGCATTAGTACCAACAAGGCTAAGCATAAGAACAAATTCTGGAAGGTAAGTGACTCAAATTGATTATTGGGGTAAACAAGGGAAAGAGTGATGCAAGTTGCAATGCTTTTGAGCTTGCACTTTCAAGAATCAATCTTTACTCAGTTTTCAGGGAAAGAGGTCTGGTGCACTAACCTGTAATTTGGCAATGGCTAGCTGGCGTTCTCTTTCTTTTTGCAAATGGTCACTTTGCCCATGAAGACTTGCCAGTAAAGCTGCTTTCTCTTCCTCAAATTGATAGTCCAAATTCTCCAAGATGTTCTGAAATTATGCACCAGTACTTAGTCTCAAACTGCCTCACTCACCAACTTTGCTCTTAACTTCCACTTCACTCATATCTCTACTTTGCGAACTAACTACACCTTTATGTAGCTATTCGAAAAAGAAATACAGTTTTAGATTTTGATCTTTTCAGGCATACCACTCAAGTTTATAAAAAGTTCCCTGACTCTCTGTGACATCATATTAATTCCTGTATTTCACATACTTGAAACATACCCACTTATCAGTGCATAACTACAAAATCATAATATCAAAAGAGAAAATGTCCAAGGCAAACAATTATGAAAACAAGAAAGAGACAAATAAGACCGAAAAAGCTGTACTACTTATGCAGTCTCTCAGATTGACATTTGATAGTTCCTCTTAAACCACACATTCTCTGATTTCAGAGAATAATTCTCGGAAGAGTAGCATGTAGTCTTGCATACAGCTTTGGTGATGTTCTCTACACTCTACGTTTGATGTTCTCTACATTCTATGTGTAGTCTTTACTGTGAGGACTTATGGGACGAAGAGACAAGAAGAGATCCTTCAGGTTACATTTTTAACCATCAAACTTACATGTCTGTTGTGTTTCTTCTCTTCTTCCTCAACAAGTTCATCTAGAGTTTCATCATCCACACTTTCTCCAACAGCAGCCCTCTCCTCCTTCAGCTTTTTCCTTAAGGCAAGTCTCTCTGCGATGCGACGCTTCTGATCCTCTTGCGTCTGTCCGAGAAGGCGGTCGATTTCTGAAAAATTTTACCATATGTGACCTTCCATCTAATGCTGAGGTTTGTAGGCTATTGTAAAAGTTCTTAGACTTACTTCCTATTCATGATGACGGCTAATCCACTTAAAATGTTAATATTCAGGTCTGGTAAAATATCTTGAAACAGAGAAAATTGACATTTCTCATGAAAAAAGTTAAGATAAATTGGAAAAAGTGGGTTGGTAGTTCATAATTTTGTGAGCGCTTTCCTCCTGTGTATTGATTTACCCTCTGTGCATTGATCAGAGTGAGGACTTATGAGATATTGTTAAAAAAACAATAATAAGTTTGTTCAGAAATAAGTATATCGCAGTCATCATTTCAAGATGGCTGGTCACACAAGATGAAGAGAAAATCCTTATTATGATTTGTGAAAGAACAGAAGATCTTGAAATACAGATCTAACAAGTAATTCTGTCCTTTAACTCTTTTACACATAAATTCTCACCTTTCTTGTCATTCATGAAAGTGCCCAGCAACGCAGCCAACTCGTCCATCTTTCCTTCTTTTCTCAGCCTCCTCTCCTCTCTCTTCATTTCCATTAATTTCTTCTGTCGTTCAAGCTCTGAGAGCCTCTTCCACTCTGCTTCACCCATTTGCTTCATCAGGGCCTGGATAGAAACCAGGAGGTAAACATACATGTATACCTGTTCATGTGTTTCATTGAAACTATGAATGATTTAGAGTGAAGTTATCAAATATAATCAACATCTTGTGACCAAATGCTTCTTCAGGACTGACAAATAATATAAGAAATATATATAAATAATATATAAATATAATTAATATATATAATATAGTCACAAAAGGATAAATGATTGGATTCCCTGGGCCAACAGATGTGAACTAAATATAAAACAAAAGAGAGACATAGTGACAAGGTTTGGAAATGAAAATATGTGTTTCATGTTATTCTTAGGTCAACTGCTTTTAGGCTGTGCATCTATTACTGCCCTTATATCATAACCATAATGGTATAGCTTTAATGACCATATAATAGCTGATTATTTCAATAAGATCTATCGATGTTAAAGGCTGACTGTGCTAACAGCCTTCTTAGAGAAATTTCAGGCCCAAAAATATATGAATTTATTCCCCATTATTACAATTTCATTACTATAACTTAAATAGTAAGCCAAACGTAGTTACCTCCATTAACAACTTGTCTCTCATGGCATCATATTTCTTCTCCAGTGCCTTCACCACTTTCTTCTCTCCATCCTTTTCTGCATCATCCTCATCTTTCTTCCCTTCCTCAAATATGTCTTCCTCATTGGCAAATGTCAAGAGGATGTTGGCTACATTTTCATGACACTCCTTTTCCAGCGATTGCTGCTGCAAGTGGAGAAGCTGTTTCTTACGATCGTCATCCTGAGAAAGCAAACAGGGAAGGAGACACTCATAATTTATTACATAGCTTCTTAACCTGAAGCTGCACACAGAGAAGCTGGAAGGAACAGCTATAATTTTCTCAAAACGGCAAGCCTGTTAGCATTATCTAAACGGAACTGCTGAGAATGTATGATGCCAGCGGGGACAGACTTGGAGAATAGATCGGAACAGAGCAGAGCCTAGTTCCCAGTGACATACCAAATAGGGCACTGGCCCCTAACTTTGTTAAAAAAAGCAAGTTGGAGTGTACACCTCAGACCTTATGCTTTCAAGAAAAAAAAAAGGCCACTCACCCACTATAATGCTCATGCTATGAATCTCTGTTCGAAACTGGTGTAAATAACTATTCATTTCAAAATTATGAAACTTCTTCTCTTTTTTTCTTTCCTTTTTTGCTCCGATGTAAAGATTGTGATTCCTTTGTGATTTTATACCACTGATACATTCGTTGCTGCTTTGAACTTACTGTGTCAGTAAGCAGTGTCATCATCTGAGCAGCTTCACCATCCTGCATTTCCTGTAAATCCGCCAGTAATGCTACCTTGACATCCTCATCAGAGCCTATCTCTCCATCTGCCTGCATGTCTCTCTTCTTAGCCTCAATACACAGCACTGCTGCCTCCTGAGATAAAGGACAATGGGGTCAGCTGCTTTTATGGACACTCGGACCAAAATTCAATCAATTCCACTTTACCACAAATTGGAAATTCATAGTTTTCACTTAACTGCAGCTTTACAGAAGACTTTCTGTTTAAAATTTAAATACGTATATTATTCTGCCACACTTTACTTACAAGTTTGATTTTTTTTTTTCATATGTTCCTGTGTAGTTGCAGTATTAGGACAGATACACATCATAAACACATATAAAATGCACAGATACATAACTCACAGTCAAAATCTTTTCTCCATCTTCTTTCTTGCTGGATTCTGAGTCCTTCCAGATGTTGTACAAGTCCTGAACCTCTTCCAACCTGGACTTGAGTTCATCATCTGTCATCACCCGGGCTTCATCCCTCACCTCTCCCTCACTGCCACCATCAAGAAGCTGGACAAAGTACATAAGAATGTTAGCAGAATGTATGTTATGAAATATGAGGGACCCTCAGAAACTGTTTTGTTTTAAGCATTTTTACAACATCAAAAAGCCTGATCTATCCCTATTAGTGTCGCAGTGTGGTCATGCGGCTTGTGAGTTGTTCTCAAAAAATTGAAGACTGCAAGATCTTGGGCTTGTAGGTACTGCTCCCAGGCCAGACAGTTTATGTTGTGATGCTCTTGGAAAAGACAAATGCTCCTAACTTTACACTCAACACAGGTGTGAATGCGTAACTGGCTTTCTTACCAAAAGGAATCAGCATGCTGCACTGTGGTGACTACCATTGAGGTGTGATAGATTTGGTTTGTGATAATGATCAGCATTATGTATTACGGGCACTGTTGTATCAGAATGTATTACATATTATGAATGAAATGTATAACACTGTATGGCACTGTAAAATACATTCCTTTCAAGGAATAAATGTTGTATTTATGTTTATATTTTTGCTTTATGATATTGTTCTGGGAAGTATGATGGGAATTTTTTAATATGCTAACTCTGTATAAAGAGATTACTCAGTAAGTCATTTTGAATGCATGTACACATGTGATTTACATTGGTGCTTTACAAGTATGTGAGGTATGGGCTCCAAATTTAATATCTTTTGCTTTTGTGCACTGCTAAAGAGCATCATATTAGAAGAGAGATGACAGGCATTTCATAGCTATGTCAGAGAGGGACCTCAAAAATTAACACTTGTTGCTTTGTGTTTTGGTAACTTGCATCATATTAAAATCGATCCACAGAGAGGTTTCACATGATGGCTATTCATTTCATGGATATCCCATTTTCATCCATAAGATCAGAATGGTGCAAATTTGACAACAAATAGCTGTCATATTAAAACATGGTGGTAATATCTAATTGATTCATAAAGGTGTTATCTGTTCCTTCCATTTAAATACTTAGTTTATTGGCCCACCGCATGTATATTTGGTACATGAGATTTCACGTTCCTTCTGCCAACAGCTGGGTCCTTGCTATGCCTCAACTAGTGCCCTCCTTCACCCAGGGAAAAGGTGTTAGTCTTTACTTTCAAGCAAGAGCTACATCCCCTCATTTATACTCACACTCCTGGTCTACCCATTTCAATCCCAAGTGATGATATAGACAATTGACAAACTCACTGTGTTCTGAATTTCTCATGCAAAACCTACTGAATGGTACACTGACCTTGACAAAGAAATCCCTTTCTTTCTGGTGTCTTCTATCCATCACTCTGAGCACATTTTCACCAAGACTAGACTCATTCTGGTCCCCCTCTGACAAGACGATGGACTCTCCCCTGACTAAATTGTCTCCCTGCAAACGTCGCAACCTGGCCATCTCCAATCGCTGCCTGGCCAACTCTTGTTGACGCTTTTTCTCTTCTTCTTTAGACAGTTTAGACCTGGAAGCAATTCACAAAAACTCTACTGTTTTATCAGAAAAACAAAATGTCCACATTTTCAAACCATTAAATTACTCTTAATACCTTAACCATTTTATCAAAGAGGACTGCATAACATAAGTCTTCTGCAACTGTTCTGAGAAAATTGAAAAGTTTCACCCATATATAGCTCACAACTTTTCACTCTGCCACATCAAGACAAGTGACAAACACTATATGAATCCTTAGATGAGACTATCCTCTGACAAAGTTACAGCAGAATTGAAGAGCCTTATTCCAGAAGGCACGAAGTCCAATTTACACTTTTTGTCAGTAGAAACAAATTTTAAGTGAAAGACAGATGGAATTAAATATCAAATTCCTCTCTCCACATAAAGTAAGCGTATTTTAAGAGTAACTTTAGAGACATGTTAAGTGAGAACTTTGTAAACTCATATATTAAATAACGTTGTTGACAAATTGTGCGATTCTACAACCCCTTTAGAAAAAACGGCAATATTTTACCAGCTTGGTCAATGTGGACTAAGCTTGTTTTGAAGCATCAGCAAAGCAAAGGATGAAAAGAGAGTAGGAATGCCTTGGTGTGAAACACTTAGCTAAATTTTCAACGAAAGTGGACTTAGTGCCTTTTGGAAAAACGCTCTTCAATTCACCTAACATGCCAGTGCCCAAATGAGAAGAAATTCTCTATTTATTCACAGCAAATATTTTCAATAACCCAGTAATGAGTTTCAAGGAACCTTTGATAACATGACAGTTGTTGAGTAAAAAAACTGACAGGAAGAAAAAAAAACATGAGCTGCTGCTGTTGCAATTTTCCTCCTCTTGTCCACTAATAGTCTGGCACACAAAGTTTACACTGACTATGGTGTCAATCACAGGTGATGACAATGTATGGCAATCACTGACAACACGCATCTCAAGGACACAACATACGAAACTTGATGTTCACAATTATTATGGAGAACTATCGCTTCCTCTTGTATTATACCATAAATCAAATGTAAATGAATGGCACAAAACTTGCTTGACCTGACAAAATCTGGCAAATCCTTTCAATCTCATGTTAACAGGATTCTACTTTAATTACACCTTGAAACTGCTTGGGTATTTACAACACAGACAGTGCACTGTTACCATCCACTTCATAGCCATCAGAGTTTACTTCATTTATATCCTTAAATGTAAAGAAATGTGTATATTTGCATACTGAAACACATATATCTCACAAGCCAAACCAAAACCCTCTATTCAGTTTTCGATACGCCAACACACTCTTACACTTAGTATTGTTTTAGATAAGGCCACTTAATTGCAATTCAACAGGAGCAACAGGAACATACTTTTATAATCACAACTCAGCTCAGTTTCACATACAGCTTTAGATGAATCCAGTTAACTGCATTTCAACAGGAGCTTGAAATATTAGTTTCCCAGAAATGTTGTGGATAAAGAACTAGCAGTTATACCTGCACGTCCGTGTGAAACTACATTAAAACCCAGACTATTTGTCACTATTTTGTTTTCCAAAGATCCAGATACAATTTGTAGTCAGTATGTGAAGAATGTTTTTCCAAAACCCTGAAAATGCACTTTTGTTTTTAAAAAAGTTAATAGTTTGTTGTGAGGTGCAGTTCTTATTTACTGCATTAAACAAACAAAATTAAGCTTGACATCTGAATTCACTTATGAATCATAATATTTTGATGTAAATAAAAAATAAAACAAAAGAGCAACTGCCCCTACATTACTTCCCTTCATTTTGAAAGCATTATGAGCCCACTTACTGAGCTCTAGATAAATGCTCTTCTTCTGCAACATCAGCACCCAGGCTATTCTACTGATTACAGAAATACGTACTTCCTGTCATTGTCCTCTGCTAGCCCCATCAACATTGCTGCAGCATCAAATTTGCCCTCCTCCCTGAGTCTCCTCTGTTCTCGTCTCAGTTTCAACATTTCCAGCTGTCGCTGCCTTTGCCTCTCACGTTCATCTTCAAGTTCTTTTAATCTCTTGAGAAGATCTTCCTTTTCCTGAAGATGATAGGCCAAAAAGTATGTTTTGGTTTTTTTTTCAATCCCTGTAGGTATGACGGCGTCAACAGCATACGGCAAAAGGATATGCAATTTCTTAAAGTCCCTACAAAAACTGAAAACTGGCTATGGTTTAAATTTCAAAGGCTTAGAAAGATGCAAATACTTTTGTAGACTTTAAATTTCTATAGACAGTTTAGATTTTGTAGGTATCAAATAATCTGACTCGTTTTTATTCTAACTCCGTTAAGATCAGAATGAAAATGAAATGCGTAACTGATCAGATAGCAATTTCTTTTCGAACCCCCCACCTTGTCATGACAGTGGTCCAGATACATGAGGATATTTTTCTTCCTCTGTCGTTCCTCCTCTTCCTCCTGGGCTATCTCCTGTTGCTCCAGTTCATCACATTCCTCCTCACTCATTCCTATAATTAAAACAGACCAGAACTTATATTAATAACTGACATAATCACACCAGCCCTTACTCTGTTGCAAAGTTGATAAAACTTGGGCTACTTTTCTACAAATCTAAAGAAAAGATCTTCTGTAAGGTAAATGTTATCATAAATAAAAAATTTCAATATGTTATCCACCTGTCCACTGTTGCTAATGAAATGTAACTTGAAAAACTATTCAAACGTATTGTGGCAATGCCTGAGGTTAACAAAACTCAAAACAACCTTGGCTGCGCTTGATGCTCTCTTCCATGGGATGTCAAAGCCATTTCAATGACAGCAACAACATCAACAAAGAAATTTGTCTGCTATGAATGCTTTTACTGATTTCCAAACATGAACTGCCCTATATTGATTTTCTGACAACACAAAATCATCACTCACCCTCATCATTTAACATATTTCGATCATTTCTTAGTCATGGCAACCACTAGATCTGAAACCAGTAATACATGTCCATGTTGCACAGTTAAATTCACTACTAAAGCTCAGGTCCAAAGATGCCAGTCTTGAAGTGTTTCATGAGTATATCTGCAAATACTAAATCCTGCAAAATACCTACCCTCTGCCAATCGCTGCCTCCTTCGCTCTAGTCTTTCTCTCAGTTTGCGTTCCTGCTCTTCTTTGGCATCACCCAAGATCTTGCGTATTTTGTCATCGTTATTCAACATCTCTCCTAAAGTATGAGGGACAAATCATACACATTTCAGCACAGAAGTATATTAATTCATATCCTGAGCATAGGAATTCTGTTAACATGAGACATTTAAGGTGATCACAATCAATAACTGTTTAGCTTATATCATTACCAGACTTAAAATAAATGAAATCTTACCCATAAAGACAGCATATTTTTATACTTGAACTAAGGCTTGACTGACATCAAATGTAAATGCCATGAGAATTTAAGAGATATAGGTCTGTTTAAATGAAGAGCTGACTAAGAAAATCAGTCTAAACATAAAGTCAGTAAGTGCTGAATGACAGTAAGGTTTGTGTGAGGAAAATCTCATTTACCAATAAGAGCTGCAGCTTCATCATATTTCCCTTCTCTGCGAAGCTGCCTTTCTTTCATCTTCCGTTCCATCAGCAATCGCTGTCTCTCCTTCTCAGACAACCTTCTCCACTCTGCCTCTCCCATCTGCCAAGGACAAGAAAACAGGTTCTCATCTCAAATATGGAATTTAGCTTTCTCCTGAGAACATTTTCACTCATGCAGCAATGGTCACTATGCAAAAGACATTACTGCATTGATTCAAACCAGGAGGGAAATGACTTTACAAGAACAAGGCTCTTTGTTCATGTTATATTTGTATGCCAGTCAAAGGCAGTGTTAGCTCCTAACAGTCCTAACCAATGACATGCACTGATGATTAAGACTAACACAATCTCAGTCAATCACACGGTCACCCCTCATAATGTCACATTAAGATAAATATGAACTCACAGAAATTCTAAACTTGGAAATTACAAACCTCATTGATGAGAGCTTGGATCAAAAGCTGATCCCTCAAAGCATCATACTTTCCATCCACTGCTTCTTTCAATTTCTCCTCATCATCTGTTTTACTCTCAAGCTGTTCAAATATAACTTTCACAATGTTGGTCACATGACTTTCAGCGATTCTCTTCACAAGCATCTCTTGATCTGCTGTAAAGTCTTCCTGGCTCTGACAAACATAACAAAGAATATAAATAAACTCATGTGGTGTAAGATTTGTTGGGTGTGCAGCTGATGAGAAGGAATGGAGGTGGAGGAATGTATATCCCAACTGCCAAAAATAACCAAAATATGTTTAACTTTAATTCCTTGTGAAGTTATCAAACACACTTACATCTATTCTGCTGACATAAGTGCAATGCACAGCTCAGTAACTTGACTGAAGTTTTGACCTCTTAGAATCTTTATCTGACAGTAATGCTTTTTAAGAATGACTAAAAAAAATAAGAATCCCACATTTTTCAATAGAATTTGAGAACTAACTGCACTTTAACTTTTTACTTTTCCATACCACAGAAATGATCTGTCTATAGGTATCTTCTACATTTGTTTCCAAATGCGCTCATTAAAATCATACTTTCTGATATATCATCATGTCATCATAGATTTGATTCAACATTACAAGTTCTAACATCATGACCCCACGTTTATTACACAGATCTTATTATGTAGGCCATTCTGATATTCCAATACCAGTGGAATAGGATGTTTACTGCAAAAAATGCTTTGAAGAATGTTTCCACTGCTCACTTTTTATGACAGCATGAAGGGTTGAAAAAAGAAATGGACAAGATAAACAAAATCCCACCTCAACTTGAATCCATCAATCATTTTGTTTAGCTGAAGCACGCTACATATTTGAATGAATGTTTCTTGTATCAAATCTCGGAAATGATGATGGCATGGCAGGCAAAATTTTAATAGTTTTAACCCCTTCTCTGCCAAGGCTCAAAAATTAATTCTTCAAATAAAAGCATAGAATCAAAAGAATGCTAATTCTTAATAAATTTAATCTTTTTTTTTCCTTCAGGAAGGGCCAATACTATGTCATCCAAAAAAAGTGTAGTAGTCATGAATCTATTCCATTTCTTTCATTATATAATAATAATATAACTGGACCTACAAAGGCAGTAAAGGAGTTGATATGTAATCCACATGCTTACCTCAGAAACAAATGCCTCCAGGTAAGTCTGTGCCTCACATAACTGTACTTGAAGTAGGTCAGCCATCAGAGAATCTTCCACATTTGTCTTGGTACCATCCAACCTGCTTCCGGCTTTCAGTTCAACAGCACGACATTCCATCTTGATGACTGTTGCCTCTTGCAAAATTTTGAGTTTTTCTGGCACTGATCCTAGAGATAGATGAAATGCATTCAAGCAGTGTCTGGCTGAATCTTTTTCATAGTAAAGTCTGCCAGTCATCATTAGCAATGTTTGCTAAAGCTGAATATTTAATGCATTTGAGATCTAGACATTTTAGGTAGTATGGTTTCAATAAGTAGTAATAAGTCAGTGATAATTCTAGTGATGAGTCAACAACAACACAGTTTTTAAAAAAATCTTAACACTACTGCTAATATCAATTTGTTACTAATTAAATTTGAATTTGCGATTCCACATTTGTACAAGAGAGTCCTTTAGAATTATTCCCTTTGATCAAAACATTGTTTTCCTTGAATGTGATATGTCTAAAAAAAACATGGTCAAAACATCACTCTAAATTTGCCTTGAAATTGCTATGGAAAGAATTATATATCGTCGGTCTTCGCATAGAACCTTGTATAAACATGGCCAGTCCTTTGGGAAGACCAACGATATATCCCAGTCTTACCAGTGTTTCTCCACAAGCTCTGCAATTCAGCCAGCTTATCTTCTCTCTGCTGTTGGGTCTGTATACTCGCCAACTGCTGAATGTCTGTGAAGCCAGGTTCAGACAGCATCTTGGCCAGAATACTCCATTCACTCTCATGTAGTTTATGCAGCAGGGCCATCACAGCTTCCTGCAAGTAAAAATACGACAGTACCTATCACATAGATCAGAGACAGTATCTATGGTGGACACGACCTCACATGAGATCCAATGCCCAGTGAATTCCAAGGTCGCTGAATTTTTCTTTTTTTTTTCATTTGGTGCCCACTTTTTAAAAAAAACTTTCTCTTTATTTACCTACGTATTTTGTAAAGTTTTCTTACCCCTTCCCCTTTTTTCTTTTCTTTTTTGTTCATCCATTAATTTGGTCATTCATACACTGGTACATTTACTTGCTCATCACACTACTCAATGCATTCATTAATTTGTTCATCCACCCACCCTCTTTTAATCTTCATATTATATTTTNACCTTTCCCCTAAATAGAAAAGAAAAAAAAACTAAGTGAGAATCTGAAAGGGAAATGTGATGCAGATCTAACACTAATAGATGTGATGCTGTGCTTCATACTTTTCTGCAAAGTTGGACACATTAGTTTTCATACATGAGTGCTGGTAAACCATTCTATACCTGAAGATGACCATATGTCTCCAAGTGTGATAGCAAACTGACAACATTTCGGTTTACATTCTCAAAATCCTACAAATACTATGACTATGAAACACAGAAGCAAGGCGCCTCATACACATGGCAACAGGAGTGATGAGATTTTGTTCTTCCAATTTTATTTTCCAGTTCACCTTCCTTATATTCTGACTGACCTGCAGTTTGCCCGTGTCTTCTGATTTGGTGACTTGAGGCTTTGATTTGTCAACCTCTTTCCTTGAGCAGGTCTGCAACACATGCCTGGCAAATAGCTCAAACCGGTGGCGGTCATTCTGCAATCTGCAATTATTCACAGGCTAGTGTTAAGAGAAAGGGGTCCTTAAAGAGATACTCCATGGATTTACAGAATATTCCATGACCTGAATGAGACAACACTTTATCAAAGAAGTAGTGTCATGCTGCAAAGTAATGTTTTGCTGTCATACTGTGAAACTGTTTAAAAGATTCACTTTCATGTGGCAGACTTTAGATTTCTGGTAAACACAAGCAATGCTGTATGAAAGAGTGACCAAATGACACAAGTAAAGGATTTTAAAGATTGAGAAAAGAGTTTTAATGCCACTGGCTTTGCAGAGTCTGAAGGTTCATTTTTCCTGGAATTTTCAAAGTTAACTAATGTTTCAAGATATTTCTCCATTTTAGAATTTCAGTGTGCAATTCTGAAACACCTTAACCTAGCAAAAAATTCAGGCTAATTTTATTGATCCATGGAAAAAGTACATAATTATGGTGAACTGGTATTAGTAACAATATACAAAGGCCACATGATAAATTTTAATTCAAGATTAAGATAAAAAGCAGTAATATGCATTCAAAGTGAACCACAGCCGCATTTACATACTCTTAATCCTGGTGAAAAAAAAAAGTGTACAGAACTCCAATATCTTCAAGAAATACTCTGCTATTTTTAGAAGAAAGACTGTATGTGTCAAAATCGCAATATTACAGGAATAAAAAAAAACTTTTGCACTGTGCTGCTTTTTTTCAGTTAAACAGTGATGCCATAAAAGCTATGACAGAACAACCCAGATGGAAAGACACAGAACGTTAAACTCTGTACAAAGGTGCCCAAGGGTGAATTTGATCAAATTTAGCACATATGTCTTTTTCCATGAAATAAAAGTATTTTGTGACAGTATTCTCTATCTACATCACCAAACAGTACCTGTGAGCCTTGTCAGCATTCTGCCTCTCAGCCAATCCAGTTATCAGACCCGCTGCACTGAAATCATGTGCCCATTGCAGTGACATGATCTCCCATCTCAGCTGGCTCAACAGAACCTGTTTGTCATCATCAGATGGCACAAAGTCCAAGGAGCCTTAGAGATTAGAACGGAAATAAAAAGTCAAAACAATAAACTGCTGGTGTGGAGAATACAGCAAAAAAAGGATAATTTGCTGGTTCTGTGATCAGAGCTACTGATATGAGCAGTTGGAAAGTGTGTTAGGGTCATGGGTGAACACTAAGCTTATATGTTGAATTCATGGAACAATATCTAGGCGGTGGGTATTCAAGGTTTAAATTACTGTGAAGTTGGTGTCCCTTTGGCGTAGTGGTAGCATATTCAACGTGTAGGCTGAAAGGGCATAAATTCAATCCCTGGTTGGGACAGTAAGTTTTCTAGTGTTGGGATTTTCAGCCTTTCTTCTCAAAATTGATCTCTCATAGGAATTCTACAAAATCCTTAGTGACACACTAATATCAGATCATGCCCACATTCCTCAAGCTTAAAGAAAATTAATAGAATATGCCATATTACATGGTCACACAGGGATAAAAAAATTCTGAAAATGTGATCTTTCATGGCTCACTGCTAGACTTAAGAATTTCCATATCATTGTGTGAAATTTGGAAGAAATCTCAAACTGCATCTGGGCTTGCAACTGACCTAAGTTTCCAAGCTAGATCCCTACACTACAGAGCTGAATACCTTATGAGCCTAAGCAATAATAGTCCAACAAAATGTTTAATTAAAAGAGACAGTCTTGATTAATCAATGGACGATAATAAACAACTGCATATAATATACATATTCACAACTATGCTAGGTGTGATAAATGGAAAGGGATTTAACTGGCAAAAGGGTATTAAGAAAAATAACAAGTCAGGCAGAATTTTGATACTTTCTGAATTCAGTGAATATTATTTATCTCTAGCCATGTCAAGTGTTATAATGACTACGTACACTGGCTTCATAATTATTTCTATTCACATAGACCATATCGTCACCGTCTCCTAACACTGTCGTAACTGATTTTTGGTAGATTTGCATTTACGACAGTATTAGGGGACGGTGACGATATATGCTCACACAAACTTTCTAACAGAGAGCATCTCAATTTCAATATAACCATCATAATTTTGTACAGATACTCAACATACCAGCCACATAGTTTTTCACAAAGTTTTTCTCTGCCATGAAACGCCTGTGCAGGAAAGAGATTGTCTCAGGTCCTCCAGAATCTTCAGCTGTCACACCATTATCCTCCGACACCAGGTCGCTTTCAGCTGCAGGCCAAAGAAATTAATATCTCAAAGTTTGCTGTAAATTGTGAAATGGCTGATCTCTTAAAAAAAGAACTTCAAAACATGCTTCTGGATCCATCACTTTTTGACACTCATAAGGGGCTGGATTACACTTAAGTCAAGACTCCTAAATGTCAATCTATTTTCTCATATCTTTATAAAAATTTCTTTGCAGGATGAAACTGGGAAATTAAATCCATAACTTTTACTGACATGGTTCACATATTTTCACATATCTCTTAGCCATGAGAATTTGTTTTAAGGGTTTATTTTGTTGTTCAATGAGCACTTCTTCACCTTTATATTTTTTTATATTCTTACGAATCTGCATTACACAAATAGGTGCAGCTAGTTCCACTTACTATCAACTCCTCAGAAATATGCAAATGTTTTGATTTAAAGCAGAAGAATGTAATTCTATTGTTTTTGCTGTTAAGCATGTTATGATTATGTAGCCCTGCCTGCATTCACAGCAAAACAGTACATTATTTCTTGACCACGAAGAATCAGTACTCATTTTTGCATGAACCTGTGTAAAATTTTCTGAAAATGAAGTCTCCTTGAAGAAAGAATACCCTGTTTGCTTATGTTCCAAAGGGCAACTTACTTTTCAGAACAGCATCAAAGTACTGATGCCTTCCCATTCCACTGGTGTATGGCAAGGATGGCCTGAGATGGAAACCAGGGAATATGCAAGCTGACATGTCCTCACTATTGCCTGGCAGATGAAAATAGAACACAAAGACATTGTTTCAACAAGTGTGAAATTTCCTGTCAAACTGCTGAAAACTTGCTGCACAGTGCCTATTATAACTCTAACATCTGAACTCCACTAAATATCATGACCTTGATATTCTGCCCTAAACTTGGATTTAGTGATAGATGACTGGCCATGTTAATAAGCCCTATAGGAAATTACTACTATTACTACTATGACTTTTATTGATATCATAAGGAAATTGATTGTCATACAAGTTTACACATCTCATTCATAATACAAACACACAGAACAATGCACATCATTCATGTGAATACATAATATTACAAATGAAATATAATACAAAGTCATTGCTGGTCGTCTGTTTTGCAGCACCTTGAAGATTATGTGTCTTGGGTTTGAAGGTTTGATCCTATGTGGTACCCTTTGCTTCACTCCTCACACCCCCTCACCCCCTTTTCCTCCACAGTATTGTTATAGCTGTAAGTATGGGTGTTCATGAATCACTTTCACGAAGAAATCTTCATTGAGATTTTTGAAGAATCATGAAAGCTGCAAAGATGTTGGCAATGATTTTGAAGCTACTGGAAGGTGCAGAGAAGCTTTTCCATGAATGTCCTGATGCACTGGGAGATGGGAAATATACTGTGAACCTTGCAACCTGAGGACAACTTGATAGGTGTGGAATTGACCACTGTGGCTATGAGCCAAGAATGACGCTGAAAGCTGTTCCAATGACACTCATGTATAAACGCATGTTTAAATAAACCACAATCATACAGAGACTCATGTTTCCTTTCTGCATCATATTAAAATGCTACAATCATTCCATTTTTCTGGTACTGACCCTCATTCCACAGTGCTGTTTCCCGAGCTGTAAGAGGAGCAAGTAATTTATTCTTCTGCTTGTCACTCATTTTCATCCAAGCTGTCTTTCCTTGTTGCTGGGAGAGACACTCATTCCGCAGATAAAAGCGAAGGGTTGCATACTTCTCTTCAATGAGCTGAAAAGCAGGGACAGAATCAGAGCTTCTTAATCTTTATGCACCAGACTACATCTGTGGAGAGTGTCCCACTTTACAACTGATAAACAGTGTGCAGCTTATTGCTAATCTCTTTCCCCCACTCCCGTCAGAAGACATTTTGCTCAACAACCATTGTGAGATCCTGACCTAAGCTGGGAATATACCTGCAGAGAATGAATGCTCAGTAGAAAGGCATATGTTGTGGCCAAAATGATGTGAAAAGGTTAATATTCTTATGGCAAAAGTTGCAATATGACTTTCTATGTCAAATTGATACCAAAAAAAGCATTCTCATTCAATATTAATTGTCTTCCAGGTCATGGAATGTAACTAAGCCAGCTGGTCTGCTGGAGTGGTGGTAATATGAGATCAGGAGCTCTGCTACCAATAAATCTTTTAAAATGAAATGGTTTAGACCTAACAGCTTTACAAGGCAACATGCCACCCACAATCTCCCCTCAATCACACACACAAATTATTGATAAAAAAAAAATTCCAGAGCTGAAAGAAAGTGATTGAGATAACAGTGATGGAATAACAAGGAGAGATTAAGCCGACTGTTGATTTATTGGTTCTCTTATGCTTATTGTGATGAGCACTTTATTCAGTGCACACAGATACTATGCATTGCCATCACATGTGCCAGAGATTAATCATGTTAAGGGCTAACCCTTTCCTACCTAACCTACTTCCTGATTTGCAGGCCTGCTGTATTTTTTAGTCTAATTCACTTTTTATCGCTATGGAATATCTGTGGAGTACAGTCAACTCTCTGAATACTCACAACTCCTTAAATGCAACTTTTTTTCCCATGGCAAAATGCTATAGTTTTATAAACAAGGTACTCGATAATCGCA
The DNA here is from genome assembly GCA_033807755.1 of Ellobium chinense. Lineage (NCBI taxonomy): Eukaryota > Metazoa > Mollusca > Gastropoda > Ellobiida > Ellobiidae > Ellobium > Ellobium chinense. Next base: position 29,861 of record JAWQUT010000040.1, on the reverse strand, counting down.
AATTCTTTTAGTCACAACATTTTTCATGCTCCCGAGGAGTTGTGATTAAGAGGAGTTGAAAGATTTATGTACAATTACACAGCCTAGTTTGATACCACACAAAAGCACTGGAGTGAGAGAATAAATATCTGCAATTTTATCACCACCGTTGAAAGCACATCTACAACCTCATGTTAAATATGGCAGTGCTGCTTTTCATAACAGTCATTGATTGCTTAAAAAACATTCATACTTACCTTTTCGAAGTCAGCAGAATTTGTGTCCCCGTCAAATCTGGTGAAGATTTTCATCACAAGGTGGCAGTGGCTGTTCTTCTTGGCTTTCTCCTCCTGAGCTATTTTCCCAAGCATATTCTGCCCAGTCTGAAGGAATTACAAGTCCTTTAATCGTGAAACAGGATTTGTGCAAATGTAAATCTACTTTGATACAGATTATTTTCTCAGACACTTTGTAAATGATAGCAAGTACTCTGGCCCCAAGAGGACTATGGAAATGGATGTGGGATCAGACTGTGAATCAACAGGTCATGGTGTTGATTTCTGATATAGTACTTGGCAAATCATTTCATACAGTTTTCTCAATTCATTCCTTTGAATACCTAGCAATAGGTCATGAAAGACACTGTCAGAGTTTTACTTTGAGTCTTAAGACCCTCATACTTCAGACAGTGAAATGAAACTTGTCTGTAATAAAGCCAGCTGGAAATAGTATTCTGTCTTTTTTGATATGATGAAACAGCCAGACCTTCTAATGATATTCTGACTAATAACAACATAAAAACATTGCCTTGAAATATATCTGAAGCAAAAGGTGCCTTGTGCTAGGACGAAAAGATTGAATTAGTGGGAATAGGATGCTTATTTAAGTTGAGGACTAGTCAGAGGATAACAAACTGAAAGTGTTACTCAACTGGCAGTCAAAGTAAGAGAATAGGCAGAAAGACTTGCACCAAGACCCAAAATGACATTACTCTTACTCAACTTAATGAGAATGCAAGAGAAATTACTCTCACCATTGCGGACAACTGATTTATGGCCTCTGCCAGCTCAATGTCCTGAAGATCTTGCAGCTCTGCCAGCAGATGTGCCACAACCTCCTCCATTAAAACAGCCCTGCCCAATGTCCTGCATAGTGCATGCTTCTTGCCTGCTGTCCTGATGGCCCCAGCTTCCTCCAGGATGAATGTGTGTTCCTCTTCATTTTCTGAGGCAATAGAAACACAGATGTGCCATAATAATACAGACCACATGTGTTGCAAAGGTTGGCTAATTTCAGATTTTGCTCAAGGAGTTTGATGAGTCACAAGTGTGGGAACTGCCTTTCTCATCTTGGCAAGCTATTTTAAATGAGAGATAATCTCCCTTAGCTCAGATATGAGATACCTACAAGGAATTTTATATCCCAAGTCAGCTAAGCGATGTCACCTCATTCATGTTTAATAATTTACCTCACTGACTGCAGTACATTCATAAGCCATCAACGGAGATTACCCACATCGAAATCATATTCACTGAATGAACAAAAAAAAAGCTAAGAATTCATTACTACTTGCCATGGTATTCAGTGCAGCCACTAGAGTACCTAATTTCCACATATTCAAGAATGGTGCAACAAAGTGTTCATTGATCTAACTAAGTATGTGAACTCGCTGCCACATTGTATTTTTACTGACAGAGTCACCTGGTGCAACATTTTTCATGGGTATCACTGTTGACTTTCAGTGTTAAAAAATGTGAGGAACCGGTAAAGTCTTGGTAAAGACTATAGCACTCACTGCTTGGTGGTGCCTCACGATAAGCATTTTGATCTCGATGGGAATCAGATCATAAAACAAAAACACTAATGAGGATTCCCTACATCTCTTCAGTTTGAGTGTTCAGAGAAGGTAACAGGCAGAGAAAAAGTTAAAATGTATTAACCTTTGTCATCCAAGTCCAGTGCATCTCTTTTGGCCTTGAGTTCTTGAACCCTTTTTGAAGCCTGGTCAGGGGACATGACTGATGCAGCCTCGACAAGCTCATCCAAGCCATCGTCTTGCAGGAATCCAAGCATGATCTCCCTTTCTTTGTAATGTCTTCTCAGAATGGCACGTAAGAGGACAGCTTGGAGGGCATTCTCATCACCTGGACAATGCCGAGATATAATGACATTGCTTCATAATGGAGTGACACTACAGTCTCCAGCCTGCAGCCATGTCACATATCAATTTCAGGCAGAAATACTGGCTTGAGTAAAATATGTATATAAACAAGTCGAAGAAGGTTAGTGTATTTATATGTGTAAGGAATGAGTCCTTTAGAGACAGAGGAACGAAGATAGACAGATAAAGGAGGAGGGAAGAGGAGAGAGAAAGAGAGAGAAAGCAAGCCAGAGCATGTTTCCTGGTTTCTGTGGTAATCTCTGTTGTCTGTTTGATACTATATATATATCATTTATACTATCTGTGCAATCACTGTGTCATTAAATGCTAGTTTAATGGGTTCTCTTTGGTTTCTGTATACTGTTTAACAACAACCTGAATTAACTTTTTGCATCTTGGAAAAAAAACAACAAACTTGTAATAGTGATGATGAGAATAATAGTCTATATACTTGAATGGCCCAGAAAACCACAAATCAATACAAAGGAGACAGACCGTGGGAAAGTGCGGCTGAAAAGCAAGAGGTCTATGCAGGGGCATTCCTTTGGTCATGTGCCTAGGGTAATACTTCACTACAATTAGTGTGTCATTTTGCACTTTCGAATGCAATCTTCTACAACAAGTATAAAGAAAACTGCTCTAGATTTGTTATGGAATGCAATCTTCTGCAACAAGTATAAAGAGAGCTGCTCTAGATTTGTATAAAAGGACATGTTCAATGCAAACTGATCCAAAAATGGGATTTAAGATGTGCAGTTCTCTTTGGATCTGACATGGAAACTGCAGATTAACATGCAAAATGGTACATTAGTTATGGTAATGTATTATCTTGGGCACCTCACCTATAAACTCAAACCCAGAAAAGCTGTATAAACCTTATTCAGATATGTCTGCATCCTGATATGGGTGATTCAATAGATGGCAAAACATGAATGGGTGTGCCCATTATGCAACATTAACATAGTCTGATAAAAGGGGTTATGTTGGTTTTCCAGCCAAAATCACTTTTTTGCATATCCATGGTCCATATGTCAATATTTATCTCCCAACAAAAAGTTCTGTAACAACTGTGGATGCCCTTGATAGACAAGAGCAGAAATTAGATAAGAATTTTCTTGAAGCAAAGAGTTATATTCATATAGTACCCATCAAATTTCTCTACAACAGTTTTAGCAAACTTAATCCCTTTTGTCGGAAGATGTTAGCACAACCCTGGCTCTTAAAAACATCATTGGACTGATTATAGTGTGTCAGTGTAGATGATGATAACAAGTGTGATCAATGATCAGCCAACTTTCAAGGACTGCCGAGAGATTTGTCCACCTACTTTCTGCTGGTGCAAGTTTCTCATCTTGTGGTGACCGTAATTTCTCTCTGGACATAATGGCCTTTTTCCTCAGGGCAGCTCTTTTTTGTGCCAATGTCAGCTGCCTGTCATGATCAGCTTTTGACCTAAATGTAACGATCAGTAACAATCAATAGTAAGCATCATGATCTTTCCGGCCATCTTGAAGGGGGCATTTTTAGATTAAATTTAATGGTTTGTCAGTATTTATGGGCCCCCTCTTTGGTTTTTCAATGAGAGAGTGTTTAAAGAGTGTGTGTTCCAAAAAGATTATTGATTTCACAGCACTGGTTGGTTATTTGGTCATAATTATAGTCCACTAACTGGTTGCCTTATTCAGAGACTTCCAAACAAGTCAAAAATAATTTCTAGGATGAAGAGTATCATAGATGATATGAAGGATCACACTAAGTAGAAAACCTGCCTAAAAAGCAGCTCCTTCCCAATGCAATGACCAAATGCCATACAGGAATACTGTCCTGGCTTGTTGCTTCATGAGATAATGTTTTTGTTTCTCTTTAAGGAAAAAAAAATCACCTGATGCTACAATCTTCAATTATTTTTTGTATCCACACCCTCGTTAATCAAATCTGAGACAGACTCATACATACTCTCTTTAATCAAATTAACTTCCTCTAATATCCCTTTTCATATCCCTTTCTCCCAATGTCTTATATACTCTGTTTATTTTCAAATTATGTGCCTTGTCAGCAAATAAATAACTATAATAATCATTCTATAATATTAATGCACACAAATCCCACTGAAAAGTGCCTTACAGAACCAAAGCCAATACTAACCAGGCTGCTCAAAATGAGAAAATATGTAATAGGATAATGCTCAGAACCATGTATTCACTATCACTCTCTTCACTGACCTTCCAGACAGGGCTGAACCTATCCTCTCCAGCAGTCCAACAGCCAGAAGAGCTGTCTCATGATCCCCTTCAGAGCTGGCCACAAATTTTTCGGCAGCCATTCGAGACAGCTGAATGTGCCTGACTTTGCTGAGGACTTGCTTGACCTCATCACTGTGTAACCATGACAGCAAGGAATCCTGTTCCTGGTCGTGGCGGGGCGTGAGGTCAGCTAGCAAGTTGATGGGCTGGTTTGTTGAGGGAGGTGCTGGTGGGACTGATGAAAGAGAGTCATGCCATGCATTTTTGATGTGCAGTGAGATGAGTAAAGATTTCATTAGAAAAAAAATAAGTACATGTAACAAGAAGGCAAAGCAAGTCTGCAGACGTGCAGGGGTTGACTGAGGGCAGCCAACCTAGGCAAGACTAAATAACTCCAAACAAGCAATCAAGGCAAACTTAATTTGCTGTTCAGTGCTTCAATGAACAATAACTTCCTAATCCTTGAGGAACTGGTATTTGTTTATTTGCTATTCCTTTACAAGATAAGATACTCTTTTAAGGACCTGCAATATTTGTATATCACATATCATCATAATTAGGAACAAAACTTCTGTCATGTTACACAGAATCAGATTTTTGAGAAGCCTGCAGGTATCAAGGCCAATGAATTATGATTTAGTAACACAGTTAAAAAAAACCAGCGTAAGTTTGTGATAATGAGCAGATAATAAGTGCTTCTCTCTTGGAACTTAAGATTCTGATGTTCTTGAACCAAAGATTTATTACTGATCCTAAATTTTGAGCTGGGTATCAGTGTAAAGACTAGGAAATGTGCAGTTTGCATGGATGATGATCACAGTGAGATTTTATGAATGACATTGATTTCTCAGCTTTTACTAGGCTAAATGTGGAAATGTGAGGTTTGAAAATGACAATACAGCATCCATTTTGTGCTGTTCCTGATATCAAATACCTCCAAAAACCTCTCTTGCTGCCTTACAAGATTTTAACCTTTGAGCTTAGAAAGCATTCAAGAGCTACAAATCCAGAAATGTGGCACACATCACCACTCATGGCTAAAGTATAATGAATGTGAAGTGTTCTCAAATTTGAAGATGAAACATCTGTTTAACAAGTTTTAACCTTTCATCAATCTATGGCTAATAACTAGCACACATAAATGACTTCTTCCCAATCTAAAGTCCCAGAGTCAGTATAAAAACAGTCAAGATGTCGAAGTACTTACCATTCACAAACACTTTGTCCTCTCCAATAAGAGATCTCATGGACGCCAAAGCCTGCAGATCAAGAGTGCAAGTATGCAGTATTAAATCTGAGGCAATTATTAAGCAAATCCATCCATGTCACAATAAAATAGACTGCCAGGTGCCACCCATCCCACACACTCCTGATAAGAAATACTAAAGTAACATGCTGTTCTAGAACAACCAAGCAAGAAAATCATTTGCATGGGTATTAATCAGGCCCATGATAACTTTGGGCCTCCCCTCTTTCCAAGTAACATCAACGCACCACTCTGTTTTACCTCCAACCTACCAATGTAAACTATACCCACCTTGCTATTTCCAAGAAATGTAAGGGCTCTGCATGGGAGGGAAGCAAGGGAGATGGAGTGGGGATCGGTAGTTATGACCCAGGTCCATTAATCTTTTTTTCTGTATCAGCTCAGGTCAGATTAAGTTTAAAGCACTACAGTCACAGGCAGAATATAAATGCAAGGCTATATCAGTCTTAAAATCATTGAAATAATATGACTTTTATCGCATGCATTAGTCAAATTTAACTTTTACAGTAATGTCCCAGGTCAGACTCTCCAGATAATTTTAGTCAATGGGGTCACTTTATCAATTCACATTTCCTCTCAGATTATATGCTTTTCTCACCATCACTATCAAATGTCTTAAACTGCCTGTCCTATGCTCCAGAATGACTGAACTATGAACCTCTAGATTACACAAGTGTCTCCCCTGAACACTTACCTGAGACCTTGACCCAATCAAAGTGTCCAAGGTCTGCAAGTTTCCTTCTCCTCTTGTTTGCTTTTCCTCCTTTCTCTGTTTGATGATCTCTCTCTTTTTCTCCTCCTTGGACAAGCTGTGGAACACATATCACACAAAAATCAGTTCACAAACCCATAGCAACATGTAACAACAGTCAAAACATTTCATCACTGCATTAGCATAATGATTTAATAGCCTCGCTGTGGATTCTTATTAAACAGAAACAAGAAGTGCTGCCTATACTGCTAATGTTTATTCCACCTGACTGAATGCTTACAGGACTGCAATATTTTTCAGGAACCAGAAACAAACTTGAGAACAAACTGTGCAAAAGATCTGGATTCACTTGAAATATCTACACATGATGCTACTTTATTCTCCATGTCCTGCCCAATGGACCAAAGTTAAAGACAGACCAAACCAACTAGCCCTAAAGCACTCAGGCAAGTCACCAGACAAGGTAATAACCTTGTGTAACACACTGATGCCGCCAAGCGGACTTGCAATGTTGGAGACTTTGCTTTATGAAATTACTGATTTTCATTAAGGAATAGTTCAGAATAAATCTCTCTTCATAATTATGTTCACAACGTTTGTGCACTGAGCTACAGTGGAAGCTGTATATAGCATCCACCATTCATTGCTTAGAAAAACAGTCACCTTGGAGGTGGTCATCTTACACAGATGCAGTTTTTTGTAGTCAGGACAACAAACCTTTCCATTCTAAGTTTTTAAGTGTTGGATGGATATATAGATCTAGAATTTTAAAAAGATAATCATATATTCGAATTAGAAATAAAAGGCAACTGCGATAGACAGCTGGTCTTCTGACCATGAAACTGTACAGTGTCTAAGCCTTAATCTGCTACACTCACCTCTTCCATGTTGATCCCATCTTCTCCATGAGGCCAAACACAAGAACTTGGTCCCTCAGGGTCTTGTACTTGCCCTCCACAGCTTTCAGATACTCTGCCTCCTCAGGGCTCACCTCTACACTGCCCAGAACCACATAGGCAATGCTGTTAAAGTGTTCATCTTTGATGGCCTCTATCTCTAGAAGCACAGCCCTCTTCAGTTCAGAGTCCGTCTACATAACAAACAACAGAAAATCATAAATCGTTAACATGTTAAATTATCAAAGCAATTAAAAATGTAAATTAAAATTTGAAATGACTTACTTCTTAACAGGATCTGGCTTTCTGATCTTCAGACATTCTTCAGTTTAAAACTAACATCACAGCCTCATTCCTGATCACATTATGTACAAAGCAAGACTAATTCACTGTGCTGGAATACATGACAAGTTATATACCTTTCCATGGAGATCCAGAATGACCTTTCGAAATTCTACTTCCTGTCTCTGCTGAACATCTGCCAGAACAGCTGCCCTTACAAACTCCTCTCTCACATTGTGGTTCTTGGCCTCCATTTCTAGGCGCCTTTCTTCAAAGTATAAGCCGACAGCTAGGAGATTTCGTGGACAATCAAAGACTTAAAAAGTCATATGGCAGGAACATATGCTGCTTACACCTTAATCAGCTTGTAAATAAAAATCAGTGAGTGCCCTCTGACACAGTAGAACAAAACACTGCATACTGCTTACCTCTTTATATAGGTTGTAAATTTAATACAAAATTTGTGAACCATCCTTGCAAAGTGAATCTTAATACTCATAGTGCTAGGTGCCTGTGGTCTATGCCATGCCCTCACTAATGACACAGATTTGGCAGTTTCATTGTTTCACTTTGAAGACTGTCACTTCCCCAACTATGCCGCAGCTGAATGTTTTCAATGCTAGCACTTCCCTAATTGCTATAAACACATAAAAAAATTCAACACTTGCATTCAGAGGAATAGTATACCAGTGATAACTGAAGTGATGCATAAGTCACAAGGGTGAAGTCAACACCTAGACAATCCAAACTCTGACTCAAAAAATGATTCAGTATGTTAAAAAAAAACAACAAAAAAAACCACAACGTGTGGTTTTCTGTCATGAAATTAGATGGCTGAATTTCAAATTTCTTCATTGTAAGTGAAAAAAGAAAAAGGACTGTCACCAGTCTCCCATATTACAGTTGCACATGGTGAGGAGACTGCCTCTGTATTGTGATCACCTGCTGAGGCAATCAGGTCTCTGAGATGCCCTGTTGATATTAACTTTATGTGTAACTGCTACATCACTACCATGTGTGACTACATTTACCCTTTTTCATGTCCCAAATATTAAACCTTGTGAAGATAGCATCACCTCGTTTCTTACTGACATGTAAGCAGAAGTCATATCTTTTTTGCACTGATGGCAACCAGGCAAATGCATAAGGTGAACTCATGCAGCTGTAAGATGGGGGGGGGGACTGAAAACTTCAAGGCAAAACAATAAGACAGCTGATACTGGGTCAAGCAGTGAGGTGCAGCATGAATCTTCCTGTTTAATGCAACAAGAATTATAAAACTTAAGAAACAACAGCCAACTGACTGATCTGATACTTTCTAATGGGCATTCAGCCATGAGCCTACTAATGTTTTTTTGTTCCTGCAAACTTCTGTAAGCTGGAATGTATGATTTGTCTATTTTATTGCATCATTTGGCCAAGATATATTAACAAAAGAACCAAATGCAAAAGATTTCTTCATCTCTTGACCAAACATAAATGCTTGCATAAAGAGACCATAAAGAAGAAAAGTGGTTATAACTTACTGATTAAGCTGTTTCATATATATTTAAATTTATTAGCCGTTACCTTCCTGCAGTAGCTTTTGATTAACAGCAGGATCAGGGTCATTTGATTTCTTCCACTCCTCTCTCTGCCTGCGCAAAGTTCGAATCCTCCTTTTGCGGTCTTCAGGGGACATGCTTGATGCGATATGGATGAATGTTGCACTGTCGTGACCTTGCAGCATGTAGATTATGGCCTGAAAGCATTTCATGGATACACACTTACTTTTCTTTGAACAGGACCGTGGATTACTGAACTGCCAACTCTTAAATTCATGCACTTTGCAAAAATAATGATTAGTTTTATAAATTAATTCAACCTGTCGTGACCTTACAGAATGCAGATTATGGCCTCAAAGATTTCCTGGATATACACTTACTTATCTATAAGTATTTATCTTCATTCTTTGAACAGGTCCATGGGTGACTGAACTGCTAACTCACAAATTCATGCACTTTGCTAAAATAATGTTCAGTTCTACAAATTAATTCCATCTCCCATTCTCTCTTTTCCCATTCCATAAGTTTAACTATACTAACGCTGAAATGATGATTTTGTCTTACATTTTTCCCTTTAGCATCGATGCTGAATGTAGCTCTAGGGTGTTCAAGAGCAACATAATGAGGAATAAACACCTAACAGGCCCAACTACAAATAACAACAGGTCCTTTGTGAATTCTTGACTGTTTTCTATGGCTTCTTAATAGTGATGCTGATATCACAAATTTGATCTTGTAGTTATTTTCATACAGGTTCAGTTGCAAGTACTCACTGCTGATCATTGTCATTGATGTGTACATTACCACATTTTCTGCAACCCATGTTTATTTAGGAATTCAAACAATGTCCAAAAAAAAGAAGAAAAGGTTTTTAACCTCTCTAAGGTTAAAAAAAAAAAAGTACCTCTCTCCCTAAATTAGAAGCAAACAAAATTATTACCACTCTTCTCTAAGTAAAATACAATATTTTAATCTTTCTAAGTAAGAAAAAAAATTCTGTCTCTCTCTCTCTAAGTCAAAAATAAAATTTTACCTCAGTAAGTATACAAAAAAATTTACCTCTTCAATTCCAAAATTTTGTTTTTACCTCTCTCTCTAAGTAGTAACAATGCTCCAGCTCCTCTGTCAGCCTTGCTTTAAGTGCCACTATCCCCCGCTCCACCAAACTATCCAGGTCAGGTGCTGCTGATGACCTTTTGGTGGGTCTGTGCCCTTTCCGAGCCTCGAGTCTCAACTCTGCTAGTTTTTCAGATCTCTGACGATCCCAGTCATAACTGGGGATCATTTGAAGAATATCATCGGAGGAATTTCAGCATGTCATAAAAATTTCGGAACAGAACAGAGATAAATATGATAAACAAGTGTCAGCTGATTCATTTCTTTAGTGAAAAGGACTTGCTCATCTAAACTTTGTCAAGCCCACTGATTAAGAGTAGTCAGTGGTGAGCACCTTCAGGAGCAACCAATAAATCTGGCCCTCCAAATGTAACGCCACCAAGAGTCCCTAACCACATGTCCCAAACATTGTAAACAGAATTTTAAAAAAACGTTTCTCAAAGACTTTTCCTTGATATTTCCAGGTAGTCCAACATTCTGTCCTTGATTATAGGACAATTAAGTTCAATACAATACAAATGGTTGTTCACTGAAATTTATTGGAGTTTTACAAGATTCACTCTGTAACCCACAAGAGAATAGTTCTGGGCAAAATTCAATGTCAATCAATTCCAGCCTGACATTTTTACCAATTTCAAATATTTTCATGACCCAGAAACACCAATGGCAAATTTCCATGATTTTTCCAGATTATCTAGTCTGTGGTAACTTTGTGCTAACAGCCAACTGTGAAGTGATGCAAGAGTTTCTTAAGGTCTTGCAGTCTAATTATATGAAGCAGCACCTAATCACTCATGAACCAAATGGCAGTCTCAAGCAGAATTGAGCAGAACTGAGATCATATGAACACAGTTTGTGAACTTAAGTTCAGTCCGCCTAAACTTGATCTGAGCTTATTAAGTAGTTTGGAAAAACTGATGTGGATCTGAACTGTAGCTATTTTAGGTGTTTGATATGAACTTAAATTTTCTACCTAAATTTTGGTTCGACCCACATCCAGCTCAAAATCCAGAATCAAATGCCAGTTTCTAAAACCAAGGGGAACTGATCTGATGCGCAAAACTACTCCATTTTCATAGAACTGAGCTAAACTTGATCATACGAATATTTCCTCTTGCTGAACTGACTTTTAACTTGCCCAACCCTGGTCACAAGCCTGTGGAACTTGGGAACCCTGCGGGATGAAGCTATTCTCAAATTCTCTATACCCAGCTTGAAAACCCTTTCCACAAGGAGGATTAGTTTTGTATTCTAATCATGCTGTGAGGACCAGATCTCTAAAAGTGAATGCATGTTTCATCATGTTTCTTCTCCTTTAAGTACCATGGTTGACTTGCTTTGGCAATCATGGACGTCTATTTCTTTCTGGTTGCTGTCCACCTTAACCCTCATGATGTGGTGTTAGAATTAATTCTGCCGTCTGCTTGCTATGCTGGAATGCAGCAATAGAACATATACACATCTCCTTGCCAAGTGCAAAGTGTGATGATCGAATTTCTCAGCCCAGTGTCAGCTGACCGACCAGGAGATGACATGTGCAATGGTCATTATCTGTAACAATGGTCACGCAGCCAGCGGGAGGCTGGACTCAAGGTGCCTCACATTGTGAGAGTTAACATTACCCCAGTGTTCTGTGTCCCAATCCAGCTATGTAGTTGTCCATTTGCTACCAAATACTCTGACCACTGTCCTCTCACTGAATGTTCTATAAATTCAGCTTATTCTTCCCCTCACTGTTGTATTCCCTTTCCAGATGTGTGCATTTATTTTCTGAACTATATATAGCACTCTATGGCCTGGAAGAAATCTGCAGGCTGTGTTTAAGTCTCTTGGCGAACCAAATTTTGGACACCTTGTGCAACACCACCTGTAAAGTGACTTGCGCTAAGAAAGAAGGTGGTTGCCATATACAAGCTCAACTTAACTGTGCAAGAAGTAAAAGACTAATTAAACCCAGTCATTATCTGGCGACTACCAAAGTATTTTGGATATATAATGCTACAGAATTACTATGGTAACCCATCAGTTGAAAGAGCTGAACACCTGGCTAGCACGGTAAATTGTTCCAATCTTGTCATGGGCCTGGTTATGAAAATAACATACCTTGGATAATGCAGTCTTAAATATTTAAATAAGATTCAAAGGATGGTTGTGTTGTTAAGGTTTTATTGCAATTCTCCATTGGGAGGTTAACACAATTTAATGATAACAATGCACTTTATAAGTCTCATTTCCAGGCTAATGCCCACTCACACAACTTCACACTATCATTACCCCAGCAGGCCAGATCACTCTAGGACTTTTTCATCTCCCTGGGGAGTATACAGTGCCGCTGCCATTTGGAGATGCTGATCAATAGTATTCTGACAATATATTTCATTGCCGATGGTCAGGTACCCATTCTACAGATGGGTGGACTGAGGAAAATGTGGATGAAATTCTTTCCCGAGGTGCTTACACATGATCATGGTTGAAATTCGAACCCATGATCTTTAGATCTTAAATTCTACACTGCAACCATCTGGCCACGCTGCTCCACACTACAATCTGAAGTACATAACCCTATTCCACACCTTTTTGGCTTGTATGTCTGGGGTCTCTCACTTAACCCAACCGCCAGCCCTGCTGGTGTGATGAGTGCCTCCTCTTGTAGCAGACGCAACTGTCTGAGAAGAGGCCAGTAGAATTGTTCCAGTATCTTTGTCTCTTCCGCATATGAATACTGCCTCAAAGAATCAAGAATCAGTTTCTTCTCAGAGTTGCATCGTTTGATCAGCTGCTCTAGAGCTGCGCCACATGAGGTCAGCTCTCCTGAAAATTTAAATAAAAGACAAAACAAATTTTTTATATGATAATAAAGCTTAAGCATCTTCCTAACTGACTTTTGATCGAAATAAGTTCATTTTTGTGTATTTCATATGATGACAATATGTTACAAAATATTTATTTACAGGCTGCTCTTATACAACATCTATAGAAATTACACATAAATGATTAAACTTACATAAAACACCATGAAGGTTGCACAGTATCATATGTATTGTATTCCTGATAATTACTGATAAGTACTGTGGAATCTGACTTATTCATAGTCTCATTAAAGAGAGATATACTGATCATGCCCAAACAAGTTTACACAGTCACCTTTTATTTTACAGTCTTACTGAAGAGGTTACATACAGCTGACTCCTTTCCTCTAGCAAAGAAAGGATATATCATGCAAAGCCAAATGTAGCCAGATATCTTCAGTTTCACTGCTGCAATAAATTTCTCTAACATGGACACAAATTTGACCATACCTAGGAGATTTTCAGAGAAGCAAGAAATTGTTAGAACTTCTAGAGGTTAAAGGATTAATGAGTTCTTTAACTGTTTATGAGTCCTACACTAGCACAAACTCCTCTTTGTTGGAAGTTTCTCAGGTACAAGGAAAATTGTTTGATTAAAAGTATCATGGGCGAGATTTAATTAGATTGTAAGATTCTGCTGTGATTAAGTGAAATTGCAGTTAAACGTGGACATACACGTCAAAAATAAATTTGTTTCCCAGTACGCTTTCCCTCTGAAAATTATGGTGCATACCGAGACAATCTGATGATCAAAAAGCATCGTTCTGTTACCTCATGTGTATGTAATATGACGCAATAAAAATAGCTTGGGTGACTGGGATTTGCCCTTGCGTCTAGAGCTATTTCCTTTCCCTGAACAGCAGCTGCTTGTGGCGAAAACGGTGACATCACTGAAGTTCCAGCAACTACAGACATCTCTATCTGACAACATATCATTTAGCTTTCAATTAAGGTTTTGGTCATCCAAATTAAAAAGTGGAGTTTGACCGTGTAAGCTAGGTAAAGTATTCTGCATTTTTATTACCCTGCATGAATTTGTTAGACACAGCTGCCATTTACAGTGGAATTACAAGATTCATACAGACATATTATTACCTGTCCACAGGGCACTGGCTAGACAGCTTGGGTACAACGTACTGTATTTGACTTAAGCTTATGGCCAATGCGCGCGCAGTGGGTGTAAGAATTCAGACTTTGTATAACGTAACCTTGTAGGTTGTCTCGGGCAGGCAGAGGCATTATATAATGTTGACAGCCACTTGAAAGACTATTTTATTGGAATAACATGGTATTGTATGATTTAACACGGTCTGTAGGACGATGCAGCTTTCCTTTAAGTGAACTGTAACTAAGTAAGACAACTGCATTTACATACCTGCCATTAAGTCTGCATGCTTTGCTTCCAGGGTAGCATTGACCTGATCCTCATCCAATCCATTACTCTCCAGTTGTTGTCTGAGCTCAGCAAATTCTTCTCTCTTCCAACTTTCAATGTTATTAAGATATCCCAGCATGCCCAGCACAGACATGGGCAGTGTCAGATTTGACCCTTCCAGTTCTAGGAAATGTGTATCTGCCATAGGCGTCTGCTCTTTCATCCTTTCTTTCAGCTTCCTAGTCAACTGCTGATAAATTTCTGCCTTTTCAGTATCCATGTCTATGGTAGAATAAAGAAAAAAAAAAAATCAAAATTAGCTTAGCACACTACAACTTGTGTTTGCGCACCGAAGTCTAAGCTTTGTGGGTCTCCCAGAACTGTATTTTGGAGGAGTCAAGATAAATGCTCTGAGTGCCTCCTATGTCTGAAGGAAAATGAGGGTGTTTTTTTTTTTGAATAGCAAAGAATTTTAAAAAGCATGGGATACTAACAGACAAAATGTCCAGATGCGCAGACACTGGACTTATTGACAACGTCTTTCATTAGGGCATCTGCGGCACTGTCAGACAGTCAGTACTCCCAGACAAGACGTTTAAGGAATTTTTTTGAAAAGTTTAATACTTGCTTGATGTCATTGACGCTGGTGTGTTCTGAAAGAAGAAGTGTGTTTGTTTTGTTTCACTGTGATTTCTACCTTCTTCTGGGTGAAGTTACAATTATCAGTATTCCCTGGGTTCCCTTTGCAAGTAAACTTACGGGAGTTAATTGAGACTGATACTTGGATAACTGTTGGTTATCCCAGTCACATTCGTTGTTTTCAAGATGGTGTTCTGTATCTAAATACCGAGAAGATTTTGGAATCTTGTCACTATTTGATCACTATAAAGCTTCAGTTCATTACTTCCCATAGGCCAATCATGTTTTAGAGGGGTTGTCCAGATTGACCTGACAGTGTCCAGACTCTGACGGAGGTGTCTGAGATACCAGAATTCATTCCTGTTTGTGTTGTTTACGTGCTAATGTATACGTGAAGAAAATATCACACAAAATGGGGTTTTGAGGGGTTTCTTTGCAGCAATTCCAAAACCAGCAGTTTATACATGACAATGGTATCAGGATCAACAGGGTTATTAAACTGATATAAAACATAGTCGTGCCCCAGAGATGTTGATAATATGCTTTCATAAATCTTTAAAATCAAGACCAGAAATGGCCTGACAAGTCTGACATTGACTGGATCTCATACACTTAAACTTACTGGCTAAAAATGCAGCCATCTCCATAAGAATTTTATTCTGCATCAGGCTGTACTTCTTCTCGACAGCATCAAGGACAACAGAGACACTTAAGTCATCTAATGAACCAAGGGCTTCATCATCATTGTCTTCATACACTGTGCCTTCATCATGCAGCATCGCCTCCAAGCCATGTGTCCTCCACCTTGAACAGACAAGTAATAACTATCAAAGGGAAATGGGCATTGTGGTCACAAACAATTGTCTACCTATTTATGCACTGTCAGTATACAGTCTGCACTAACAGCAGTTTTACTAACTGAAGCTGTATGCTATAATGGGCACAATCAAAAGATTATGCTACTTCTGATATGAACCTTCTTGAACTAAACTATACTGCACACAAGTAAATTCTAAGATTTCACTTTGTGCAATTTCTGTTCTTTTTCATCTAAGTCAGCATATGATATCATTCATGCACATATAACTAGTAGCATCTTATCGGTACACTGTGGTAAACACTTTTCTTTTCCCTCTGAAGACCTCTCTACTCATTCAGTTATACTCATTCAAGCTTCAGGCCAGCATTAATCTGTCTTGCAGCTAGTCAAACCAAGGCTTACGTCACTATACTAGGAATCAAGATACCAGGCTCTATAGTTGATTGGGCTATTTGATTGTGAATTTTCTTTTGTTAGGGAAACTAAAATGAAATCATTTCTGTACACAGAAATAGAGATTCATGTCTGTACACAGAAAGAGATATTTTATGGGTGTGTGGTTAGTCATTTTTTATAAATTTGATATTTGATGAAGCAGATTAGATGGTATTTATAATAAAAAGTGTTTTTCAGTGTTGATTACCTCAAATTTTTAGTCATTGCATGGGGGGGCTCACTGTCACTTACAAAACAAGCACCTATATCTTAGGACAGAATGATTTAAGTCTGAAATTTTTTTCCTCCTGATTAAGAACAAACATTATGTTTTCACATCATATCACTGACTAGATGTGGTCAAAAAGTGGCTTAAGCCTCCATCTGAATGGTTTCAAGATGTATGCAGCTTAGCTATATTCAGTTGTGAATCATTCTAAATATGTGAATATTTATATACATACATAACTCTATATGGTGATTTTCCCCCACGTCCCTTGCCACACCTCTGTTTCCCTTATCTGTTTATAATGAGTTCCATCACATCTTTAACTAATTTAGAACTTTACTTACTGCTCGCTAAACGCCGACAGCAGGAATGTGTTCCTGGGACATGTTAATAAAATCTAAGAAAACGACAATCGCTTAAGGTGAATATGTAAAAATAGCATGTTGCCCTATATCTAGCTACTATTTTTAGCATCTCAATAAGTATAGACAGTGGTGCAGAATTCTCACTTCTAATACCAGAACACTGTCAGTAACTAGTCTAAGTAAATTCTTAAATGCTCCTCGTACTTGTTCAGTTTCCTCTCAGCTTGCTGTTTCAGATGTCCTTCTCGCTCCTCTTCCTCCTTTCTGTCCAGATCATCATCTCTCTGTGGCGATATAATTATAATAATAATATTTAAGAAGTTTAAAAGACTCATAGCCAGGCAAACAACCAGCTATTGCAATTTCAAATAGTAATTATCCCAACAAGCCAGATTGTTCAGTAATTTTCTCAATTCCCCAGGAAGTAAGGAGTGCCCAGCAATTTTATATGCAGTGTGCCCTAGCTTTCTGTCAATATCTTTCTGTTTCAAGTTTCTGTGTTTTTTTACATTTGGATGTATTAAGAATGACGTGAATGAAATGCTTCCTCACTGCATCTACAGTAAGACCACATAGCACCTGCTTTGATTTGTTCAAATATGTACAGTCTTCAGTGGGAAGTTAGTCATAGAACAGTTTCATCACAAAACTCAAAAAGGAGGTCGCATATGGTTTGTAACCATGTCTACTGGCAGCAATGACCCCATAATGTATTATTACATCAAAGAGAAGAGGGGCGTTAAAGCTATGGCACCAACATTCATGCCAGGAAAACATGTGAAACAGAAGGCAAAATAAAATAAGCCATTTGGCACAGGGACCTGGCTGTCATGGCCTAACAAATAAGCCATGTGGTTTATTTCTAAAGACACTCTCATTCCTGATTTCAAACACAAATGGATGACTTTTTCATCCATCCTCAGCTGCAAGGCAAACGAATCCCAACTTTACCAAAAAATTCCTATAGTCATCCTCCATTCCCTGTCCAGGATCACCCATCAGCTCAGCCAAGTGCATGTTTTCCCACAAAAGATCTGAGGAGGTTGGCTTCTTGAACACTTCTGATGGGACATCGTAGAGCCAGTCTCGGATTTCATCAAAGGAGACATTAGGATCTGACAAAAACCAAAAGATGGTACATGATTTATTAGACAATGTAGTCCTAAAAGATTTTGCTATTAAAATTTGATTATTTGTATAGTGTGTGGCGGGTTTCCTCTTTCACGGACCATTTTCCATTTGACAGAAATTTCTGTAGTTTTTAAATGGAAACTGTCACAGCAGTAAGTTTTAAATGCCTATTAATCCCATATGGTGAAGCATTGACATTCTAATACACCAAAATGTGAGGGCAGTCTTTAACTTTACCTTGTGTTTCACGAGATGCTAAGAATTTGTGCCAATGGTTGAGAGAGAAATGTTCCCCATGGTACTCTTGGAACAGAAGAAGGGCATTGTGCAGAGTGATCCTGTGATTTCCAAAGAGGTCCATACCCAAGAAATCCCAGTAGATGTCAGTGTAACATGTACGTCTGCGTTCCACCTTGATGGAAGAAAGAAAATTGATGTAATTATTCATTGTTAAGGTACTGTAAAATCTGTTGGTCGTTATGGATCATTATTGGCTGTCCTTTTCCTCTTTCAGTTTTCTACATTTACTACTTAGTAACTGTTACCATAATGTTATGTTGATCACATACAAGAGCATTACTCATTACTGTGCTTAGTCAGAGAGACCCTAGTCCAGGTCATCATTTGTTTGGTGCAAGTCTCTGTATGTATGTATAATGTTGCAAAAGTCCTTCATTGTTTAGACCCTAGGTGTTAAAGGACTAATTTCCTAACAACATGCTCCCTAACCTTCACAGTTTCATTATCAAATCTGTGATGTGCCAGTGTTTAAAAAAGGTCCCTATTCCAGAGATTAAATCAGCAAAGGTGAGCCAGAGAAGTAGCAGAAAGTCTGACCCAGTTAAAAACAAAAAATTGCAGACCAAAAATTCCTGCAGAAGAGTGAAATTAGATTCTAGAATATCATGATTTATGCTAATTGAAATAACAAGCTACATAACACCAAAAAAAAACAACCTCTTTTCATTTTCAGCACTTTCGTACATGAAACACTGCAGCATGAAAACAAACTGGTGAAACTTGGTAAAATAAAAACAGAAAATTAGACCTTTGGTATTGTGAGTCGGCAGCAGAAATACTTCCACTGTGTCAATAATATTATTATGGTCAAATCTAGGTAGGAAAGCTTTTTGACAGTAAGCCATTATCTATTCACTGTTGTTAATGCAAATACTTGTAATTGCGCTACAAGTACTCATTACCTCACTTTTGTAGCGAGTAGAGTAATTAAATACATTTTTTAATAGAATAGTGGCTCAGTAGTTAATTACAACAAATCTGGTAAGAATACTAGTTATTTTTTGCTCCTTTGTTTCCTTCAATTGTTAAAAGACACTAATAAGACTCCCAGAGGGTTCCCTTCAGCAGGATGGATTTCTCACTCTCGCAGATTTTCTTTGTTCATTCAAATGATTGCGGCCATCAGGTGAAGCTTACTCGTGACTATTGACTTGCAGGTGATAAGTTATGAAGATTCGTGTGCACCAAAATGTCTATAATAAAACCCTTCCTCCAACCCAAATAATATCTTCTCATATCTCCAGTTGGGTAGCGAGGGTGAATTTTTTGGTATTCTGGCACTTACATCCAAACAGTGTATTCTTCTTTTTTAGAGGGGGAGGGGGGAAGCAGAATGTAGACACGTCTTTTGGTTTGCTCACTACATTTAACATAGTAAATGTTACTTTCTATTGTATCAAACCTTTCTTTTCTCTGCTGAAGTAAGCGTCAATCCCTGACTGTCTGAAATCACTAACGATGCTTTAAAGCATGTGAAGAAAAATTATCGTTACGTCTCTATCAACACCAACATATTACATTACAGTACACATAATACTGTAACTATGCCAATGTAATGTAATCCCAGTGAAATTATAATGAAGCTGTAATGACACCAATCAAACACACAAAAGCGAGAAATTTTTACTTCACAAAGAAAAAAAAACATGGAAATATTGAGATTTCCCTCCTCTACTTCATCTAAAAGGGGCCATGAGATGGTCAAAGGTTTTAGAAAAGATTCGCATTAAAACAAATGAGATTAAAACTTTATTCCTCATGAGCTCTGCAATGTTCGAATATTTAAGGTACCATCTAATCTCGAACTCCAGCCTTTCGTCACCGAAAAGGTATAAATAAAAAAACCTGGAAGTCGTGCTCGTGCTAGCAGATCTATATAAATGTTCTTTCTCAAATGTAGCTGTAACAAAAATACAAATACAAGGCTGTCTTTTGAGTTGAAAGACAAAAGAAATGCAAAGGATAAAGGACGATAAGGGGAAGGATTCCGAATGTATTTCATGACTTTCAACACAGTACATTTTACATCCTTTTATAAGAAGTTCTGATGACAAAAAAAAGGCCTATCAGCTCATTCAGTTGTGCCAAAACACTACCTTTAACATGCTGAACTGGAGAGAAGCACCCAGAGATGAAATAGTGGGTGGAAAACATGGGCGCGAAAATTAAAAACATGGATGTGGACAAGTACTGATGCACCTATAATCTCTTTGGACGATAGGTTTAGGGACTTACCTAGACTGATGCTCTCAATGTGCATAAGGGTTAGGGTTAAGATTAAATTTTAGGGCTGCATAGTAAGTCCATAGTAACCAATGGAAATTTTGCACAAGACGTCAGACCATCAGAATTGCCTCGCTAGTACTTGGAGCATTAGCTCAATCAGACCTGTATTATCATGCAATTGGACCTAATTTGATCCCAGCATGCCCTCACAGNCGGATCATCTCGAGTGTCCGCTAAAACCCAAATGTAAAAATCTGTTACTTCATTTGCCGTGACATATCCTCTCTGCAAGCTATCTAGGTGATCAAAAGCAATATCAAAATCATGGACACCCATTTTAATTGATGAAACACTAGATCTATACACCTCCCTATTTACTTCCTTCCTTCGGCTGTCACGACGGACGCCATTTGTTGACATAATATCTGCGCAACGAGTATGACGTAGAGTACAAAATGGATACATCACTAGTTAGGAGTGTACCTACGTGTAAATTTAATATATTCTACTAATATGCTTAAGATACAAGAGCTTGTATTTACTCAAGCTATAAAAATATATCAGTAAGACGACAGTGCTCAGACGGACATCAAAAGACAGCGATGAGGAACGACAATGTTTATGTTTGTAGAAGAAATCAGACACTGACTTGCACAATCCACCTGAGCTTAAGGTGTCACTGTTTGGTGGGGATGGAGAGGTAAGGGAAGTGAACTGTAGCTGAAAGCTAACGTTGAGAATTTGTCTGCTGCAGTCTATGATGATTGCAATTTGGCTTAAAGAAAAAGGTTTCAAGTTCAAGTTTCTTTATTAATTAATACAATTACTTCTGTCGCAATAACGTGCATCATGCACCTTTTATCGATCAGTCGAAACAACACAAGTTCACACATCATCCAGTCAACCTCCACCCCCCCCCCCCAAAAAAAAAAAANCCCAAAAAAAAGAAAACACTCTCCCCTTATTATCTTTTTTAAAAAAGGGAGAAAAAAGGTGGATAGAAGAAAGGAACGAGATAAAAAAACATTTGAAATTACTATGTGATGATACAAAATGTCCTTGCATGTGTGTTTCAGTGTGTGTGTGTGTACGTATGTATGTATGTATGTATGGTGGCGGTGGTGGTGGTGGTGATGGTAGTGGTATGTGAGTGTGTATGTGTGTGTGTGTGTGTGTGTGTGTGTGTG
>JAWQUT010000039.1:3252305-3255026 GCA_033807755.1 Ellobium chinense | reverse complement strand
TGACCCTGGCCCGAGACAAGATTGAATACCACACCAAAAAGTATGGCTATCCAAGGCCTAACGTGAAGTTTGTGAAAGGATACCTGGAGAAGATGCAAGAGGCCGATCTTCAAGATAACTTCTTTGACGTTATTGTGTATGAGAAGCATAGAGTTTGTGAAAGTGTTCTGCGATTGTCTTGAGTTGTATCTCGTATATCCGTTCGTCCGTCTGTCCATCCATCCATCCATCCATCCATCCATCCATCCATCCATCTGCCCGTCCGTCCGTCCTTCCATCCGTCCGCCCGTCCCTCCTTCCGTCCGTCCATCCATCCATCCATCCATCCATCCATCCATCCATCCATCCATCCATCCATCGATGGATGAACGCGCCAGTGAATGTACGAACTGACTGCACTCATAAACTCAAATCCACCCATTAATCATTTATTCTGAGCAGCTCCAACTGTGTGATCTGTCTATGCCGGGACAAGAGAGCCGTTCTCAGAGAAGCATACAGAGTTCTGAAGGTGATGAAACGAGAAAGATGAGGACCACCATTAGACTGATGAGAGATGATATTGATTAATAGGCAATGATGATGATTAAGACGGCGATGGTGACTTAAAGTGTCACACGAAGTGTTGTACACAGGGAAAGCTGTGTGGGACATATAGGCTTTTTTGACAAACTATGATACACTCCAATAAAAGTCGAGGTATTAGAGGAATTGAAAGTAGGTTTTCAAACATCATTATGAAATAAGCGAACATTTTTAAACAGTACTTCAATTCGATATAGATTACTTTTGATGATAACATTTCTGTGAGCTAAAATTATATATACAATCTAAGCGTACGTTGCGGCAGAAGCCCTCTTGAGTAGAAATTAGATGCATACCTGTGTTCCCGTTACAAACGTGCCTAATAGACATGGTTTCCACTGTTGAACTTTGAGTTCACAGCACATTTTCTGCAGGTCTTGTCCACCTAGATCTGTTTATTCTGATCATAAACACCATAACTGGTTTAAGGCATTTTTCATGCTTCTGAAAGAAAGGTAAATATTTTTTAGGGCCAAGGACAAAAAAAAGAAGATCAAGGTGTATGTTTACAATTTTTTTTTTTTTTTGCGGGAGAGGGGGTGGGAATATTTTTAAAATATGTCAATAACGACTTTGATATCATAAACATTATGGTACCCTAATTGAAAATAAAAAAAGGATCTAGATCTGACTTAGGTCATTCTCGAGGTGATGATATTTGTTTTGTTCATATATCTTGGAACTATACAGCCTGGAGGTGAACTGTACTTCAGCGACATGTATAGGGAGGGTGAACTGCCAAATGACGTCATGGATGACGAAAAAATGTGGTGTAAGTTCACTATCATTATCGTAATCTCATCAAGTTTTGCAAGGAAAACAATATTATTAAAATGTTCTAAATCCTCCTCACTCTCATCATTATAATCATCATCATCATCGTCATCATTGTGAAATAAGCGAAAATCTTGAAACACTACTTTTATCCGATCAACTTTAATGAAAATTTAATAAATTCTAAAGGGTACAACAATCTAAACGTTTCGGCAAGTCTTTTTCAGTAGAAATAAAATGAAATTATCATCATCATCATCATCATCATCATCAGCATCATTATTTGCAAAATATTAATCCGCACTGGATATAAATAAGTAAAGAAAGAAAACTATTACAGTTTAACAAATTTAATACACAAATTTTCGGACTGGCGTCCTTCTTAAGATGCAGAAAATCAATCAATCAACCAATCAATCAATCAATCAATCAATCAATCAATCAATCAATCAATCAATCAATCAATCAATCAATCAATCAATCAATCATTATCACTGTAGTAGATTATTGATAATTACCACTGTTTTTGTCTCATCATCATTATCTTCATCCTTGTTATCTTTACTTTCCTTGTCACCTTCTTCGTCATTATGATTTCAGTATGACAGATGGTACAGCAAAGTGCAGACTGTTTATAAAAACTCAGTAACATGCAAATTAGGAGTTAAATAACAGTCAGTATAGAAAGTAATCAGTTGTTTTCTCTCAGATTACTGACCACTTTAATAAAAAAAAACAACAAAACCCGAAACTACTGCTTTTGGATCGAAACATTGTGGATATGGGTGCTGGATCTGGGACACAGTGTATAGGTTTTAAGATTATTAGCCAAAGAAAACTAGCTATAGCGTTAACAAAGTCGTATTATTAATGCCTGTAAATGGTTCATAGATGCAATGGTAATTTCGGATTAATGAAATTGTATTACATGACTATACGGTAATATATTGGTAATCTCAGATTCATATATCACATGGATACCATGCCCCTGCTGGAGATGTACATGTACAAGTGGTCGCCATACCATATGTTTTGACTGTATGCATCTTGCCATAGGGATGGAAATTGTCAAATTCAGCCCCTGCTTTTCTGTCCCCATTTTCCAGGCGAGGGTCTGATCGGATCTCTGACTTACAAGGACCTGCATGCCATAGCCAAGGAACTGGGCTTCACAGTGCCTAGAGTGGTCAAAGCGGACGACATGCCCGTACTGGATGAGGGAATCAAAAAGAGACTGGGTACTCTCTCGTTATGAATGGGTCTGTAATGAACTGCCCGTCATAATATAACTCTCCCACTGGTGATTGTCAAAAACATCCACAAAATGTTATAGTGAACATATCCAAAACAATCTCATGTTAA
>JAWQUT010000039.1:3219805-3249805 GCA_033807755.1 Ellobium chinense | reverse complement strand
TTGCCCCAAGTGTTGAATTTTTTCTGTATTTAAAGGTAATAATATAGTCTGGCCACATAACACAATAATAAATCGATCTTTAATTCCGCTATTTTTGATGATAACGTTTGACTTTATTCTTTGTGGTTAAGTCGTTCCCATTTCCCTTGGTGGCGTGTCATATCTGAAATACTTTAATTCCCTGACTCCTTCTGGCTTTGTATTTGGCTCTAAGAGCGGTAGGGCAATATCTGAGTCCAAAGAAAGCTTTGGATAAATGTAATCATAGTCCTCGTGTGTGTAACGACTCTCTCAGATATCAGGCTGATTGAGTATTTGGCAGTTTCACAGTCCCCTTGAGCAGTCGTTGTATTTGGAGACTTTCAGACAGTCCAATACGAAATTTCAGGGAACAGAAATACGTGAAAAGTAATACGCTTTTGAGAGCAAATAGATAGAGCGACTTAATCATCATTGTTATTACAGATTTCTCGGCTTATTCGCAATTCGGATAATCGCAACTTCCGGATGATCAAATCGTCCGTTTAAAGGAAGACTGCACCGTCCTACAGACCATATTAAATCAGATCATACGATACCATATTGTTCCAATAAAACAGTCTCTCAAGTTTCTGTCATAATGATATAACGCCTCTGCTGGCCCCAAACAACCCACAGGGTTTCATTATCCAAAGTCCGAATTGTTAAAACCACTGCTCGCGTGGCGGCCATAAGCTTATGTCAAATACGTTCTTGCCACGTGGCCAAGCTGTCTAGCCAGTGCTCTGCGGACGTGTGATAGCATGTTGGCATGAATGTTTTAATTCCTCTCTGAACAGTAGATATGCCAAACAAAATCATGCCGAGGCAATAAAAATGCAGAATACTTTTTTTTTCTGGTTTACACTATCAAACTTTACGATTAAATTTGTTATACCAGAACCTTAATTAAAAGCTGATTAATACATTGTCAAATAGAGGTGTCTGTAACTGCTGGAACGTAAGTGACGTCAGCGCTTTTGCCGCAGGCTTCTGCTGATCGGGGAAGGGGAATAACTCTAGACGCAAGGGCCAAACCCAGTAACTCTAGTTCTCATAATTGCGTCATATTACATACGCGCACGGTAACAGAACAATGCTCTTTCGTCGCAAAATTGACTCAGTGGGCACCATAGATAATTTTTATAGAGAAAAAGTAGGGAAAAACGGAAAATTATTTTTGATGTGCGCGTCCTACTTCAACTGCATTATTTTCCTCATAACAAAATGGGTATATTTCTACATGAAAGCAGTGGATAATCAAAACTTTTTCTTCGCTCTTAGAGCGTTTTAAATAAGCGGAGTTGACTCTGTCGTAGTCATTATGATCGTAAATTTCATATAAATTAACACTTTCCTTTCCTTTTTTTCTAAATTTTTAAACTCTTTGAAATAATACACTGTGTAATTATGTGCGTGTGTGTGACTTAGCAGAAGAGTTACACTGAACAGATTATGATGTCTCTTGTGTCCTGAATCTTGATTTTGTTTATTGTTCTTTCACAGAAAGGGGAGCCAACTCTGGTAGACGCTGAACTGGCTATCATATTGAGCACTTCAAGATTTGCCCCTTTCTTTGAAGTATCCCCAGCACCAGACACTAACGCTTGTTCTCAGATTCCCTCTTTGGTGAGTACTGCCAACTATCAATCATCTCTACGACCACACTGGTAGATATGGGGTTAGTGGCCGAATGCACAATCCTTGCGTTATTTAACGTCCAACGTTAACTGCAGTAAACACCACTAATGTTTTAGAAGTTTCACGTGGTTACCGCCGTGCGTCAACTAACGTATGGATTATGCATACAGCCACAAATCTTTGCTATCGTAGGATAGTGGCAATGATCGGAAAGATGCAGTTGTTAAAGAGATGGTTAGAACAGGCGGTCGGAGATGTTTAGAAGCAGGTGGTCGGAGATGTTTAGAAACAGGTGGTCGTTCGAAAGAGGTGGACCTTAGAAAGAGGTGGTTGTTAGTAAGAAACGATCATCATAACAAATATCTGCGGTATAGTTTGTTGTTTTTTTTGTTTGTTTGTTTCAAATATTGAGGGACGGATGAATAAATATAGATAAAGGTAAAGGAGAGAGTGAGAGAGAGAGAGAGAGAGAAAGAAAAAAAGAGAGAGAGAAAGAGAGAACGAATAGACATGGTAGAAAAACATGGTTTAGATTTAGATAAAAGTTCATGTGACTGCTTACAATTTATTTGATATAAAGACAATAGACCAAACTCTGCGAATCAACTCCATCTCTAGGATGTGGATCCCTTCCGGGTGATCAGAGAGGCCAAGGCAAACTCGTGCTGCAGTGGACAGACTTGCTAACTGTGGGCGTCAACAAGTTATAACCTGCATCTTTTCTGGCTGGAAGCATTTCATCTGGACATAAGCACCGTTATGAAGAAAAGTATCGTGTCAACAAAAGAGAACGGCATCTGGACAAAAGCACCGTACCTGGACAAAAGCATCTCATTTGGACAAAAGTAATGTTTCTGCACAATCGCACTTATCTGAACAATAAACACCTTAAATGGAAAACTGTCGCTGTAGGCCAAGGCAAAGTCCGGCTGCTATGAAAAAATTGTAAACTGCGAATGTCGACGCTTTACTGCCTGCATCTTATCTGGACAAGAACATCATATCTGGTCAAAAGCACCGTCTTTTGGGCAAAACCACTGATGTGATACAAAGTACCGTAACTAGACAAAGCACCGTGTCTGGTCAAAAACATCCTATCTGGACAAAATCACTGTATTTAGGTGAAAGCAATGCATTTAGACAAAAGCAAACATATGTGTGTGTGCGTGCGTGCGTGTGTGTGTGTGTATGTGTGTATGTATGTGTGTGGAGGTGTGTGTGTGTGTGTGTGTGTGTGTGTGTGTGTGTGTGTGTGTGTGTGTGTGTGTGTGTGTGTGTGTGTGTGTGTGTGTGTGTGTGTGTGNCACAGACAGGTCAAGGTTCCAGCTTTCAGGGGCGCTCCCGCTGATCTCTGCGTTCTTAGTTGTATGGCCTCCGATTTATTTCCGATTCAAATGGGTCTTTTCGAATATGGTTTCATTTTTGATGAAGTCGAGTCGTCATTTCGGGTCACGAACCCCATGTCTGGATATCTATTATGTAATACTAGTGCACTCAAGGATTTTTTTTTGAAGGTCGATTACACTTATTGGTACCGCAGCAGGAGCACGGAAAAACAAGTTGCGGTTAGATGGAAGTGCAATTAAGCAGTGACTTTGATATAAGCTGTAGAATGTTCTGTTTATTTCTTAAATCTTGTTATGTTGACTGATATCAAGTCGAGTTGGCATATAATTGATGTCCGCTTACTTTGAAGATTTTAAACATGACGAAATGTTATATTATTTCCTTACAACGACCCCTAGATAAAAGCAATTCCTTTAAATCGTCACTTTTTCTATGCTCCCAGGGAATTGCGTTGAGCGGATTTTGCTGTGTGAACTTGACCAGATGTCGGTCAGGAAGGCAAAAGACATTAATGGTGATACAGTGACGGGTGTGGGGATTAGGGGTACGGAAGATGATAGGAAATGCAGTTAGGACCAGAGACACTGACGATGGTCAAGGCTGTAACAGTTACATGTAGTCACTAGCGTGAATAGGATCTATACCCTACAAGAGAATGAACTGACGCCAAGTCAGCAACAAAGACAGCAACAGCAAGGACAAGAAGAAGAAGAAGAAGAAGAAGAAGAAGAAGAAGAAGAAGAAGAAGAAGAAGAAGAAGAAGAAGAAGAAGAAGAAGAAGAAGAACAACAACAACAACAACAACAACAACAACAACAACAACAACGACGACAACGACGACAAACATCAACAACAACAACAACGACGACGGCGACGACCACAACACCACCACCAAGCACTTAAGGGGATCTACAGCTCCTCCCTTGTAGAGTTTTGTGCTGTCTGTGGTGAGCACTGTCTTTTTCTAATCCAGTGCAACATAATGCATGCGGAATTGAGCATCAGAGTGCTGAATAGTACATTTCCGTCTGTAATGAGTGGTGATCTTAGGAAACCTTTATCTCAAAATAGTCCAACTTCACATCCAGATTTAGCATATGTATCCAAAACACGTAAATGCTCATACTTACAGGGTTTTAAATATTTGTGTTTCAATAAATAATTTACGTGGAACTAAGAGAAATGGTTGTTTCTCAGACTGACGTAATAATAAAATGCCTCTATTAAGTTAAGGCATCAATATGTCTTAGACACATGTCAGAAATAAGATAGTCAGTTAACAACCGCAGTTTGAAAGAAAGTTTTCTTATAACAGCCTTATACAATAATTTTTAAAAAATGTGCACTGTTTAGCACTTCGTGCGGAATTTTGTGATGTAAAACAAGACTAACACCCCATTTTAAATAATGGGCAGGCAGGCAACGCACCAGCGGCGAAAGAATACCTAGCACACCGAAAGGCATCATAGACGAATGCAATAGACTCCGTGATAAAGTTGGACGATTTGCGAATCGGGCTGATTGAAAAGATCTATCGGAGATTGTATTTCGTTGCTATACACATTCTTTTTTTTTTAAAAGGGTAAACAAAATAAAGAGGACTGATGTGTATAGTTACCTTTTGTGTATTTTTCTACGAATTTAGGTGAAAACCGCATGTTTTTACGTTACGTAGTTCTCAAGAAATCTGTGACACAAATTTGGCTGAAGCGTTTTATAAATATAGATTACTGAATTGGACAGGGCAGGGCGCACCGCAGAAACGCAGTGTGCCCTACAAGGGAGGAGTAGTGGATTCCCTTAAAGTGATGTATCTGACATTTGCTATTGTACCCTTTTGCTACTGCTATTTTAAAAATTGATAACAGCAAAGAAATGACCCTTTTTGTTATGCTCCACATTTTCCAGAGATCTACGTTTTAATTATTAATTCAGTTTAAGAAACCAACGAAAGTATTTTTCCTCCTCGATCTAACGTTCTTGATTATATTGCATTTTTCTGGAACTATTCAGGACAACATGAAATACGAGACGCACAATAGGACATGGACCTTTTCCAGTATATAGGCCAGGAATCAGCAATATTGAGTTACTGTATGTGAAGGTCTAGTTATAACTGGCTCTCGGATTTCATAATTACCGCTGCGTCAAAGGTAATCAATTATAATATTTTTTATGTCATCCTGATTGTTTATGCTTGACGTTTTTTAATATTCTGAATTACTTAGGGCGCGAGCCAATTTGCCACAGGGAGTAGAATAACAATAATGACGCAGTTTGTGTGTCTCGTATCCAGGAGTCTCATGTCAGCTCATGCGACTTCACATTATTATTACTCCCAGCAGAGCTGATCATTTTAGGACTTTCTCAGCTCTTATATCGCCGCTGCTATTTACAGGCGCTGATCACCAGCATTCTGACAATATCATGTATTGCCTATATCCAGATACCTTTTATAAACGAGTGGAATGGGGAGAATGTGAATGAAAATAATGCTTTCCCAAGGCACTTACAACCAGACCATGGTCGGGAATCACAAAGATATGGAAGAAAGGAGGAGAGGAGGAGGCTTAGGAGGAGAAGGAAGGGAGGGGAAGAGGCGGCAAGGTGCAGGAGGGCAAGGAAGAGGTGAAAGAGGAAAAGGAGGAAGAAAGGGAAGGGGAGCAGAAGAAAGAGAAGGAGGAGAAAGGAGATGGGGGTGGGGGGAGATGGAGAAATAGGAGACGGAGGAGGAAAGGGAGGAGGAATGGAGGATGAAGAGGGGAGGAGGAGGAGGGGGACGAAGAGGGGAAGGTGGAGAAGGAAGAAAGGGAGAAAGAGGACGAGGGGGGAAAGGAGATGGATGTTAAAAAAAAAGAAAGAGGAAGAAGGGAAAAGGAGGAAGCTGAACAAAGAAGAGGAAGAGAAAAGGAAGACAAAAATGAATTTCATTTCCGTAAAATACACGACGATATAGGTCAAAACGAGTGATATGATACAACTACTGCGCGAAGAAATGAAACCATGATGAACATGCCATTATTATAACAGATTTAACAGGTTTATTTCTATATGCTATAGCCTGTTTACATGGATCATGAGAACAGTACGTATACCAGTTTGTCGCAGAATAGGCTGGGTCTTCGTGGAGGAGACAATACGTCGCCAGTATGGCATAAGGACGTCAGCGCTGTATGTCAGGATTACACAGATGTGATACTCTACCTCAGGTGCAGACGGTCGCTAATTACAATTATTACAAGGAACGAAGCGAAAGTCAGCACCTGAGGTGAACGTCACATCTGAGTTATAGCAATGGGTGGATAATGCTTATGCCCTTTCGCCATACCAGCCATGATTCAATAAAGCTAGACGAACGAATCAATAAATGAACAAACAAACGAAGGAACGAAGGAGCGAAGGAGCGAACGAACCAACCAACAAACCAACCAACCAACGAACCAACGAACCAACGAACCAACGAACCAACGAACCAACGAACAAAGACAAAGGGATGGCTGTTTTAACAAATGAAAAACTGCTATGCTTTAAGAATGATAGAACTGCATGTACGTGTAGTGGTGGAACTATGTTTATTGTTTTATTGAAACATGGATCTTTTGAACCACCAGTACCGGTTTAAATTGCTACAAATATCTATGTCATAATTGGCAAGAACGGGTCTATAACTCTTCTTCAGCAGAGTCCTACCTCAACCTGTCTATATTTGCAGGATTCAAGCTACATGATGCAAACACGTGCAGTTTGGTGCGCATTCTAATCCCATTTATGGACACATTTTGTTTCTATTTGGCCCTGCAATTACTAACCATACAGTGGAGCATCGAATTTTTACTTCCCTAGTAATCACATTGTACAAAAGTACAAAATGTGCATAAGATTCATTGGTGTCTTCATTGGATTTTCACTTTCAAACACGGTTCGACAGATTGGTGATGTTTGCCATAATGACGTAGGAATACAGCAAATGAAAGAGAATTCAAAATTTCTGAGAAGAGTCACTGAATGAATTAAATATGTGGAAAATGTATTTTTAATTTATCTGTAAGAACAGCAACTAACTTTGTATTCACTAATTTGAGGATTTGTATTAGACACTAAAGAAACGTATCGATGTAAATTACCTTTAATCTGAGCATCTTGACCTTTAAGTAGCAGAGCCATGAAGTCTTAATGAAGCTCATTAATCTGGTTGTCTTTTAACCGTGCCGATAGGAAATATTCAGAATGAAGCGGGTCATCAAATCGCAGTCTCTAATGGCGCGATCGTTTCATTTTACATAAAGGAGTGGTTTAGAGAACTCGAATTTAATTGTTTGTTTGTTTGTTTTGTTTATATCAACCTTTCATAACTTTACAAATGAACTTTGTCAGTTGCTCTCTCTCTCTCTCTCTCTCTCTCTCTCTCTCTCTCTCTCTCTCTCTCTCTCTCTCTTTATTTTTAATTTTTGGTGGGAAGAGAGGGGCGTGACTGCCTGCTTGCTTCTTAGGTGAGAGTATCAAAAGTGCTTTTCGTCTGACTATTGCCTTGTGCGTCGATGCACAATTGATGAATTGGTATTTTACGATATTCACTGAACCCACATCATGTATTCGATCTTATATAGTCGATATCACTATCGATACTGTAGTCAAGAGAAATGAACGTGGGCCAGATTAAATAAATGCGTTAATAAACCAATCAAATGGGATATGAATAATGACTGACAAAGAAAAACGAATAATAAAAAGAGATCGAAATGACAGCCGCCTGACCAGGGATTGAACCAGAGATCTGCCGAATGTCCTTAAGGCGCTCTAACGGTATTATATTCATGCTGGTGCTGCAAACATCGTAGGCGATGTTCTTTACACTTTAGAAAGAGGTTTTGAAACAAATGTTTTCTTTCGAAACCATTATCTAATGTGTTAAGGAGTTGTCTTCAAAATTTGATCTCCCGTCAGCATTCTCATGGAGTGAAAATCTTTTGGGAAGAAGGAGGGCGGGGTAATGAAAGAGGGAGAGAAAGGGCACTCGCGGGGTGTGAGGGGGATGAGAAAAGAAGAGAAAAGACACGCTGACAACCGTTCTTCCAGATTTCTCCGAGTATAGAGTAAAGGAGAAGCTGTTTATCGCATCCTCCTCTCTGCTCTTCTCTCCTTCCCGTCCCCAGACCTACCCATTTCGAGTCAACGACCAAAAAATTTCTTCCTAGTTTGTGAAACAAATTGAGGTACAAAGATTATCATGAAAACATGTGATTAATAATGTTGAGTGCCAGGAAGTCAAAGGGCCGAGACACTTGTTAAAAATGGAGGTATCTTCCTCTGAAGATCTACTGTTGCCTCGCTCTCGGAGTAAGAGAGTTTCCTATTTATTTTAGTTAAATAGCCGGCTTTTCTGCCCATACTCTTGATATCCGAAACTCCTACGCAATTCATTTAAGCAAACAAGTGGATATATCAATCATATAAGTTGGTCATGTGCGAAAGTAGCTTAGTTTCTAATGTCACATGGGGGTCATAACATCCATCTACAGGTTCCATAATATATACCACCTTAGAATAGTATTACCATTAGCTCAGTAACGACCATCTGAGTGACACATTATGGTAAGGAGGGAGAAAACATCTCTCCTAACTAGGGGTCGGATTAAGATGGTGATTGGCCCAAATGGTTAGGAGGGAGAGAGCGTCTCTCCTAACGAGGGGTCGGATTAAGATGGTGATTGACCCAAGCTTAGATGAGCTTAGACTGATGAGTGAAGAAATGATGGATTCCCTTTCAATCTCTTAAAAGTATTTCCTTTCGTTTCATTATTTCTCTATGCATTCCTCCATTTCCCCTCTCTCTTTTAATACTTTTTAGACTTACCTGCCTCTTTTCCTTTTAAATGTCCATCCATCCATCCATCCATCCATCCATCCATCCATCCATCCATCCATCCATCCCATCCATCCATCCATCCATCCATCCATCCATCCATCCATCCATCCATCCATCCTGCCAGCGAGCCAGCCAGCTATTTTTCTGTTCTCTCTATCCTCTAAGAAGATCACAAGTAGTGCCCTTGGTAGATGAGATATCAATCTCTTAAACTTATTAAGTCAAAATCAGTATCTTGCCAAAACAAATATTCACACTTTTTAACCTGCTACAAATTTTTGTACACTTTGTATACAGTCAAATCTGCCTGTGACTGGTGGTGAAGCATGACAGTACTTTGTATTAATTACATTCTAACAAAAACTGAGGTGGTCAAACTTATCCAAATACGCTTACGCAATGCTAGAGCTAGAAAAGAAATCACTGATCAGTCCCCATGTCTTTGGAGGAAATTTCTTTTTTTTTCTGAAAGCTCTTGAGGGGAAAAAATGCAGAATGCCACGTGAAATGTCTCTCCTGATTTTGTTGTTTGAGAGATTCCAAAAACATAGACACATTTTGTTATCTTTAGAATGGGGTTATCGAGATTTCAGAGTGGGAGAAATATAAGGAAAGTAATTTGAGAAGTCTGGTGGAGTGATATTGATCGAAATCCACAGGGGAAAAGGATGGTGCGAAGACCAAGACAAACATGGAAAAGAACAGTTTAGAGTGAACTTGATCGGACATATAAAGCATGAAATTTCACAAAGCGGTCACAATGCAGAGTGCGTCCCACGCAGTGCCAGACGCTCCAGGACATAGGCATGATGATACCCAAAGCCATATAGAGCTTGATAGCCCTACGTTAAAAAAAGTACATCGTAGGATTTCCGAGGTAAGTACCAAAATAAGATCTTGGGTCGATACATACACACGCACACACGCAGACTCTCTCTCTCTCTCTCTTTCTCTCTCTCTCTCTCTCTCTCTCTCACACATATGGAGAGAGAGAGACACACACACACGCACACGCACACGCACACACACATACACACACACGTACGCACACACACACACACACACACACACACACACACACACACACACACACACACATACAAACATCCAGTTACATATTCAAAAGCAACGTATTTGAAGTGAAAAATAAAAAACATAGTTTTTAGATGACAGCATTTAGTGTCATAGTGATTACAAATATTTCTCATTCTCAAACACCAAATTAAAAATAAAACAATTTCTGAAATTTTTTGAGGGGGCCCCTGAGGATTGAGAGGCCCAAAGTTGTAGCTCACAGTAAATCTGGCACAGGCAAGATCCTCTCTAGAGAAACAGACTGTTCTTAATTAGTCAAATGCAATGAAGCTCATTAGAGTTTAAGTAAAATAGTTGGTTGACTGTGTCATAAAATCCGCTTCCAAAAGTAAACGATGCTGCAGCTAATAATAGCCAATATAACAGAACACAGCAGCCAGTCCAACTCCTCTGACAATGAAAAAGTGGAAAGCGAAAGTACTGATTGCCGGAATCGTTGCTTGCGGTGCCCGGATGACCGTGTATGCAAAATAACTTGCAGAAATGTGCTAAAACTCTCTATTTCTTTGTGCATCGCAAAACTCCCGTATTCCGCAATAATGAAGGCCAATTGTGCACGACTTCATGCTTTTTTTTTTTCATGGGCTGTTGTGCTGAAAGTTTAGATTCCGTACAAACACTATCTATTAGCAAGCCAGTTTTATTTCTGTGTGTTTATTGATTTGATTTTGATACTATCGAGAAAGCTCTCTTCCTACTTCCTTGTTTATTCATCCATTTGGCACATTCGTAATGTATACATCACACAATGGTAAAATTAACTCTTTTGATCAGGCACACTGACCTCAAATTACGGATACGATACTAATGCTATTGTTTTATTTCGTGAACAGTTATTCTGTAAACAATAGATTTAAACGTGTACAGGAATGCATTATCGATGTTTGAACACCCATATGTTACTATGTAAAATTGAATAAATTGAATTGAATTAATATTTTCTTTGTTTTCCGCACAACCTTCAGAATAAATCTCATCAGTTCAATTTGTGAAACCTAGGTTACATTTGTTTGATTCCTGCGGATGAATGTAAGAGAATGTAAGAGACAGTTCTTTTATTTTGTGGACAGTCCCTTGGAGATTCTACGTAACGGAAGTATACGTTATAAGCCAGCCAAAATGGCTGTGACTGATGCTAAAGAGCTAGAAAAGAGTGCTCTGGTCCCAGAGTGACGTTTGCTACACTTATATCTTTGCCCCATCTATTAGCATGTCCTCCTCCTACAAAAGACCGTTCATGAAAAGTTCCACAAACAAATTTGAACCGTAGATGATGGTTGTCAATTTATCAAGCTCCACTTTCGCAGTACCACAAAAGATCCCCAATATCTAATTATTTTCTTCGCCACCACGGCTTTCGCACAAGAGCAAAAATGTACCCCAGTTTAACGAGGACAATCTGTAGAAGTGAGACAAACACTGCCCCTTTGCCCCTCCCTCTCTCCCCAACCCCCAGCGTGTTTCGTATATTATTACAAATCTGAGAAACCAAGGACATAAAAGTTAGCTTCACTTATCTGCACTAACTTCCGCAAAGTCGCCGATCAGTGAAGTATAATATTTAGAGCCATTCGCAGGTCTGCCCGGACTCCAGGGCAGGGAAATCTATTTTCACAGTCGGTTTATCTTTATTACAATGCCCCTGCTGTCAGTTTTGGCTTAATGGCAACAGTTTTACGTCGCAGTTTAGAACTGTACTTTAAAAATGAAAATAAAACTAGGACCTTTTTTGATCCATAAAGAAATTGGTTTATAATGCCACACAGTGTTATATATCTCACGCATAATACAAACATTTCGAACAGTGCACATCACAGTTGTCAAGTTGCAATATATAACATTAAATAACAAGTCAACTTTTTTCAATTTACCCTGTGCGTTTCTGTTGGGTGTGGTCGACAACATCATCAAAATTTAAAAAGATATTATGATATTAATACTCAAAACAATGAAGTCATTGCAGCCCAGTGGTCCCCGTCATCATGAGGATGCAGTCAAACAGTTCTGTTCGGCAAATTGTTCGGCCAAATGCTGTAGTTATTTCAAATAAGGTTCCCCTAATATTTTACCAGAATATTACTGCGCGCTGCAAGGAAATGTAGTTCTGTAAAATGTGAATGCGCGCTCTAGTCTAGTCTACGGATTGATTGTTTTGCTTATATGGTTTCTGCTTCCCACAGACATGTACTTCAGATTGCACAGTAAGTGCTGGGCCAGTTTCTGTGATTTTGACGTCTGGGGGCCACTGCAAAATTCTCTCACTCTTAATGTCTAAATACAGATTTGGCCCGTGGTTACTACGAATGGACTGCTTTTTATCATTTTGTCAAACCGGAATCGTTGGTTCAAAGTTTGTGCTCCATGGTTAAGAAAATCAAAGGCGTGAGGGAGGTATGGATAAACTTCGATAAATAAATTTGCAGAGCTTTAAAAAATTACGACCTGATTGCAAAATCCTGCAAAACTAAGTAAGATGGATTTATTTCTTTCATATTTTCCGATGGATAATTTGCCAGTGTAGCCATGCAGGTCGTTTACTCAAATATGTGTGTGAAATTAGCATTGACGATTCTCTATAAAAATTGTCGTTTACTCATCCTCTCACGTATTCACAGGTGGCTTGGATAGTATGGTGGGCAGTCCTTTTGTCATGAAGATTGCTACTGTTAGAAACAAAATACAAGTAACACTTTCCTGCTGGCTGTTAAACTGAATGCGTCAATCCATTTGCTACATTAATAAGTCATAAGTCTGTACGAGGTTTCGAAGTCATAAGTCTGGAGAAGGCTTCGAAGGATGTGTGATGTGGGATTTTTTTTTTTTNNGGGGGGGGGGGGGCTCATGGTGTTAAGCACTACGCATCTATATTAACCATTCTCTCTTTGCGACTTCGTGGAACATTTTCTTTCTCTTTGACCCCCTTAGCCTTGATGCTGTGTCCATACTATGATACTTTGATTGCGGTTTCTGTAATAAAGAACGTGACCAAAACAAGGAAGCCGTGCACATACCTCGTTACACAGTGATCCCTAAAGCGTTGTTCTGTAGACATTGAGAGCTTGCGCATTAACAATGGGATCTGGCAAACTTTGTAAGAATTACAAGTTAGTAGCATTCAACATACAGAAGACATGTAATTCTTACGATGGTAACAGATCCCATCGATAATGTGCAAGCTTTCAAATGTCGAAAGATCTCCTTTCCACACTGCTGCCATCAACACTATCAACCTTGTCAGGTCGACCTAGTTTTACCATTTTATGATTAAAGAGAATTTTGAACCGATCTCATTTTCTGGTGTTCTGTTTGATGTCTGTATGAATAATTTTTTTTTTACACGGCTGAATGTTATGAGGTAATTACAGACGTGTTGGAGAACATTGTCTCTAAGAAGTCTGAAATGAAAGGAAACCGTCAAAAATAACCGTCCGTTTGTTCCGATTTCGAAACTTTGGTATACATGTCTTTTTCAAAATTATGTCAGGCTGCATAATTTTTGAACATATGCAGGAAAAAAATAGGAGAGGAAAACTGGACTTGTATTGACCCCTTTATGTCTCATTCACAATACAAACGTTAGAACAGTAAACATCATACATGTAAAAGCATAATATTAAATATAAAACACATAACAAAGTCATTGCTGGTCGTCGCAGTGCAGCGCCCCGTTCCCCTTGAGCGTTAACGCCAGGCACTCATTTACATCTGAATCAAGTGAAGAAAGGAGAGTAAAGTGTCTATCCTAAAAATACGACAACCTTAACCGCCAGGCTCATGAGTCAACATAAAAATTGTTAAAATCGTAACGAAAACGCTCAAAAAGCTCATCCAGTGCGTCTTGTAAAAATCTCCAGTAAGGACCAGAAATGTTTGCGTGGGTCAAGAAATGTTATCAAGACATACACTTTTTAAACCCTTATCCCCACATCCAGCTCACTTTTGAACATGCGGACTGGTGGAGAGTTATTTATGGCAGACTGTATACAGCAAAGTCAACTGCCCTCAGTAGCAACTCCAAGGGAATCGGGAGGATGCGACAATGTGGCATTGCTTTTTTTTTAATGTCATTTTAAGTACGTATATGAAAGCAAATATTCCGTTTTTCAATGAAGATATCGTTGTTGATAAAAATACAGTTAAGCCGATTGCGATGAAAGGGATTTGACTATTGTTCCATCAAAGACCACGAACAAACAGAAGCGCTCTACGCAGTACTATAATGAAGAAACACCTTGGAACCATTCCACATCACGTAACATACATTTAAGAGACATTCTTTTTGTTTGTTTGTATATGAACCCATAGGTTGGAATAAGGATTGATGCGCATCAGGTATGAAATTAAGTTAAGCCTTCGCCAATTTCAAATGTTTTTGGAGGTAAGAAAAGCAAGTATGAATGACAGGATACCTGTTTACAGCTTGATTAAAAAGTGTCAGGTAACCTACATCAGAGAATTAAAATCTTTAAGACATCTATGTGAAATATACCATTCCTGTAAAGACACCAAGCCATGCTCAATTTTTTTTTCATTTCAAAGTTTCTCTTTAGAATGTTTAATTATGATTTTTTAAAAATGTCGATGCAAAACTGAACATATCATTTTTAAAAAAAAATCACTCACAGCAAACTTGTTATTGCCACATACATACTACTGCACAATATTACAAATGAAATCCATCTGGATCTATTGGATACATCTCTCTTGGAATTATTAATCTGCAAAGTCAACTGTACAGTCACGTAAATGACATTTTTGTGATGTTTTTTTTTTCACAGTCGTGCACTCACCGAACATGCGCAAAAAGCTTGAGAAATCACACCGACATGCGTTCTTAAAGGTCTAATTATCCATCTTTGAGATAGAAAGAGAGGAAACAACCCGACTGTCAACATAAATGTCTGATAAAAAAAAGTCTGTCTGTCTTGTGAAAGCACCTATTTACAAATAATTAATGACCCGTTAGTTTGCTGATCTTCTTTGTAATTTTGAAATACCCTAGTGTAGATAATCATTTCCACTTTGTA
This sequence comes from Ellobium chinense, assembly GCA_033807755.1. NCBI lineage: Eukaryota > Metazoa > Mollusca > Gastropoda > Ellobiida > Ellobiidae > Ellobium > Ellobium chinense. Next base: position 3,234,811 of record JAWQUT010000039.1, on the reverse strand, counting down.
GCATTACACAAGTGTCAAAAATCTAATAACACATTTTGTTACTAGGTAGAAATCACTGTTGCTGTGCATTTTCGGCGTCCATAGCAACCGGACAACAAAACTATTATCACCACTAAATTCACAGATGTCGTATTATAGGGTTCTTCAGATCTTCCGCGTGAACCTCGGATTTCTCTAAGTCCGATAACCGCCTACGTCATCATTCGGAGGGCACCTGGCGAGGCTGGGAGGTCAAAGTGCATATTCGTGCATAACATTGGCCGAGGCCAGTGATCAGCTCTATGTGGAGCATGGACAAAATGACGTTCCTGGCGTTAAAATTGTTTTAATGACCAAAATCTGCTTCATCAAACTGTTCTTCTGTAGGGTATCCCCACGGAATCAATGTAATCCATAGATCTATATCACTATGCCAGCTTCTTAGCTCGGGGAAGAGGGAAAGAGTTGTGTAATCTTAGCATTAGAAGCTGAAATCCATGATCAGACCTACCTTGTTATTAAAAATTTTGTAATTATCATTTCATTAACCCTTTGAACCCGTTATCCCGATATTTAGGGAATCCCCTTATTTTCCTGTGCACCGTAGTCCCGATATTTCGGGAAACACGGAAGCATTTCAGTAACGTGACTTTAGTGCTAAATATAACGACCATTCAGGGACACGTTTGGTGTGGGAATTATGGGAAAGGACTTCCAAGATGTCAGCCTCCATGTGGAAGCCCAGGGAAGGGGGCATTTATGGCTTAGGGCCCCAGGGTTCAAAGGGTTAAATAAAGTTTTTGTATCAAATGCCCCTTGGTGCATGAAAAAAGTATATGTTATACTTATCAAGGACTTAAGAATTCGCGCATATGATTTCATACTTAGTAAAGAGGTATACCTATTGATATAATATATTTTTTTTATTAATAACTTAATATCTTGACTTTCTTTTCCTCTTCTCCCACATACAGCTGATTAATATGTAATACTGNTCCAAGATGTCAGCCTCCATGTGGAAGCCCAGGGAAGGGGGCATTTATGGCTTAGGGCCCCAGGGTTCAAAGGGTTAAATAAAGTTTTTGTATCAAATGCCCCTTGGTGCATGAAAAAAGTATATGTTATACTTATCAAGGACTTAAGAATTCGCGCATATGATTTCATACTTAGTAAAGAGGTATACCTATTGATATAATAACTTAATATCTTGACTTCCCCTTCCTCCTCTCCCACGTGCAGCTGATTAATAGGTAATACTGATACCAACAGACATTATAAAACATATTCCCTTGAGAGTAAATAAAAGTTGATTTATCTCCTTATGTGTACATGTAGAGGAACCTCGATATTAAATGTTGATTCATTTAATAAGTGTAACTTACCTTGGTATTAAGACTGAATTTCACGTGCACGGACTCATTATCATTCTATCATTTCATTAATGAGGCACGTATTAACAAGTATATCAAGTATACCTCAATAATAAGTACACCAAGGGCATGTTTTATATGGGATTTTATTGTAATATGTATGGGCATGACTGTGCAGGTGTGTGAGCGTGGTACACGTGTGTGTGTGTATGTATATATACATTTTAGTGTGCGTGTCTGTGTGTGTGTATTGGGATGTTTGTGGATTTGTGGATAGATGAATGTGTACGCGTTTATGAGTGGTAATATACATATATTATGTTGATAATTCTCTATATCTACAGTCTAGATTAGGCAAGAACATCCGACATAACTATTGAAGTTTTCCTCAACTCATTTGCTCGTTCACTGATATTGCACTGCATTGCACAGAATAACCACTAGCTGCTGCAACCATCAATCATAGACTTGATTTTTTTTTTGTTTGGTCAGCAGGAATTCTGTAAAATTCTGCTGATTTTAGAACCATTACCAAATGGTTCTTGACTGCGTAGCACCATTATCAAAAAGTTCTTGACTGCATGGTCTTAAATTAGTGGTATTTCGGAAATTTCTAAAGTTTCGGAAAAAGGAGATAAAAATGCTCTCTCCAGATCTTGACAATGTTACTTCCTATGTTCAAGCGGCAAGTACTCTAAGCGCAGTGCTTGTTCCGAGGCATTGGTTGAACAAACTTCTAGGTTACGCCTAGCAGCCTAATCAGTAATACTGTACTAGCAGTAGTAACAGTCAACATTAAAGGCAACACGAATCTGACCTTTCACCCATGAATGAAGGTAACAGTCAGTCGCCGGTTCGGACGGCGCGGCTAAAAATAGATCGCTTGGGGGACTCTGTTTCAGCGAGCAGCGTTCTGAAGCACCCTATTCATTGTGCCAGATTTTAAGTTCCAGTCTTATTTAGTTTCAGAGAAATTAGTTTTGGCCACAAAATCTTGATTCTGGCCTGGGTGCTTGGTGGATTTAGACATGCGCACCTTGAGCTCGTAGGGAATGTCTAAACCAGGGAACGAAAGAAAGTGTTTATGGCCTATGGATATTTAAAAGATGCGAATGGCCGGCATGGGGATGAAAGAGAGATAGAAATAGATAGATAGATAGATAGATAGATAGATAGATAGATAGATAGATAGATAGATAGATAGATAGATAGATAGAGAGAGAGAGAGAGAGAGAGAGAGAGAGAAGAGGAGAGTGGGAGCCTGATGAACGTTCGATTTGTGGCTTATCCTCTTGCTATGGCAGAGTCTGCCCCAATCATGGCCATCTTGTGGTATGTAAAAGAGCCACTCACCACTCTCGTGCCGAGAGTTTCGTAGATCCGCCCCTGACGAGCTGAAATGGATCAAATAAGTCCTCAGATAATAATGATGCTCTGTTAACTCTGATTATTCATGACTCTTTTAAAACATGAAAAGTCGTGAATATGCAGAGAAGGTGATTAGGTGGTGTTGTGTGATCGCAACGTTAAATGTCTGTAATCTGGAAAGTGCCAGGTTGCGACTCGGTGGAATGTTCATCTAAGACCCTCTCTCATTCCTTCCTAGCCCCCTCCCCTTCCATCCCACTCCCCTATCAACGAATCCAATTACACGTAAAAGTTTCGAAATTTCAGGATAGTATGACACAGACATTGTTAAGATGTCTTTTTGAAATGTCAACGATAATAGAGACGTTAATAACACTCTAATGAAGTATTATTTAATCCTCGTTTCTAGGATGCAGTGTCCCGACAAAATGTCACCCTGACTTACATTCGAGGTTTGACGTCCTTGCACGTCAATAATGTTGCATATAGTATATCGAAACTTCTAGGTTAGTGCAAAACAGTATCGCATAGCCAAAAGCTATGTCATCCTATCGTTAACGCTTGAAGACAAATCTGGCCTACAAATGGCCGTGGATACTGTCTTGATTCAGGAAATACTAAACGTTTTTTATATAATTTTTGAAAAGGCAGAGTTCCCAGGGATAGTATTCTAGTGATCTGCAAAGTTTCTAAGCAACAGTAAATCCGATACTCTTGGAATTCAAAAGAGAAAAAAAATGAATAGCGCTCTGGCGTGAAAGGTGAGATCCAGTTCTGTACTGAAAGTGTCATTTTNGGGGGGGGGGGGGGGGTGGCTTGGTAGACTCGGCGGGCGTGGAATAAACCACACGATGGATCAGAGTACTGACGTGTCAAATTAATGCCTGTCCTTTCCTTTTATACCCCTGGCGGCCCTTTTAAGTTTTTTTCTCTATCTCATCCACGAACTCTGGTTATAGTATCAGAACTGGCTTAAAATCTCTCTCTCTCTCTCTCCCCCTCCCCTCATCTCTCCCCCTCCCCCAGTAGAAAAAAATCGTATCTGTGACCTTAATTGTGGCACAGGACATTAGTCATCAATTAGGATAATATCGCATTCTGCATAAATAAAAAAAAACGTTGATTAATAAGGACAAGTACTGTACTTGTTCAAAGTATTGTCGAGATGGGCGGGACTGTTTCAGAACGTCCGTGTATGTGTATGTGTGTGTTAAGATGGAGGTTTGTGGGATGGCGAGGAGGAGGTGGAGAGGGGGGTCTACATAATTGCTACAGTCCTTATTTCTGTGTAGATTTAGGGTCGGTGAGCTTTCAGCAGCAGCATTAAATAATGCTGCTGTTGATTCGTTGCTGCTGCTACCATTACCACCACTACCACCACCACCACCACTACTACTATCATTACTACTACTACTACTGCTACTACTACTACCACTACTACCATCACCACTACTACTACTATTACTACCTAGTACCACTACTACCACTACTACTACAAATAGTAATTTCAATTATATATTGCCTTATCACACAAAGGCCTCAAGACACTGCACAATGTCGATTTAAATGCGTCTGAGATGTTAAGAGTTCTTTTCCATTGTAGTTGATGTTCATATCTGGACCGCTGTGTTGTCTGGCACGGAGTTTACATTTTCACCAAAGTTTGTTCGTTAATTTGTTTGTTATACTCTTTGTTTATTTGTATGGAATCTGGTGGCAGGTCGCCTCTGGTCAGAAATAGCAACCATCGGTTACCGGTTATAGGTCATCATATGTCACAACTCCACCAATCATTACTTCCTCTTTCCACTTTTCCATTGTCACAGAAATATGATTGGCTGATAACGTTTGTTACAGCGGCTTTTACTGGCTAATGCATCTTCAACTTTCAGAAGCGAAATTTGATGTCAAAATCACGCTTAAACAAATTTAGTCTAAACCGGAAGTGAGCCTCACTGGAGTTGACTAACTAAGAGCAGTTTATTAAATATAGGTAGCTACTTTACCTCTTGGCAGTTTTCGATAAGAGGCTTGGATGAAAACCCGAGGGAGGACACACACACACACACACACAACAGAGGAATCTTTCACATATTACACAAGGTCCACATGTCCAGTGAAGTGGCGGGCACCACAAATCAGCCAGATTACCCTGCGGAGAGTATTTTGGCTGGTCAGCCAGATGGAATTGTACTATCTCTTTGTATTTGGTGATAAGATGACGTTTTACTGAATCATTTACATTGTCTGGTTAAATTTTGTGATGAATACTAGGGGCGGGATTTGTGTCTTGAAAAATGTTCTTGGATGTAGTTTACGAACAATCATGACGTTTCCACAGGACGTGCTCGTTAACAGAGAAGTGATTTTCTGAGTGCCACATTTTAGGCTAAGTGAGCTATTACGTATTGNTACTACTACTACTATTACTATTACTGCTACTACTACTACTACTACTACTACTACTACTACTACCACTACTGTTATTACTGGTACTACTACTACTGCTACTACTACTACTACTACTACTACTACTATTATTACTACTACTACGACTATTATTACTACCACTACTACCACTACTACTACAAATAACAATTTCAATTATATATCGCCTTATCACACAAAGACCTCAAGGCATTGTACATTGTCAAATACTTTTCAAAACTTTTGCAACCCTTTAACCACACACAGGCTTACAAGCACACACTTCATACAGTTATCACTTCATTCACATATGTATGCTCGAAACTGTGCAAGGCTATCATCACACACCTACAGACACTCTTACCAACGATACTGTCAAGACTAAGAAAAATACTGGGTAAAATATGAACCTTCAACTATCTATTGAATGAAACTGATTCAAACTCACGGCGAGAGAGTGGGAGGGAATTCCAAATAAGTGGTGCCTGGCATACTATCTTTTCTAATGTTTTTGAGTGTATTCTGGAATGCAAAAACATCTGGAAGATGATGATGATGATCAAATTTATTTACAATGACTGACTATTCACCAATAAATATGTAGCCCTGTGTAACAGACATGATTTCACTCGTGATTTCTGTAACAAAGAAACTCAATATTGGATGGCCAAATTATCCACCTTCAGAACCAATTCCTGGTAGAGCGACATAAGCCTTATTTTGACAGTATTCAAGACATACCAAGTGCCTTCGAAGGTTGCAACAGAGACTGCACTGTCTCCCGTTCCTTGTCAAGAATAATATAGTTATACATTATTTATAGATAGTCATATTGCATCTGTCAGTCAATCACATTGTCCCGGGTTGGGACATACCCATTTCCGTATTATAATTTGTAATTCTACAGTCATCTGGTGAAACCAAGTAGGTCAAGGCCAATATCAAGTTAACCTCAAATTTGCACTCGCTAGATTATACGTATAGATGCAATGGCATCTCCTAAAATGCTCGTGAATTCTTCCCTGGACATTCTTCCCAGAGACACAATTTTTTTTTTCCCGTTTCAGAACACAAAATCGAATCATAACAAACCAAACCAAAAAAAAAAAAAANAAAAAAAAAAAAAAAAAAAAAGAGCGGGGAGTCACATCTAGGGAATTTGACTACAACAATGGGTACAACAAAATCCCTCGTTCACTTGATCTCCATAAACATATATAATTTTTATCACTTTGTTGAGGGCTGCATTCTGTGCCTTTATGAAAACAGCGTGGCAATTCGCAGATATTGAACAAGGAATACATCGACGTCATAAGCAGAGACCTNTTAATAAAAGTATTGTAGGGTGCGTTTCTGTTTCTCTTATATTCGTCTTGCTTCTCTCAAAGAGCCAATGAGCTGAGTCTAGACAATTTGTGGGTGGAGCTTTGACATGGCATTAGCGTTGTTTTGGAGTAAGGCCATGTACAAGTTTCAATCCATGGGTTGCCAGATTTACCTTCGCTTTTTCGGATTTGTGTCTCTTTTTTTAAAAGCCCTTAGCTCCCAAATAGCTGACTGGCTCTCTTTGTTCCTTTTTGGCTCCAACAGACCTTAGGTCAAAATTGACTTTCCTATAGAAAAAGTATTTGCATTTCTCTGTAACTTTCCAGATGTGGTTTAACTCTTTTTTGGCACTTTTTCATATGCGATTTGGCTACGCTCGAAAAAAATGTCTGACAACCTTGACCAGAAGCTCACACAGTGGTAGCATTTATCCGTGGTTTCAAATTTGCCGTTGGGACAAACTGATCTGTTACAAGCAATCTGTGAGGGACCCTTTATATCGGAAAAGGATGTGACAAGAATCAAGAGTGGGTTGCATGCTAATGAATGAGACAGAGATATAAGCAGAGCAAAGACTACTCGCAAGTCAATGCGTGTCTTCTGCTGTTTTCGTATAAGTCGCAGCCATCTTGGCTTGTCTTATTGATAACAACTTCCGCTCTCCTAGGTGACGGCCCCTACATGTCAAAATGACCCCACAGAAATCCTAAGTAAGTTTTGTGGATTTATTTCGGTTTATAATCATGTTCCAATGGATAATTTGATTAAATTACATAACAAATTAACTCCAACGATTTCCGATCTAGACTTTCGTTTTTTGAACCTCCCATTCACTCACTGACAGCTGGGATACAGTGCCGTGATCCTTGCAAAATAAGCTGCTGGTATGAAACAAATACTTGGTTACATTAATAATGTTATTGCTTAACGGTTTAAATAGAAGTTTTCTACCATTGCCACCACTAGGAGCTGGAAAAAAGGAAGTCTGAACTGGAAGACTTTGGTAGGCTCTTGTGGCCTTGTGACGTCAGACAACACACACACACACACACACACACACACACACACACACACACGCGCGCGCGCGCGTGCGCGCTCACACACACACATACGAGTACACACACACACTCACTCTCACACACATACACACACACACACACACACATACACACCCACACACACACACACATATACGCAAACGCCATAGAAATGATATGATACAGAAGAATCTTTTATATATTACACAAGGTCCACATTTCCAGTGAAGAGGTCGGCAGCACAAAACAGCCAGATTACTCTGCGGAGAGTATTTTGGCTGGTCAGCCACATGGAATTGTACTATCTCTTTTGTATTTGGTGATAAGATGACGTTTTACTGAATCATTTACATTGTCTGGTTAAATTTTGTGATGAATACTAGGGGCGGGATTTGTGTCTTGAAAAATGTTCTTGGATGTAGTTTACGAACAATCATGACGTTTCCACAGGACGTGCTCGTTAACATAGAAGTGATTTTCTGAGTGCCATATTTTAGGCTAAGTGAGCTATTAGGTTTTGACATCAGGTATCAATTAAAAACATATCTGTTCATAAAGTATCTCTTAGAATAGATATTCCATTTCATACTTTAAATGCTTGTCATTTTCGTCGTATATGAAGTTTTGCGTATGCCTTAAATGTACAGTGCGTGTGTGTCTCTCTGTAAGTGTGTGCGAATTTGTAATATGATGTGTGTGTCTGATAGCATATTTGTACTGTAAAGCGCCTAGTCTATAACTCTTTGGGGGTAAGGTGCTGTAAAAATTCACATTGGTATTATTATTATAATTATTATGTTTATTATTATATAATCAGTGGCAAGAGAGTCAAAGTAATAAGATGATTATAACTGTGGGGTTTCACCCTTTTCTCTTCCTACATTTGTCTGACTTAACTCTGAAACAATAGAAGCCTGACAGGTCAGAGAGATACTGGTTTGTGAAGGAAAATTAACTGAAAAAAAAACCAACCCACAAAACAACCTAATCTTCAAATTGCAGTCACACACTTACTAGATTTATAAAATCACTGGAACCTTGTTTTAGAATATGTTGGAAACAAGTTGAGGCTTGATATATACAAAGAATTGATAGCTATTTATGTAGCACACTGTATTTCAGTTTACTCGGGTATGGTAAATTGAGTCCATCATTCTTCACCTAAAAGATTTTAATGGCCACTTGATATCCTAAGAAACGCTAAGAAACAATTCATACATATGTCTATACTGGTCGGACAGACTGAACTTCATTCTATTCCTCCCTCGATTCCTTGTAAATATGAAGATGCCAATTTGGTTTTTCTATGGTTGGCTATATAAGGTTTTACACCACCAATGAACTTATTTAGGGGTCCCATGCCAAATACTTTTCACACATATTATTTAATACCTTCCTCAAATTTTGACATAAAGAAAAATGCCCCAAGATCAATTAGGTTTTGAAAACTTTGGCAGAGGGTCAGACTCCCTAATATTTTAGGCCTTCATTACACCGTAAATAGGTTAACATTACCCACCCAGAAACAACCACACAATTTATACTTCAGTGGCTTAACCTTTTCTAACCTAGGTTTACAAAAGTATTCGCACCTATGAAAACCTTTGAAATTCAATCCAACCCCTTTCCTCTACCTCTGGCCAGTTTTCTGATTTTATATGGACTATTTAAAATTGCATATTTGTATGCCAGATACTACTGGCATTTTCATACCTTCAGAAGTCTTACTGAAAATAATGCTTACTGCGAAGATGAAACGTGGGTTTAAGGGGCCACAAACAATGTAATAAAGTCGAAAACGTGCGTTACAACTGTTGGCGCGGATCCAGTCCAAATAATGATGCCATAGGAACACGCTCTTTTTCCTTAACTCTTTAGAGGATAGTTTTGCCATTGCTGTTTATGTTTAACCTTTTCTACTGTGCCTAATATATTTAAAACTAGGGTTTTTTTATGAAGTACTCGTAAAGTTGGCCTACCTAAACTCCTTTGATCAGTGCAAATTTTGCTCAGGCTAAAAGAAGTGGTAATAATTACTTCAGGGACTACTGATCAAATGAGTAGAATTTTCTAGTGCACTTACTTATTATTTATTCATTTTTGTTTCTTTACTCAAGAAATTTAAAATTCAGCCAGTAAAGTTTAATGTCGTGTCCACAAAGTTTCACTGGCATCAACTTTTATATTGTTACCCTAAGAACAGGCTTTAAGCACCTTTTCGGAACTGTTTGCATGGATTTATTACTAGATTTCCCTGGCTGCCTTTTATCAAGTGTAAAATATATAACACTAAAAGACGCGTTCAGCAAGCAAAAGAGAATAGATTATGAATAGAATATCTATTCTCTTAGGGGTTGTTTTTCATTATTATAATTTCTAATTTTGAGACTGATTATTGTAAGGGTTATATGTACTAAAACACAGATATCAGGCCTGTGGGGTTCTCGCTAAAGTAAAGTACGGTTTATGACATTATTTAGACAACACGACGAAACATTCTGCATCATATTATTTTATTTTATGTCTTCAAAGAACTTTTGTCATATTTATTTCGGACAATTCAAGCAGGGTGTCAAGTCAGTTACGCTAATTTCTGAAAAGTTTTGACTTTACAACGATTACTTTTGTTTTTTTCTAACAGGGGTTTTTCATTCTTGAAATATACACCGACAGTAGCTGCTTTATGGTCAGAGCTATTCAGAAATTAACGTATTTGACCTGACATTCTGCTGGAATTCCCATTTATAATCATGGTAGTACAACATCAGTAAAACTCTGCCAAGGACTTCGCGTTACCACGAGACGGGCATGTTTGAGGGAAGGTACGAGGCTGTTAAAATTGATCGTCCCCGAAAATCTCCAAAAAAAAATAAAGAAAAACTCCACGCCGGTCATTCTGATACTTACTTATTTTTTCACAGCTCTGATGTCCAGTGACAATGCTTATCTAACAGTAAATATGAACATTCCTCAGTCATGTACGTTTTCGAGCCTTGCTCTCAAGTTCTGGCAAATACGTGTTTGTTTGTCCTGGCTGGGTGATTCGGAGAGGTGAATTCCGAAACATAGATTTGATGTATGTTATTTTTCCCTTTGTTCAGCTCTCCTCATTATCAAACATGGTAAGAAAGTAGCATTTTAATATTATTTTTCCGTCGTTTTGCAGTGATGGATTTAGGCAAAGGCACAATAGGCACTTGTCACATCCCAGAGCTTTTAGGGTGACCCGTGCTGGAGAACGAAATTTTTTTTCCTGCTGTATAGACAGACAGACAGAGAGACAGACAGAGAGACAGACAGACAGATAGACAGACAGACAGACAGACAGACAGACACACAGACAGAAGAATAGATAGATAGATAGATAGATAGATAGATGAGTTATAACCTGTAAAATCGCCCTGTTCCTCACTCATGCCCAAGGTTCCCCCTCCCCCCCCCTCCCCCCGACCCGACCCTACATCCACTCCTATTGCAGTGACTTCATTCAGGTTTTTGTCCAGTCATCAAATACAAATACGCAACGTTGGATCACTGTGCTGCACAGCCCCACTTTACTAAATTATCTCTTACTTCCATCATTACGATGGGCTATGACCACCCGGCCATTCATTTGACAGCTTAGCTCGGGAAAAATAGTGCCAACACATCAAAGCATACGTTGTAATTCTTCTATCAACTGATTGAAACACGTACTGTTAAGCGGAACTGTGTCTATTAGAACATTTTTTACACTTTTTCGTAAACATGGAGGCAGCCAGTGCGATCAAACTAAATAGACTGCACTTAACTTGTTTAGTATGCTTGTGTTTTTCCACCTTTCTTCATCGGCTCATTCGTCATGAGGTAGCTTGTAGGTTCTGCCTTTTTCAGGAATCACAATCCAATGGAGAGAGTGTCTTTCCCATCCATGTGTTATAACAACTTACTTCATAAGTAAGGCTACATATTTGGAATTCATTAACTTGTTTAGTTATATAGTGTTCCTTTTCAGTGCTGAACCCAAATGCTCCTGACCATGCTGCCCTATATCACTTTTTAGACCAATATTTGACTGACTTGCTGAGCTTTTCACATTAGGCCTGTCAGACATTGAGCTACGGATAAGTTGCTACATTTAACCCTTGAGTGCTGATTTTGTTATTGTTATGTTTTTAAAATGCGTATATTAAGTGAAAGTTAAGACAAATCTCACATGTTTTATAAAACACTTTTAACCATTCCTCTTACATGAAATCATGGAAATGATGGAAGAAGATACGCCAAATCATATCGTGATATACCAGATTTTCTTGCAGTGGTTGTCAAACTATTGACCAAATTTGACCTCGATGGTGATTCATATCACTCTATCGTGACCTCAAATACTGAACGCATAATTATGGTAATAATTTACTTCTACTACTACTACTATTAATAATAATAATAATAATAGTAAAGCCAAAACGACACAGACATACAGTATTTCTGTCATATCAAACTTTATCCACTAAAATCTTCATCTATGTGGTGCAGAGAATACGCAGCCGGCACAACCTGTGCCTTTGTTTTTTTAGTGTGGTTTACTGAAAGTTAACTGTCTCAACGATCATAGCCTGGGTCCTCAACCTTGGCAACAATTTGTGTTTAGATTTAAAATGCAACTAGATTATACAGTTTTGGCAGTGTCATAGAACTGCGTGGAACGAGCCATTCAGTAGCACCAGAAGTAACTGTCAACATGCTGTTGAGTGTTGAGGTTTTCTATGCTGGCTTTAAGCACACCTGGAGTGTACTGATTTTCCTAACGAGGATTGTGTACTGATTACTGTTTTTTGTCAGTTAATTGAAACGAAACGGCAGCAAGATCAGTGTAAATATAATAATAAATCAGTGGGTACCTGTGAGAAATTCACGGCCAAATGCAAACTTAAATCATTAAGTCTAAAACCAATTTCTTCTGTGATGAAACTAATGGGATAATTAATTAACTGCAGGCATCGCTTCAAACATTTGTCAGAGGGGAACTTCTTAAACATCTTAGCTGGTATGAAATACGAGTTCTCGGGGTCAGATCATTATTTGTGTAAATGGGTGCATGTCCTCAGTTTGACTTGGTGTGTGTAAAGGTGACATCACATAAAATGCGCTGTGGTTATCATGTGGATCAAGGCTAAGTTTGCTTGGTTCCTGCAGCGTTACGAGAGGGACGGTCCTACGCAAAGGAAGTATCAATCTTTAGGCAAGCCAAAATGGCTGCCTCTGATGTGGAAGAGGCAGAAAATAATGCACTGGCTTGCTAGTGGTATTTGCTACACTTTTGTCTTTGCCTCATTCATTAGCATACATACCACTGCTGCTTCTTGCCTCATCCTCTTCCGACAAAAGGCTGTTGACAAGAAGTTCCACTAACAAATTCGAAAGCATAGATGGTTGCTGTCATGATATCGGGCTTTCTCTTCCGGTCATGGCAAAAGGCACCAAATTAAAAAAAAACACAAAAACCTAGCAAGTTTGCACCCGTTTTCACGGTGACTGGCGCACACCAGGCCTGTAACCTATACGAATTACTATTATATGACTGATTGTGTTCACTAGAACAGTACAGTCGTGTCATATTAATCCGAATTCCGGAAACCGGAACCTTGGTTTAGCCGAACGCATCATTCCTGAACGCTTTTTTTCCCTCATCGACAATCCGAAATTTGTGCTTTCGAATCGAAGCGTGAAAAATGGGAACCGCCGTTGTATATTTATATTGTATAACGCTTCAATAATCCGAACGGAAATCAAGGGACCGGTTATTTTATTATATGCGTGCACCATCTTTAATCCATTCACAATTAATTTCAGAACTCTGATATAACAGACTAGGTAGTCTCTGCCTGACCAGTGACATCAAATGGTCTTGTTTACTTTAAGGCAAGGTTCGGTCAATTCTAGTTCCAATTAAGCCAACCTCCCTACCCGCGTCACCAAGCAAACAGAAAGCTGTAGGTGACCTATAACTCATTAGAAGCTAAGTCACGGAGGTAAGCTGCTGAAAAGTCGTCATTTGGTAATCAAGGCATTAGTTTGCAACTTTGATCTCTTAGCTTTCCTTTCTGCTTTCTTACTTTTCTCTTTGTCCAGTGCCCTCATTCATTCATTCATTCCTTCATTCCTTCATTCCTTCATTCCTTCATTCATTCATTCATTCATTCATTCATTCATTCATTCATTCATTCATTCATTCATTCATTCATTCATTCAATCATTCATTCATTCATTCATTACAGCATAATCAGAAATGGTTTCTCCAGAATATTGCCTCTAAACTGCCCTGCCATCATGTGAATTAACGAGTCTTTTCCTATTTTGTAAATGGCTTAAAACCATAGTACGGAAACTTAGATACTCCTAAAACAAATACACGGAAACCAAACGGTTCGCATTTATTGAGACATGATTGTATTGCTATAAAATGGTCATAATCCAAGTGCCAGAACGATTTATTTCAGTCGATTGTTCTGACTTTGTCTGTTAGTGTTAATAATGTTTCGTTGGAAATGTGTTTGTGAACATTGTTCATGTGTATGACACGGTGCAGGGAGGTGTGTATGTGTGTGCATACAAGTGAAAGCCAATGATTCTGTGCTTAGTTTAGTATAGTATTATCATTGATGCTGTGACAATTAACGTTCCCATTCTGATAACAGAGGTATAATAATGATAATGATAATAATAATGATAATAATAACAATAATAATAATAATACATCTCTATAGCGTTCATTCCCATGACAGGCTCTGAGCGCTTAGTACATTGACAGATCTACATAAATATTAATCCTCTCAACAATCACCTTGCTATTCATATTCTCTCTCTCTCTCTCTCTCTCTCTTTTGCAGACAAGCACATACACACAACTATCACACATGCATAAACGTCCAATGGCGGATTTCTTATCTGACAATAAAAACAAAGTCTTGAGCAAACACATGTAATCATTTAGCGCACAAGTCTCAGGGAAGATATTTTTTACCATGCTCTTTTATCTTATCTTATCTTTTCTTGAGTGAATGAGACATTTCTTCATTTCTGAATTACCATTCACCAGACCTGATCCCCTTTTTAGTAATTATCTAGTGACTCTTATGATCTATCTCTCCTGTCTTGAGATGATTGAGATGAAAGGTCACGAGCGGCACAACAAATTTTACGTCAAATGTTATTCCATTGTTAAAGCCTTTCTAATATAGCAGCTCGACTCCTATAACGGCAGATCTAAACTTCCTGGTTATGCCATTTCCAAGGCCAAGCCTTTTTGTTATGACAATAATTGGAGATGTTTAAAACCAGGTTAATCATCTGAGTGGAGGTAATTTTGCTCTGCGACAAGAAAATTTTATTTCCATTTTTCTCAAAGCCTCAGAGACCATTAATTATATTTCGTTTTTCTCATTTGTTTTTTTTTTGCTCCAAACGGTGATTGTAAGGTGATTGTGTAATTACACGCGCGCGCGCCCACCCATCCCCCC
>JAWQUT010000039.1:3208132-3215632 GCA_033807755.1 Ellobium chinense | reverse complement strand
ACTTCCCCGGTTCAATTCCTGCCCCTAAATCAGCATAGGACATGCAGAAGGTCCCATGGTATTCTCTATAAATCATGCGGAATTCTAAATCTTAACTTAGAGAATACTTAGGCTATCTGGTACTGGCACCATGTGCACGATGTGTTTTGAGAGGGTCCCATGACATTGTCCTAAATCATGCATTAACCTGAATCTTAATTTAAAGCATTCTGGTTGTCGAACGTTAACTCTGCGTACATGACTGACTATGTATGTATCGTTTAGGTGTTATGTATGTGACTGCTGTACGTGGATTTTTATTACTGTATTATCTGTATCTTATGCATTCCCTTGCCAATGTAAATATTCTGTTGTTCGCCCACGTACCATAATTGTGGTCTGGGTTACAATTAAATAAACTTGTCAAACTTGTTAAACTCTTTGCTTGACATCCATCACGCGCAATTTTGCAGAACACGTCGTGTTGACATTGTTTAGGGTTAGGGGCAAGATTAGAGAAAGAAAAAGCACGGCTGAGACAGTTCCTATACAATAATAATGTACAGTGACTGTCCCAAGTTTCCTTTTTCTTTCTGAACCCTACCCCTATCCCTGCCTGTGACCAAAACCACACTTAAGGCGTGAGCGTCCTAACATTTTGAGTACGCAATTTGCCAGAGTTCAGTGGTCACTGAGAGTGCAACGCAGTGCCTTGTACGAAAGCAAAACCCGCCATGCGTGAAGAAATGTTTTTAACCTGCAGTTCTTTCATTTTGAGCGTTTGACACAATTTTAATTATTGCAAGTTACAACTGGGTTTGCTTACGGAAACGCCAGAATGCACCAAAGTTTTTAAACAGCTTTTCACATTGCATGTTTGTTTCGTTTTTATCAAATTTTTACATACAATAACTAATAGTAGTCAGTAATCGGGTGTTCCCTACTTCCGTTCTCAGTACAAACACTTATAATAAATGCGATTGTAACGGAATATTTTACAGTGATTTTGCAGAGTTATCGCCCAGAGGTAAGATTGAGAAGGCTGTGGCACATACTCTACGGTTGATGCAATCTGAACTAAGGCAACGTTAGCTTAAATAATTACTGCAATTTTTATATAAGTAAGTGCTACATTTCTACATAAAAATTACTGGATAATCGCAACTCCTTTTAGTAGAAACTTTTCCCATGCTTCTCAGGGGTGCGATTAAGCGGAGTTAAGTGTACTATTATAATCCTTTCACGTCAGTTTCATCTCTGATACTATTTTTAAGTTTTTTTCCTCCAACGAAAATTATATCTGGTACAAACTTTTCAGTCGCACGTGAAGAGAGATACCAACACACACACAAAAAATCACTACAAAATTCTTTTACAAGTCCTCTTTACTGCGACTTTGTGAACTCTAAACGGAAAGAGGGACATTGTTTTTATCGATTACCTATTGAGTGTGAAACTCTGTTTAGAAACGCCAGCAGAAATGAGTCAAATTATTATGCTATGTCAAAATAATATGTTCAAAATGGTGCAAATAAGGACGTTTTGGTAGGGCAACGTAACAAGGCGCTCTCGAATACATCAGCAAAAACTGATTTCAGAATGATCGAGATATAAATCTATACGGCACTGTGATGGAGAAGTATAATTTAGACCAGATAGAGCTCGCGGAGTCTCTCAAAATCAGGATCAGGGACATACCGGTTCTTACGACTCTGCCCGGTTTTTCATTCTGATGCTATTGATATAGGAGAGCATGTTGCAACACTCTGTTAACAAATGAGACACTTTGTGTAACATCAGAATATGAAAAGATATTATTATCTGTGAGCCAGGAACTGCGTGATATGTGATTAAAGGGACAATGAGTACAGAGGGAACATTAAATTACTAGATGAAAAGCCTGCTGGGTGTGTAGAAGGAGAGAGCTTGTGTCCTGGATAATGAGTTTTGAATGAAGAATTTTAAAAAAAAATGTTTTGTGGCTTAATTTAGTATCGGCCAGAACAATGGTAGCCTCGCCGAGTAAACAGTCCGGAAGAGCTACAGTTTCCTGCCGGTGTAATGATGGCCTCTCTTTCAGCCGGGCATAGACTACTGAAAAGCACCCCATTACAAAAGGACTCCCCAGGCCGCATGTGATGTCGCTAAAAACTTCCTGAAATGTCTATATTTCGTTCCTTTTTCCCCCATCGCGTGAGTTTGGAATTTTGAAAATGTTTCTTATTTGTTAAAGGAGGTGGGGACAATGACTGGGAGGGGATGGGGAGGAAAAAAGAAGGAAAAGGGGAAAGCTTACTCAAATATCTTCTTTCACTTTAATAAGAGGGAAAATTTTTATTTTTGCATTTAAGAAATAGGGCAATATAATATTCTTGGGGAACTCAAACTTTGGTCACAGTTAGTCTTGTTAGGGTTGTAATCTCATAGTTCAGCATCTCATCTGTTTCAGTGGGTATGTATTACAGACAAGAAACGTTGATAGCTTTTTTTTTTTCTAATTTGAATGGTAATTCAGTCTCAAAGAAGTCTGGTTTTCGAGAGCTTTTCCTTGGTCTACATACAGCGCGATTGATGCTCTCAAATTCTAATGCCACTTGTTTTTTTTTCCAAAACCCGACATACTATTGATATCTCTTGTTTATAATAATTTCTAAACCGCATATCTGAAAAGGTAATGACTTTTAAATCATTTTGTTTTAATTCGATAAGCACTGTTCCGAGAAGGTTCCTTTTGCCAGTCCTAGATATCTTTTTAGCAATGCAGTCTCGTCTTTAATTTTCAGGAGCCTTTGTTAGATTTCAAGATTACAGAAAAAGAACCCAGTGTCGATTGTTAAAATATAATATGCGGCCGTTTCCATGGCAACAGTACGGACTGAAAGTAAGGGAGATAACGTCCAGTAAATTTTTTTGTCAATACATGGAACACTTTTTTAATCGATTTTATGAAGTCTAAATTGTGCAAAATGGCAAGATTTCAATGTTCACAATGCATTTTCTTTTTTTGAAGAGATCAGTAAAGGGGGAAAAGTCAAATCAATGTCATGCTGACGAAAATAATAATAACATGGATAAGTCATGTCAAGGTAAACTTTCTGTGATATCCGTAGATTTAATATTAAAGCTGCACCTTCCGATCGTTAGTGTCGAAAGGAAAGCTCCGCCTACAAGTGGCAATGGACTCTGCTTAAACTCGGATGGATTTGCTTCCGTATTTGAAATACTAGACTCTTTTATATCAGTTTTCTTTACTTAAACCCCAGAGCAGTAGTAGACTAGAGACCTGCAAAATTTCTATGGAGAATGAGATGGTAAACTTGTGAAATTTGGAAATATAGCGCTCCGAGGTGAAGCGTGCGATTGCATTCAAATGACTGATGTGTCATTTCATGCCTTTCATCACCTTTTATACCCTGGGTGGGCCTTTAAAATCACTATTAAAACTAGCGATGACATTAAAGTGCCCTAGGCCATACTATGACTGCCAGTATTCAGCTTCCTTGGCCGGCACCGGAACTTCTCTAATACAGTGGATAAATACAGTGTAATTTGACGACTACACTATGAACCGTCGTTCTTTCTTAAGAGACAACAGTCGTATCGGAGATTTGCCACTCTTCTTCGTCAAACCTGTAGGTATGAAGATGCCAATGTATTTTTCACTGTTGGCTATATTAGGTTTTACACCTCTCATTAACTTATCCTGGGGTGCCGTTTCAAAATAATTTCCGAATATGTAGCTTAGCCCTTCCTCCAAATTTTGACACAAAGAAAAATGCACCTGAACCAGTTAGATTTTGAGAACTTAGGCAGTGAAGCAGACAACCTAATATTTTAGGCCTTTTCACTCAGTAAACAGGGTAACCTTACCCACCTAGCAACAACCACAAATTTTATACTTGAGTGACTAAACCTCACCTATTCTGAGTCTACACATATATTTGCACCTATCTAAGCCTTTGAAATTAAAATCCAACCCCTTCCCCCCTCCCATTGCCAATATTCTGATTTTATAGGGACTATTTAAAATTGCATATTTTTATGCCAGGTGTTATTGGCATCTTCATACCTGTAGATTCGTCGAGAAGAAATCGAATATTAATACCAAATTTCATATTCAGGTCATGGGAGCTCAGAGTGAACCACAGTACATAAATGATGTAAGGAGCTGTGATCTGGCTCTAGTGTGTTAGAACTCGTACCATGAATTTGGAAACTCGACGGGTTCGAATCTCCAACACTATTTTCATGGAATTTGAATCTTGGCTCCAGGATTTGCTGAACATCAGTGTTGTGTATGATCAAAACCATCCTCCTCTTCCGCAAACATACAAACCTGGATAGAGATTACATATTATTAACCCTCTACTGCCCAGCGTATCAGATCTGATACATTATGTGGGACAAAAAAAAACCCAAAACAACTATAATTTTAATGCTTGTTCCAGCAAAGTGGACCCAAACGTGATATGAAAACTGGAGCTTAGCATTTTTGCCACTTTAAATAGGGCTGGGCATTAGAGGGTTAATGAGAAATAAGAGGCACATAATTCAGTGTTCTCAGTTAATGTCTGTTTATCCGATGGATGTTTCCGGCTTGTTTGAAATTAATCTGTAATAAGTTATACTTAATCCTTCCCACTCACGTCAGGGATGTCGTACAAATCTACCTTCTACGAATTTGAGTTTAATTCTCCTAATAAGAGTGTACTCAGAGTAGAGGCAAAATACGCTTCGTCTCTAGGGCCTGTTTGCATAATCCTTACGTTAGTTAACGCACTGCAGTAACCAGGACAAACTTACAAAACCTCAGTAGTGTTCGCTGTAACGAGGGTTATACATTAATTAAAGCACGGATTATGCAAATGGTCACAGAAATCTAATAAAACAAGGACGAAATCTGTGGCTGAATATGATTTGTTTGTTTGTTTGTTTGCTTTGTTTGGTTGTTTGTTTATGTGTTTGATTGATTCCAGGTACCCCAATCCAAAACGTTTCAAGTTCAGCTCCCAAATATAATAGTTAACAGTCGCTCTCTCTTTCAAAATTGATTGTGCGACTGACTAAGGTACTGTCTGTAACAAACTTAAAAAGTGTGAAGAATGCAAATAAACGTTTAGCAATTGCTCTGATTCGATCGCAGTCATGTAGTTTCAACGTAGCACGGCGATTTGTTTCGTTAAATCTAAAAACTTAATGGAAAATGACGGAATATAAAACTGGGCAGGAATGTATAGGAACGCCCTGATGAAATTGGCTCTTCAAAAATACAGTATTGAAAAATTATTAAACCTTATTATCTGAGTGACAAATCTACACGTTTTTATAAAAATTTAGGTGAACATCGCGTGTTTCTGCGTTGCGTGGTTCCCTCGAAATCTTTGACACAGATTCTGGGTTCGTGTCTTCTATTTACAGGCTGGTATAGGTTGTTCGTAGCCGGTTGGAGCTCTAAGAGATTGAAAGGAGCACTTCCATACTATAACTTGGGAAATGAGATTATGGAAACTACTTTATCATATAAACAGGGTTTATTTCCGGTGACATAAAAGTGTCTAATAATTTTTTGGGTGTGTCACATGTTACATAGATTTGACCTTTGACCTGCTTACGAATATTTTGATTGGAAGCCTTGGAAATCTCTAGACGTATGAATAGGTGACGTCATTTCTTTTGTGAGTCATACATTTGTGATGCCATTTCTTTTGTAACTATTTTCACTGCCGTGTGGTTTCCCGATGTCTAGATTTTTTTTTTTTTTTAAAAATATTTCAGTCAGTTTTTCTTATCGTTTGCCATCGTTCTCTTCACGTTTCAGTTTCTGTCCAGTTAAACATTTGAATTAAAGTGCTTGAAATATCACAGTGTTTCTGTGGTCTAAAGTTTCATCGATGATTGTCAGCTGTTTGGATCTACTTTGTGTCGCGTAACTGTGTGGTCCATTCAGTTCAGTTGTGATTGATGTGTCTCAAATAGGGTGAGGGCCACTTCAGGGTCTTTTTCACGATTAAAAGTTCATTTTTTAATTAGTTAGACAGGCTCGCGAATACGATCAATGTATAACTCATTTCATAAATCTGATATCAAACAACCACTCATTACAGATCCTCTGTTTCTCGCCTGACTGCTCTCTGTTCAAGGACTGCGCTGCGGATAATGCTCTGCGGAACGGTATGGAGCTTATATTTTCGAGCTCACACAAATTCAGATGCTTTTATTTATCGACCCAGCCTAAGATTCTGCACAAACTTATACCTAAATTTTGCGCATGACCTAATTTGTGAAACTCTCCCGTACGTGTCAACAAGAGCCATAATTCTATAGGTTATTGGAGAAAACAAAAACATTCGTTCTATTTGCGCCGTGCAGGGGTACTAAGCTCGGGACTCCTGACCTCAGGGGCGTTTCTCTGAAAGGTGGGCCATAGAATCAGTATGGATTTGTGGCTTATTGTAGTTGCGTAAACATAATTATGAGAACTGATTTATTCCGATCTTGTTGGAAGAACAAAGATTATTTGAAGATCATTACTCAAGGTCTTTGGTTCGTATTCACATCAGAATGGTTGAAAAGATCCACGGGCAATTCTTATTATGAGTGCCTGATTAGTACGGTAAAGATCAATTCTGATTTTTATTCTTCTGTATTTGAATAATACTGTACTACATTAATTGCCCCTTCTGCTAATGGGGTTGCTATGGGATGAGGAAAAATTTATGAGGCGCACTGGCATTATCAAAGAGGTTGTAACAAAAGAGGAGAACATGATAGAGGCCAGCTTGAAAATAAAAAAAAAAAATCGAGATGATGGGAAACTTCACTAATTTTTATTCGATCGCACCCTTTACATCACAGCACAAGTAGCGGCAGGATTTTGCTTGCGCTAGGGGGTCACTCATTTCGTTTTCCAATAGCCTATTGCCAGTCTTGCATGTGCATACAGATGTTGAAACTTGCTATTTTGTATTCCTGCAGCACGATTGGCAGCAGGCTACAAAAAATGAGTGACCCCTGGCGCAGGCAGAGATTTAGCGCAACGACCTGCCTTTACTCCAGTCGAGCTATGAATAGAGTTTGGAATGAGATCGCAAAGAAATATACAAGAAACTCGGCGGGATTGAAATTATATTACGGATAAAGCGAATATTTCAGATTTTTCCACATTCAGACTATCCGACTTCTGCTGCATTGATAGCCTCAAAAGAGAATAAAATAATAATCATTAGACTTTGGTTCTTTTACGACCAACTGCAAACTAGTCATTTTCTCGCTCAGTTAAGACTTTAAAACAGAAAACACAGAAGTAATACACAAAAAGACAACAACAACAACAACAACAACAACAACAACAACAACAACAACAACAACAACAACTATAATAACAACAACAACAACCAACAACAACAACAACAACAACAATAACAACAACAGCAGCAGCAGCAGCAGCAATAGCAGCAACAAGAACAGCAACAACTAGTACAACAACATCAACAACAACAACAAACAACAACAACAACAACA
>JAWQUT010000039.1:3184790-3206647 GCA_033807755.1 Ellobium chinense | reverse complement strand
CACACATACAAACATACATACACACACATACATACAAACATACACACACACACACACACACATACACACACACCCACACACATACACACACACACATACAAACATACATACCAACACACACACACACACACTCACACATACAAACATACATACACACACATACATACAAACATACACACACACACACACACACACACATACATACACACCCACACACATACACACACACACACATACAAACATACATACCAACACACACACACACACATACAAACATACATACACACACATACATACAAACATACACACACACACACACACACATACAAACACACACATACACACATACACATATACACACACACATACACACATACACATATACACACTACATACACACACATGCCCACATACACACACACATACACACACATCAATATATATACACACACATAAACAAACATACGCACACACACACACACACACACACACACACACACACACACACACACACACACACACAAGACGCTATTTCCCTAACCATCTGGATATGTCAAGATATAGTACTGTACTTAAGACTAAATTTTGGAAACAAGGTACAGAACCTCATGTTGCACAACTTTCATTTGCCCACTCTACTTTTGTGGTTTGCTTATAGCGAACAATAGTTTGCTTTGCAGAATTTCGGGAATATACCAGTGTGGACTATCAGTGGGTATCTGCCTAACTTTTTTTATTAGCTGCTTTGAAAATAAATATTGTAACGTTCTAGCTTTGTTTTTTTTTTTCCCCTATTGACATCATGTCATCACCATCATCATCAACAGTAACAACGATAAAGAAAAAGACGTGGACAACAGCAGTAACAAACATTGAAAAAAGAGCGGCCATCTCAATAGCAACGACAAAATATGGACGCACGCTGGCAGAAAAATTAGACTAGATTTGTATCGGGAATATTAATCACCTCTCCAGGCAATCATGTGCTCGAACAAAAACGGAAGCCGCAATGACTGCTGATATCTTGTTAATCTGACTTTAAAGGGACAGGGGCAGATATTTGTTTCACAACCTAAAAATTCCACATTATTTAATAAAAGAATTTAAGCTGCGTACATTTTCCTTCCCCTTGACCATTTCTGAGAACACACCGCCGAAACACCTCTGTGAGCCGTCATTACCTGTGCTAGGTGACGTCATAAAACGAGCAACGCCAGCAGACAATTCGTGCAGACGCCTGCGCAAATTGTATGGACCAGTCGTCGGCTAGCCTTCCTCGCTCTTTGACATCACGCAGTAAAAGTATTGACAGCACACACCGAGTGAAAATCCCGATATTCCCGCCGAGTTTTCTCAGAAACTGTCAGGTGAAAGAAAAAAAATTAATATACTCAGTTTAAATTTTATGGAAGCAAATAACTACCCCTATCCCTTTAAGAACCTGTAATTGAACAATTATTTTCTCTCTTGTTTTTATAGCAGATGTCACAACAGGGTAGTCAGTAAGATCGGAAAGTTAATGAACCTTTCACGGGTATTATGAACAAAGGCCAGGTCGCAGGGATAGACCAATCAACTGATGATGATCTAAACTTTATGGATGTGAAGTTTGGAGTGGAAAAAATGAGAAAAGAAAAAAAATAAGAAACCCGAGATAGAAAGATGGTATCATCTCATTTGAAGCAGCTGATGAAAAATGATAGGATTAGAAAAATGAAGCATTGGAATTGTTCACACGTAGGTAGGTAAATGATGTTTGACGTTGTAAATAAGACACGACTCACTCGAATAATCTACCCGCGAGATGAGTGTCAGGTTAAAAAAAAATAAGCGTGGAAGAACTAGATTAGATTACTTGAAACCGTCACCTAACCAGGGATCACGTAGATGTAGTCACCTAACCAGGGATCACGTAGGTGTACGTGGTTGCCTAGTTGAATTAATCACCCCTGTATACTCACCGGAAGTCATGTAGGAGAAAAAAAAATTTCTTGAGTATCGAGTTGATCACGCAAGCAGAGTCTGTTTCACAACAGTATTTTATAACTGTTTTTTTTATCTCGGTCGTAGAGAGAAGGTCATGCTAAAGCTCATGAAAGAGAAACATTTAAACTTTTCCACAGGTTATAGGTATGAAGAGGGCAATTTTTTTTTCTCCACTGTTGGCTACATCAGGTTTTACATCCCACAGTAATGTATCCACGATTATCCACTATTTATTCAAACCCAACCTTCCCATGGCTAATTTTCTGATTTTATAGACACTATTTAAAGTTGCATACCAAAATGTTAGGTACTGTTGGCATCTTCATACCTGTATCATGTAAAACATACATACATACAAAAACGTCCTCCCCCCTCCAAAACACACACACACACACACACACACACACACACACACACACACAACACACACACACACACACACACACACACACACACACACACATACACACACAAGCACACACAAACACGCAAAGAGAGAGAGAGCGAGAGAGAGAGAGAGAAGGAGATAGATAGATAGATAGATAGATAGATAGAGAGAGAGAGAGAGAGAGAGAGAGAGAGAGAAAGAGAGAGGGAGTGGCGATTGTGTTTCAAGGATCTGTTGGGCAAAAATCTATTTTTTGCTATCTTTACATACGTGGCAAAGCACAATATAAACGCACTTATGGTCCTAAAGTACATGCAAAGTCTGCCAGTGTTTGTTGTTGTTGTTGTTGTTGAAATTGTTTTTGTTGGTAGTTTGAGAAGGAGTGAAGAAGCTTTTTTTTCTGTTAAAACTGTTGTCGTTGTTGTTTTGTTGTTGTTGCTGTTTTAGTTATCAATTCTTTCCTTGGGGTGTTGGTTCATTTAGGTTAGTACACAAATCACCGCCACCTTCATCGCTGTCAACACGATTATAATCACACCACCACATAAAAACTCCATCGACAACAATTTTGAGATGAATGATACACCTAGCACCAAATTTGGCACCACGGACTGCATCATTACCATCATTACCAACTTCATTCCCATCACCACATCACCACAGGACCATCGTCTTTACTACAACCACCACAGCCACCACCACCACCTTCGCCCCACCAACAGCATTACTGTTTCTGCTTCCGTAACGCCAACAACCACTATCATTTTCCCCTTTCATGATCATGCATGAACACTATCAGCATCACCACTACTACCAGTACCACTGGTACTCCGTCATCACAACAACCACCATCACTATTACCTTTCACGATCATGCATAAGCACTTCCAGCACCACTACCACACCATCACCACATCCATCATTGTCATCACCACAATCACCACCAGCAACATCACTAACTCTGCCTCTGTCACCGTAACAGCCACTACCGATATCTCCTTCCAAGAACATTCATTTAACACTGCCAACACCACTACCACAATCACAAGCATGGATACCAACCATTCACTCTGCCTCCATTACTACCACAACAACCATTATCAGTATCCCTTTTCACGACCATGTATAAGCATTCACAGCAACATTACCACACAGCAACACCACACCCACCACCACCACCACTACTACCACCACCTTCACTGACTATGCCTCCATCCCCACAACAACCGTTATCAGTATCTCCTTTCTCGATAATACATCAAGAATACCAAAAACCACTACAACCATTTCCATCAGGAACATCACCGACTCTGCTTCCGTCACCAAAACAGTTTCTCTCTCAAGATTATAGATCAATACTGAAGGACACTGCTCCGTTTGGCACGTTTATTAAATTTTTCATCCCACAGTTTTGAGAGTTTTTTTTATATTTAAAAAAAAAAATCATTTCCACTGTCTCCTTCACGACCATCCCAAACCATTACCAATACCATCATCGGCGCCACCACCACTACCACCATCTCTACTACCACACCACTTTCTCTCTACCCCAGGGTGAGTACCCCTTTAGAGAGGAAGGCTGCAGAGCTCAAATCACGCTCACTCTCTCCCTCGGGCTGGGCTCAGTGTTTGATCTGATGAACATTGCAGTCAATCGTTACGTAAAGGTCTGCCGCCGGCCTGGCCTGTACACGTGGATCTACAATCGTTACAACACTGCACTCTACGTTTCGCTGCCCTGGCTCATTGGTGAGTAGTCAAAGAGGTTAAGGGGGTTCACTATCAGCGTTCCACTGTCAATGGGTGCGCACGGCCCTTTCCTAATTCAGCACATTTTGCACTCAAAATTGCGCAGCAAAGTGCTAAACAATGCGCTCTTTCCTATAATTGTGGGTTATGATCTTAGTCTTAGGAAGCCTTATCTCAAAATAAAGTTATCACTTTATCCCCAGATTTCACACAGGTATCGTAAGTACATTAATCTGATGCACATATTTATAGAGAAGTTTCCGGTACAGTATTTTTGGTCAAGAATAAGGTACTTGAAATTAAAGGAATGGAAATGAAATTTAGGAAAATATAATGTCTGTATGTTTATAAGATTGTCCCTGTACACTGCAATCATGTGCAGTTCGTGCGTTCTAGTTCCTGTTTTGTGTACTTGTTTGTTTGTTTGTTTTTTCCCTCTTGCTTGACGCATCACCAACACCCATATTGTGACTCATCGATTTTTGTGTTCAACACATGACCCAAACGAGGAAGTCATGTGAAGATTCCATTAGGGCCTATCCGACAGGAACCAAGAAAAAAAAATGACGACAGAAAGTTATAAGATACATGACGCAAAGCCTGCTTAGCAGGGTTCTCGAATAAGTGAAAAAAATGGCAGATAATGATCTGACTAGATCTAGACGGCCATGTTTTGGCACATGCTCGGCCACTGATGACATAGTTCCATACCTAAGAATCAGACAGTGTTTTGATATGTTAAGGATCAGTGGTTCTCTCTCTTACCTACACTGTACTAATTAAACTGGTGCGAAACACGCAACAGTCGCACATATCGTAATATCCGAGCTTCAATGGCATTAGCAGTTCCTTCCCGTAATAGTTGTGTCACTGCGTTGTAATCATTTCCTTTATTAGCGTGGGCATTATACCTCATGTGGCTGGGCAATGTGATGCGCGTTGCATCCCTTGATGATGTCTGTAACGAGTTTCATTCTTTTATTGACACTCACCACTAACAGTGTCAGCCAAATCATTGACTTTGCTAGAATGACCAGAGATCATTTTATATACAATACGGCGAATAAGTCTCTAGACTAACGCATTGTAAGGGGTCATCTCATATTTAAAACGGAACATACGCCTTTCTAGGATTTTGTGGACTAGTTTTAAAGACATAAGGCATTGTGTTTATATGCTTCAATTTGATCCTTTAGATTTCGTCCTTTATTTATGTTCACTCCAATGCGGGTTGAAATGTCTTTGACCTGTGGCCTGTTTTCTAAGGGCCGAAACTCTCGATGGTCAAAAACAAAGCAAGACAATAGATTTCCCTCTCGATAGTCGCCCAAGCCTGTCACTTTATCCACACGGTCTGTTGTCTTGGTGTGACCTTGTTACATATTTGTGACTTAGACACGGCAATCCCATCGGAAGACTGGGTACTATTTTCTCGTAGTATTAACGTGAACAATGATCGGTCCTGATGTGATTGTAATGAAATGCGTGGTGGCTTCCGTCGTGCAACCTGAAAACATATAGATGGGTGGCGTTTGACGTCATGATGGTTTCCTGTCTTCCCGGACCAGATACTATTGCATCCGATTCGCAAAAATGGTAAAAAATAGGACACTTTTGTTTTAGCAATTGGTAATAATTTGTCAGCTCTGTCTGGTTTTTGACAGCAGCAGTGTCCTACGAAAAGAGTGGCCGTATTTAGTATCCAAGTCATCAATATGTAAATGAGACGAAATAAAACCCTTGAGAATAGTTGGCGTTAATTGTTTCGTAAATAATCATGACTTGTTTTGGCCAACCCACGGATATAGTTTAACCATTGGATTATATACAAAGTAAATCCGATACGCTCCTGACAATTGGGTTTTGTAGGTTTTTTTTTTTTTAATCATGAAGTAGTAATGAATCGTCGAAAGTAAGTGAATCCGTAGAATGATTAGATTTTTTTTTTAGATATCTTACCACCATAATACTACCCTTCAAATGTTAAATAAGCATAAATATTTCATTTCAATATGTTAGTAAGTATGTGCCCTCAAAGTTCACCATTTTGAAATGAAGTTTTGTATTTGTTTGCATTGCTCTAGTGCAGAACTCTGCAAGAGCTAATAAACAAAATTGAATTGAATTAAATTGAATTGAATTGTGTGTGTACGTGTGTGTGTGTGTGTGTGTGTGTGTGTGTGTGTGTGTGTGTGTGTGTGTGTGTGTGTGTGTGTGTGTGTGTGTGTGTGTGTGTGTGTGTATGTGTGTGTTTTATTCCAATCTTTATTTCATTAATAATTCTGAAATGTCCTTTGCTTTCTTTAACATTGGTCCACCCTCTTTAAAGTAAAGATTATCCAGTGATTAAAACAAAATCATCCGTAAACCTCTTTGACCTTATATATTATACTTGTATCTACTCGACCTATGAATAAAGAATTTCACAGTCGCCTTTAGACATCAAAATCATGCAAGTCTGTTTTACCTTTTTATGACTTCTCGCATGTCTGCGGGAATAGTAGTGCGGCCAACATAACATTTTTCTGATGGATGTGACGTCGGTGTGGGCGCAGGTAACTACTTTCAATATTATAGGACAACAGAAGAACACTAGCGAGTCAAAACCCACTGGCAGCCCAGCTACCTCAGAATGTCAGGAAGAGAAAGACATTTGCAAGACCTTTTGTTGCCTTGCTTTTCGAGTGATATAGGTTCCCATTTACGGTGCAAATCAAGCATGATAATAGCCTCATTGTTTCCAAGTGAACTTCGCCATTACCAGTTTTTTGTTTTTTTTTGACATTATTTTTTTGTTATGTTTATTGTCGCCAGGCTTCGCATTCGGCATATCTCTGGGTGTAACGACAGCCGGCCTGGATAAGGAGTATGGCATCTGCTCCGCGCCAAAGTCTCCTTTAAAGGCTGGTGCTATGAGCACCATCTTGGTGGTCACGTGCTGCGTGACGTCAGTATGCTACTACAAAATCTTCAAGAAAGTTTACGAAAGTCAGAAGAATCTTCGAAAGTAAGTGAATGGATGACACTAATTTAATGAAATGTTATAAAAGTGCTGACAATAGAAAGAGTGGAAGCTTTTCCCTAATTTGAGACATGTACAGTAAGGGTTGTAAATTGTACCGGACAAACAAAGCAAGCCACAGATTTTCATTTCTTTGTAAGATATAACGCTATACATCAGTACTAACAATACAGATCTGTAATGAATGAATCTTGTATCAAGGAATCTGTTGTTTTGTTTTTTTTCTAACAGTAGCAGGCTTAAAAAGATGACAATTTGCTGATAAAATATTAATTTCTTCACACACAAAAAAAGAACATTTACAGGCTGTCTAAGACATTTAGAACAGATTGCTCGAAAGCAGAAAAAGACAACATGGGGCCTCCCCTGCCAACTGGTCTAATCACCCAGCTCTCCCTCTCTCTCTCTCTGTCTATCTCTGTCTCTGTCTCTGTCTCCCTCTCTCTATCTTCCCATTATATTTAGGCAACCGGGCCATTTTAGAGACGTAGTTACTAAGTGACGTTTTGCGTCGCAGAAATAAGCGTTTGAATAAAAGGAAAGTGAGGCAGGAAATAAAACTGAACAATTTGCTCCACCGATTATTTTTTCATGTATACCTTAATTGCCTTCCAAGTAATAATTCCCGCTGATCAGCCGTTTCATTATTAGTTGTTATTATATCACCACGCAATTATATCAATCCCATTCTTAGAATGGGGAATAATCTAATTCATCATAAGTTCTAAATTTCTTTAGAGTCCATCCGGTTCGTCAAATGTTCTCTATCTAATATTTCATCTGATGGTGCCCGATCAGACTATGACGTAGCCAAACTTTCTCTATCCGATATATATGAAGTAGCCAAATGTTCTCTATTATATGAAGTAGCCAAATGTACTCTATCTGATATATATGAAGTAGCCAAATGACACTTGAAAAGTAGCCTAAATTTATCAAAATCCTTAAATGTAGCCAGCCTTGTAACATGGAATGAAAAATTAAACGGTTCACACATTTTTAGATGTGGAATTTGGAGAGATGGTACATAATGGCAGAACATAAAAATATGTCTAGCAGGATAAAGGGTCAGAAAATGAAACTGAAAAACACTGTTGAACGTTTCCGTTTCATGGACATTTGAAGTTTCAAAAAATATAATTTTAAACTTTTTTTTTTGTTCTAAAAGGAAAGGGGGGAGGGGGGACGGGCGGGCAAAATTAATTAAATGTAGATATAGATGTTAAATAAGAAAAAAAAACACCAAGATCTGGAAGTTGACAAAGAGTAGGCATGTAGCCCTGGCTTTAAAAAAAGCGTCAGGGAACTTTGACGCTACCAAATGTGTGCTAAACGAGAGCCAGTCTGGCAGCACCGATTTGAACCCTCTACATAATCTCTTTACCTTTTTATTCATCCAGATTTCAAGAAGGTCCATCAAGACAGAGATACGTCACCAACACGAGGAACAAATCCGTGCGGGATTTCATCGTCTGCGCCCTCTACGTGGGTCTTCTGCTGCCATTTGTACTCATTAACTCCATAGGGCTGATGACACCTCGCTCCTCGGCATGGGATATTTCCAAGGTACGGGTCCTCCTCAACGTGGAGCAGAGTCTGTGGTCGAAAATCAAGGCGTTAATCTCATGATCAAAGGATTGTGGGTTCAAATTTCTGGCATGGCCATCTTGTAAATAATGCAATCGAAAGGCAGCCTACTTACATTTTTCTTCAGTTCACTCGCCTGTAATTAGGGCTGTTAGGCGGTGAAGGTTAATATCTTGAAGGCTAGAGATCCGCACTTGTAAAATGGCAGCGGAACGGTATGCTCGCTAGAGAGTTGAGTAAATCAATAGGTGGACTGGCCTGGATTCGCGAATTGTTAACCTTATTATTATTATTATTATTATTATTATTATCATTATTACTATCTCTTTCGACATCTACTCCCAATTTCCATCTTTTCCCAGGCTCTACTTTTTAGAATACACCCGCTCTACATTCTATTTGCCCTATCCTCCATCATCTTGCTGTCATTAAAACTTCTTCTCGTTCTTCTGTGTTATTTCTTTATACATCCTTCTGTTGTATTTTGCCTCTTCTTCTGCCCCTCCTCTCCTCAATTTTTCTTTCCAATTCGTCTCCATCACTTTCCTATTCTCTTCTCTTCCATTTTCCTTTTATATTATTTCATGCACCGTCTCCTTCCGCACTTCAATCATCTTTGTTTTCTTTTCTCTTCCTTTTCTTTTCTTTTTTCTAATTTCACTGTATATCTGGTTTGTTTTTTTTGTGTGTGTGTGCCTCTCGTCTCTCCTTGTCTTACATTTCATAACTGGCCTTCTTTGTTTCCTGTCCTTTCTCTCTTTATGTTTTTCTTCTTTCCTTCCTTTGATTTCTGTTTATTCTCTGCATCTCTTCCTTCATCTCAGATTTTCCTGTCTTTGCCTCCTCCATCTACTGTACTTAATTTCACTGTAACTCAATCCCATCCCTATCCCCCTTTGCTTTGCAAAAATACTGACAAACACTCACAATGGCGAAATGGAGCTGCACCCTTTCTATCATATGAACTGAATTATTGTCTTCATTTCCCCTAATTTCACTTAACGGCGAAAGGAGATGCACCCTTCCAGTACATCAGTTCAAATTCTGACAGCATTTTCGTTCGTTGCACTTACAGTGAACTCGAGCTGCAACCCTCCATCACATCAGCTGAACTGCTGTCCTCTCATTTCTCCTCACTGTTTACTTTCAGCTCTTCTCCTACTTGAACAACGTCTCCAACTGCATCATCTACGGACTTCTGAACAAGCAGCTTCGTCAGTGCTTCATACGCTTGTTGAACCTTGGCAGAGTGTGTCGCCATGGCCCTGGGACCAACAGTGTGGCGCCGGTCACTATATCCAGTGACATGAACAATACAATAAAATCAGAGCCCTGATTACTTCGTCTGGGTCCCACCACAGAGTAATAATAATGAAAAAAAAGACCTACAAGGGCACTAATGTTGTACCTATTCCCCAGACAACAGTAATGGGAGACGCTATCTCAAAACGCACGAGCGCTGTAAGGAAATATCTGTGCGATTCTATTAACAACGCACGTAAACACTCTCTCTCTCTCTCTCTCTCTCTCTCTTTCTCTCTCTATCTTTCAGTCTCTCTCTTTCTTTCTTTCTTTCTCTCTCTCTCTCTCTCTCTCTCTCTCTCTCTCTCTCTCTCTCTCTCTCTCTCTCTCTCTCTTTCTCTATGTCTGTGTCTGTCTCTCATGTTTATCTGTAAAGCAGCTTGCTTAAAGATTTCTGCCTTGGAAAAAACAACAGTATTAATTATCATGCGCGTCTTCAACATCTGGGTGGTAATTTCGCAATGTTCTTATGAAGTTTTATATATCTAAGTGTTGAAATTTAATAATTCCCTTGCCTGTCTGTACCTACCGGTAATATGCAAGGATTGTTAATTCTGTAATCCATTCAGCCTCGTGTAGACTTAGTGGAATCGAAATTTTACGGCGCCATTGAAGTATACATCTTATCCTACTTCTCTGTTAATATTTCAATGACTCTACCATGTAACCTTTTGATTTCATACACCATCCAGTAATGATATTCGCTTGGACGCAGTCGCATTAAATTGACCACAGTTGGATACATATGAGAAGGTCTACCTTACTCATCCAGTTACTATATGATTATGCGACTGAAAAGTACCAAAGGCTGTTGTTATGTCTTTGTGCGTTTGCTGGTGTTTTACTATAACAGCGGGCAGCTTCTCCATGACCATGCTTTGGACTGCAGCTTAGAGGTGCAGCTTGGGAGATGTTCTCATAAACTGAGGACTGTCAGGTCTTGGGTTTGGGAGTTCGACTCTCGGACTAGGCGGTCTACTCTGTGGTGTTCTTGAGAAAGATGCTCTCTTCCTGTTTCCTCACCCGACTCAGATACTCAAACTTGCTTTTGAGCCGGGGGGAACCACGGACCTGCTCAACGGCGACTAATAAAGCCTGCATTATTGATATGGTTAGTGATAATGGAGTATCATTTAGTATTATGTGCACTCATTTTTATAATGTATGTATTATTATGAATTAAATAAATAGCAACGTATAACATTGTAAAACATATTCCCTTTGGGGTAAATAAATGTTGATCTTATCTACTTCTCTGACCAGAAAAAAAGTAGACTAGAGAACAGTTTCACATGTGATACGCTCCCAGACGCTTCATGTCAAGGGCAAATGAAAACACTTGATTTTCTCTCGATAACACGGACTATGTCGGCGTAACAGCAACTTTTCCCTCTAGAACTGCAAAACAATGATCAGGCGAGAGTGTAGTAGGGGAAAAAAGGGTTTGTCAAAGGATCAAAATGGTTTGCATATGGGTCGACATGTTTGGATGATAGTTGTCAAAATGACATTTTCCCACCTTATTCTTTGTTCTGTTAGGTAGAGTTGATCCCACCAGGGATGGCGGATAGCAGAGAAGGGCGATGATACTTAGTGATGGGTCGATACCAAACTTTTTTAAGTGCGTGATATTCAGCCTGCAAGCTACTGATATTCAAAATGCCGGGTTTTAAAAAAGAATTATTCTGGCACAGAGTACCAGACAGCATTAAGATACTTTCAATATCATTTGAAACTTTTAATACGTTCCATATTTTGGATATTATTTTCGATAAGTTCGGTACTTCCAATCCTTTTGGTATTTCAGATACTTTCGACACCGAACTCAAATTCCTGAAACTCGAAAATATCTATCTTCAGAAACGATACTGCCCGCCATTAGGGATACTGAACCCACAATCTATGTT
This sequence comes from Ellobium chinense, assembly GCA_033807755.1. NCBI lineage: Eukaryota > Metazoa > Mollusca > Gastropoda > Ellobiida > Ellobiidae > Ellobium > Ellobium chinense. The sequence continues at coordinate 3,194,707 of JAWQUT010000039.1, read as the reverse complement.
GTTTTTTGCCTGCTCTAAGATCGCTGCTGTAAATAAATTGTTGGTTACTTGATTGGAAGGTTGGATGACTGGCTGGTGGCTGTGTACATGGACGGTGGATGGGTGAGTTGGTTGGTTGGTTGGGTGGGTGGTTGGTTGGATGGCTGGTTGGTTGGTTGCTTGGTTGCTTGGTTGGTTGGTTGGTTGGTTTTAATCACCACCTCATAGTCCTATACCCCACCCCATTCTCAGCCTATAAGAAGAGTGGGAAAACAGTCATTGGGGATCTGAGTCAAAGATAGTTACCATTGTCAAGGTGAATGCACAGAACACATCCTGTGAATATAGTATCCAGNGGTGGGTAAGTGAATGAATTAGCAAGTAGTTCGTTGGCTGCTTTATTGGTATCCATTTTACTTATATCCTTATATTGTTATATGTTTATAATTGTATCCAATGTTGAAATACCTCAGCTCAAACAAAACAGCATTATTTTCACATGTGTCTGGAACACTGTGTGTCAGTTAATTATTGTACTCGTATAAAAAAAATGTCGTCATTCAAAAACATTCATCTTTTAAGACTTACGACTTTCTTGCCTTCACTTTGCAGTGTGCAGTTTGTTGAGTCTTCTAAAACAAGTTTGTTTATTTATCTAATGTATTCCGTTACAGGTGTTGAGTCATGTAACAGTATATAAATTATCTTTTGACATTTACAACTTTCTTACTTAATCACATGCGTTTTGTGAAGTTTTTTAAAGTGTGTTTCATTCATTTGGCATTCGAAGGTGCATGTGTGAGTGAGTGAGTGAGTGAGTGAGTGAGTGAGTGAGTGAGTGAGTGAGTGAGTGAGTGAGTGAGTGAGTGAGTGAGTGAGCGAGAGAGCGAGCGAGCGAGGGAGTGAGTGAGTGAGTGAGTGAGTGAGTGAGTGAGTGAGTGAGTGAGTGAGTGAGTGAGTGAGTGAGTGAGTGAGTGAATGAGTGAGTGTGTGTGTGTGGGGGGGGGTGCGTGCGGGCGTGCGTCGTGTCTGCATTTGTTGTCTGTTGTTGTTGTTGTTGTTGTTGTTGTGTTGTTGTTGTTGTTGTTGTTGTTGTTGTTGTTGTTGTTGTTGTTGTTGTTGTTGTGTGTATGTGCATGTTCATTTTGCCAGGTTAGACCAGCATTACGTTATTATACCTCCAGTTTACTCAGAAAGACGAAATAGTATTGACTGATTATTGTGCTACGTAAACTTCACAAGGACGTTCTTTTTTGCTTTGTATCTAAATGAAAAGAAGTCGATTTATCGGGACAGCTCAGCTTTCACTCCGAGAAACTCACAAATGGACTTCACATTGTGCCTCATTTGTTAACATTATCTTTCCAAAAGTGGGACACCAAAAGTAGGGACTGTTTGACTCATTTCAAAAGGTGAAAGTGCCACTTATTCGGGTGAACACTGGTTTTACCCGTAAACGGATGGAATCTTTTGATGGACTGACGAACAATGTTTAGGAAGGCATATTTGGTCTTCAATAAAGAAAGCCATTTTAAAGTACATGAACCAGCCTTTGCCCAGTTGATGGATTTTGCTCCGTTGTACAATATATCATTTCTCAAAGTCTCCATGCCTGTCAGATGTATTTGTTATAGTCTGTTTGAATGGCATACAGCTTTGACAGCAACATGACTACTGTATTATGAGTAAGTACGAGATGAGATCAAACTGTCCAGTCATGGGAAAGGGTGGATACAGCCTAAGACAGATCACTCCTGAGTACCACTTCTGAAACCCCATGTACATACGGCCATATTCATGGGCGAGTTTTTCGATTAGTCTCTGACCCATGTCTGTTCAATGAACAGAGGCGAATAAAATTTAAGAAAAAACAACACAAAAAAAAACAACGTGGGACACAATATATCAAGAATCATTATCTTTTACATGAAGTATATTTCATACTTGAAAACGAGGAAGGTGTGAAAATAGGATCTAAAAATCTCGGCTTCAAATACTCGAAAATCTGCATAGTCGTTTCACCAGTTGCCATTGCTAGTGTCAAAACTGGCCTTGTTTATATTTTTATTCATTTATTTATTTAATGTTGAAAAACATTAAGAAAAGAGCGAAATGCCACATGAAATGGTTCATGAAAGCCACCACTCTTGTCAGCCGATGAAATGAGCAAGTTAAAATAAGATTGACAGCATACGGCGCGGGAGCCGGATCTGATTGCTTTAACCACTGTATACAGGTGAGACGGGCAGCGGTTTATCTCTTCACTTCCCACCCAGCCGAGAGAAGCTGAAGTCGGACTAGTTCGGCCAAACTTCATTTAAAATAGAATACCACGTTATCAATCAAAACGCACGGTAAAAATTATATTTGCGGTTCAGCGATGTTCTCTTCAAAAAAAAAAAAATGAGAGTTGTCTAATTAGTTAAATGTGACGCCTAATCATTACATAAAGGTTCAAGTTATTTTCACAGAATGAGTGTGAAGACGGCGTCAGAAAACTGTTGAGAATGTGATATTCAAACGATATAGTCTAAAGATAGGAGGTGGTAAGCGAAACACATTCCTGCATTTTTAATCCGGGGGAGTGGGAGAGAGAGGGGGGAGGGGGGCTTGGGGAGGTAGATGGCTAAAGATGGAGGGACGGTATATGGGTAAGTGGGTAGATTAAGTCCTTTGTTATGTCACATTTTACAAGAGCTGATAGCATCAGAGTACCATTGTATCATTAGCATGCATGTAGGCGCGCCATAAGAATCTGCGACTCGGCGCGTATGGATTCGTCTGAAAGATACATGCGAACCTATTTCTGGGACGTTTTTGTGCGTCTCAGAGCTCCTTGTAAAAAAAAAAAAAGGGTAAAGATACAATGACGTGCTTGTTCGTCACATGTTGCGAAGGGGTTAAGGTAAATGAATGGCACGCGGGGACGGGATTGTGTTTGTTATTTCTTGTAAAGTGATGTTGGCGTGGGTCATTAAGATGGATGTGAATGTTTTATGTGTGGTGATTTTGCCATGTGTTTGGCCTGTAGGGCTTTAAAAAGTAAATTGCGTGCTACAAGATGTATAAATAAGCCAGCGCGTCTGGCCTCACACGCTGTCTCTTAAAGCTTTGTAGATTGATTAACTGAGCTAGCAAAATGCTAGTTTTGGCATGCAATACCTTCAGTTTCCGGGGATTTTTATTATAGGGACATTTGCCTTTGTTAAAAAAAAATGTTGTGAAAAGAAATTTAAAGGGAAAAGATATCCCATCCCCCCACCCCCACCCCCACTACCACCACCACCAAACCCTCTCAAAAAGAAAAGAGTTTTGGGTTACTAAATTTCCTCCCGAAATCAGGCAAATACATCACAAAAACTGTTTTTCTTCTAATTTTTTTTTTTGCTCTATGTAACACTTAGTTTACATGAAGCACGTATTGCAATCGTGGTAATAAAATTAATCTTCCCACAGCAACTGTAAGGAAGTTATGGTCGAAGAATCGGGTAGAGTAACGGGACTCCAGAAGGATTGGAGGTGGGGTGGTCACAAAACAAGGATTTCTTTTACGGAAATAGAAAGAAAAATACGGAAGCGGAAGCTTTTGTTATCACCCCACAGAAGAACTGCTAACTTCATCAAAATAAAACGCAATAATTTGTTTCGTTCTCGTTCGTTTTGATGGAACGGATGCTATTGTTTTGGAATGAAGCCAGCGTCCTGAATTTTTCATCACGCTACACAATGCTTATTAGTAGGTGATATTGATTTTGTTTTCTTGTTGTAATGTAGGGGCTCGCTCAGCTTAACAAAGAGCCTGTCGGTAAACTGGATATAGTGTTAGACTTTTACGAAGGAAAGAATATAGTATGTCTTTGGTGATGGTATAAAATATTAAAAGCAGAAGAAAAAAGATTCGCACTTCGTTTTATATAAATGTGATTGATTGCAGTCTGAATCAACAGCAATACTGTTGACTCCCAAATAAGTAATGGCTAGGCTAAAAAAAAGGAAGGAAAACAAAACAGAACACACTTTGTTTTCTTTCACATGCAAGGGGGAAAAAATCCGTTATTGGATACTCGTAATTAAATGGATTGATATTGTAGTGTCGAAGATCATATAACGGCATTTCATGGGTTTTTTTTACCACATACATTAGACCTATATGATCTTGTCGACATTATGGTGTCTCGTACGTCATTTCATGGTACTTTTAGTTGTAAAGCTCGATCGTTAAATACAACCCATAGTTTTATATTTCACACAAAAAATATGGGATTTATGCTGCTGATCTCACTTCATGTTTCGGTGTAAACCGAGTACTTTTTCTGGATGTGGATATCGTTACCAAGTACTCCATTTCGTATAAACATGATTTCAACCCAGAATGTCGTGACATCCATAAATTTAGGCTCTATGCTGAGGTAACCCAACCCCCAGCCAAAGAAATATTTAACAACATGAAAAGTTAGTGTCATCTAATACAATATTACAATATAGACTTTTATTGTTCCCCAAAAAACGGAAATGTTCATGTACCGGTGTCCAGGAGAATGTGCAACTTTTTCTCAGGTTACTTGGGTAAGGATCGATATAATGGTACCTTGAGCAAGCCCATGAGTACTCAATCCCACCCTAGCAGATAGCCCAGTATGTAGGCTGACTGTTCCCGTTACATGCTGATTCTCTACACTCTATTGTCTCTCTGATCCTTTTTCGACACTTCAGGGTTTGTGCCAGCAGTTTCTCTTTCATCAAGCTGCGGTTTCTCACCATAAAGGTGGTCGTTAATGGAGGCGAGTATTTTCCTCTATCCAACTTAATCTCGCCATCAGTAATACTATGGCCCCATCTTCCGGTATTTCAGTCCTCGGACTTCCCCTGAAACAACTATTTCACCACAAATGTAACTGATCATGAAGCAAAGATCTTCCTGGTCATTCAGTAAACTTAGAATATAGGTTTATAACAACAGACCACATTGTTACTTAAGCCTAACATTCCCAAAACGAATGTGCAGGTCTTGAAGAAAACAAATGATGAAAGAATATTATTTACAGCAGTGAAGAGAAGACAACCAAAATCCATAGGGCTTGTAATGAGAAGATATCAACTAGGGCATTTGGGAACAGTTGGAAAAACTACAATGAACAAGGTAGAAAAAAACAACAAACGGAAATTCTGGAGAGAGATGGGGGAAATATTAAGGTGGAAAGCAGATAGACCAACAGAAGTGATGATCCGCCTAATCGCCCAAGCCAGTCGCCATTATGGTATATTTATTATTACATGGGACGATCGGTATAACTTTGGGGTTTTTTTACCTGACGGGTTTTAGTTTCTCAAGCCTCCAAACTAGGTAAAATAAAACAGTACACTTCTGCACCCTACCATCTACGAGATGTCTGTGTCTGTTGTTCTTCTTGTATCAATGTCGAATCAAAAGTGCACGACATCACAGACATGGTACTTGAAGAGAGAGAGAGAGAGAGAGAGAGAGAGAGAGAGAGAAAGAGAGAGAGAGAGAGAGAGATAGAGAGAATTAGCTTTGCTGGCAACCCAGAAATATGGGACCTGCTAGGGTAAAAACATTTAAAGAATGCTCCTGTCTTTCGGAAAGTTGACTTCAAGCGCTGTTAAGAGATGGTTGTTTTTTTTTGAGAAAGCCTTAGAGATACACTAAAATAAAAAAGATAGAACTCATTCATTATAACGAACCCACACTACAGATATATGCAGGTATGGTACATAATAGAAAATCAATACAATAAACCCAGACAGCACACTGTCTCTTTATGGTCAAGAGTGCGGTTATTTCAATTAAACACGCATTATAATTGAGGCAGTTCGCATGTTATATGGTCAGAAAGTCCAGCGGCGGTATGCATAATCCTTACGTTAATTAACGCATTGCGGTAACTACGGGAAACTCCCAAAACGTTAGTAGTGCTCACTGTGGCTAACACCATACGTTAACTAACGTATGGATTATGCAAACGGCCAGATTAGCTCTGATAAGAGACTTAGGAACCGAACTCACTCCTTAACAAACTTTAGAGATAGAGATAGGCAGGGATGCAGGGACCACATATTAATATGTACCACCACATATGGTGTCTCTTGAAAACAAAAATAAAAAAGGTGTGGACGTAATGGGATCGTAATCAGCCTAAGAACTGTGTAGCTTTATAAAAACAGAAATTTGCAAAAGTTTCTCTGAGGCGCAAAAGAAATTATGAGGTAAAAAGAGAAGAAAATGTCAGACCTGGTTTTACGCACGCACGCACACACACACACACACACACACACACACTTACACATACACAAACACTTACACACACACACACACACACACACACACACACACACACACACACACACATACATACACATACACACACACACACACACATACACACATACACGCACACGCACACGCACACACACACGCACATACTCACACCCACGCACATACACACACATATATTCACACACAGAGACATGTACTTTTATATTTGTATAGATTAAACCCATGGATATGTTTGCTGACTTGAGGGGAGGGGGGAGGGAGATGGTCGTAAAGACTTATTCGGCAAGGATCAGCGATTTCCATATTCCAGTAGTACATGTATTTATTGTTTCGAACAGATGGCCCAAGGTAACCAAGGCGCATGACATAGGACGAAAGTTCTCTTTTTCTTTCCCTCCTGCTCTTTTCTCTTTTTCTTTCCCCCTCTCCCCTCTCTCTCTCTCTCTCTCCCTCTCTTTCTCTCTCTCTCTCTCTCTCACACACACACACACACGCACACACACACACACACACACACACACACACACACAACACTCACAGAGAGAGAGAGAGAGAGAGAGAGAGAGAGAGAGAGAGAGAGAGAGAGAGAGTAAGACAGACGACAGACAGGGACTGAAGTAGGGAGCATTGCTTTGATAGTGGGAATAAAATGTACCCAGTGGCGGCAAAGCCTGGACAGGTCCTCAAAGCATTGGGTGATAGAGGATGGCCAGAGAAATTTCTGTTGTGGATCCCTATAGTTTTCGATCATCCAAATCACCATGAGATTTTATAAAAGTGTGTCCCCACTTTACTCACTGCCCAAGCACAGCATTCAAGGACAAACGTCTCAATTTAATCTCCCAAATAGCCGATTATTATTAGAAAATCAAACCACAGAGAGACCTTAATGTCTTTTTAATGAGAATGCACTGCATATTTAAGTATCCGGACTGCTGTTAATGTTGTTTGAAATATTTATTCCTCCATTGATCCTCATACATTACTGGAAACTAGACCTTATGTTACTGTAGTGTCACATTTATATTGGTATTTCAGTACATGTCATCTTTTCTATGATATGAGCCTGTTATGCTGTGTGTGCACTCTGTTGTCAATAATAATAATAATAATAATAATAATAACAATTAGTTTAGTGTCAGGTACATCCAGCTGTACAAAATAAGTATAGCAGTTATATACTTAATTCAATCGCTCACTCATCCAATCACTCTTCCATCACTCACTCATTCGCACATACTGTACTTCGTTACACTTTTCTCATTCTCTCTCTCCTTCTCATGCCTTCACACACATATTATTGAATAACATAGATAATAAATGCATGCTAACGGCACGAGGGCACTGCTATTGGGTATACAAGAGCATGACTAAATTCTATTGGCGTACAAACGTGTAAGATTGGCGCCTCCTGCCCTTGTTACTGTTTCACATTTGGTGGTGTTTTGCCTTGCCTTGCTTTGCTTTTGAAATTTGATCTTTGTCACTGAGGATCAGTTCTGTCTTGTATTAGGTAGTTTCAGCTCCATCACGTGACCTAGGAAATCTTGCTCACACGTTGGTTTGTTTACATGCTCTGCTCATATATGATTACTCATCACTTATCAAAATATCCTAGCAATCCCTAGATCACGTGGTGTAACTGACCCGTCTGAAAATACCTCATTGACTTGATACCAGATAGAAACTGGCTATGAAGGTTGTGCGTTATTCAGAAAAGATAGAGAAGACGAGAACGAGAACATTTTTTTCATAGCTCTACCTTTGGGCAAGTGGATCTAATGTTTTCGAAGGACAGGGTGCGTGATAGATGAATAGATTTTGAGGTTAACTTCCACGATTTCATGATGGTAAGCACAGTATCGTGACTGGAGGTTAGAACATGCCATGGATTAATTGGATTTAGATGGTGATTAAAGCACNGAGAGAGAGAGAGAGAGAGAGAGAGAGAGAGAGAGTAAGACAGACGACAGACAGGGACTGAAGTAGGGAGCATTGCTTTGATAGTGGGAATAAAATGTACCCAGTGGCGGCAAAGCCTGGACAGGTCCTCAAAGCATTGGGTGATAGAGGATGGCCAGAGAAATTTCTGTTGTGGATCCCTATAGTTTTCGATCATCCAAATCACCATGAGATTTTATAAAAGTGTGTCCCCACTTTACTCACTGCCCAAGCACAGCATTCAAGGACAAACGTCTCAATTTAATCTCCCAAATAGCCGATTATTATTAGAAAATCAAACCACAGAGAGACCTTAATGTCTTTTTAATGAGAATGCACTGCATATTTAAGTATCCGGACTGCTGTTAATGTTGTTTGAAATATTTATTCCTCCATTGAGGCTTATACTTTACTGGAAACTAGACCTTATGTTACTGTAGTCTCACATTTATATTGGTATTTCAGTACATGTCATCTTTTCTATGATATGAGCCTGTTATGCTGTGTGTGCACTCTGTTGTCAATAATAATAATAATAATAATAATAACAATTAGTTTAGTATCAGGTACATCCAGCTGTACAGAATAAGTATAGCAGTTATAATATAATACTTAATTCAATCGCTCACTCATCCAAGTCATTCTTCCATCACTCACTCATTCGCACATACTGTACTTCGTTACACTTCTCTCATTCTCTCTCTCCTTTTCATGCCTTCACACACATATCATTGAATAACATAATTATATAATAAATACATGCTAACGGCACGAGGGAATTGCTATTGGGTATACAAGAGCATGACTAAATTCTATTGGCGTATAAACGTGTAAGATTGGGGCCTCCTGCCCTTGTTAATGTTTCACATTTGGTAGTGTTTGCCTTGCCTTGCGTTGCCTTTGAAATGTGATCTTCGTCATTGAGGATCTGTTCTGTCTTGCAATGACTTGATGCCAGTTGAAACTGCTATGAAGGTTGTGCATTATTAAGAAAAGATAGAGAAGACGGCACTAAGAACATGTTTTTTTTTCATAGCAGGATATTTGGGCAAGTGGATCAAATGAGTAATATTTTCGAAGGGCGTGTGATAGATGAATAGATGATGTTAACTTCCCCGATTTCATAACGAAAAGGACAGTATAGTGACTAAAGGTTGGATCATGCCTATGGATTTATTCAGTTTAGAAGAAGATGGTGATTAGAGCACGTCCAGTTGTGAGAAGGAATATATTGCTTTGATCTCTTCAAAAGATCATTTTCAAAGCAAGTTTTTCTTTCTGGATTGGGATTGTTATATCACGTAAGCCAACAACACAAGGTGATTCATCTGCCGTGCCAACAACACAAAATCTTAATTCTTGTAGCCACGCTAAGAGCTCGGCAAGAAGTAATCTATTCTCGCGTTCAAGTTCAAGCGAAGGGAGCGCACGGTAGAATATTCCTGTAAATTTTAAACCCTCGTGACGCGAGGGTTTAAAATTTACAAGAATCATATTATTGTGGTCATACAGTCAAAGAGGGGTGTTGGATCCGCGCCTGATACCTTTGTTTTTGTAATTTTTGTATACTCCATTTTCTACGATATTGTGCGAATTCCACATATGGATTTCAAAATCAGTTAATACATGTCTCGAAAACAATGTGAATCATCTAATCGGATACAGTTCATTTTGGCAATTTTTTGTTTTATATAACTATACC